>CM035408.1:188169177-188721677 GCA_020310875.1 Ceratopteris richardii | reverse complement strand
TCAGATGCTGCAAACGTGCTCATTGGAAACCAAGTGTATGACAATTTACAGAGAATATTAGCCAATTGATCAGCTCTCTGTAAGCATCATGGAAGCGTGTATCAGTGAATTAATTTGGAGGCAAGAAAGAAGAATGCACGTTCTTATGGTGATGACGTGATGCCTGGTGTTATTGAGAAACAGCTGGTCGTATATGTGAATATTACAAAGACAAGAACGAAAACATAAAAAGAAAAACTACTAGAAATGATAAAATAATCTCTTATGTTAATGTATATATATTTTTTTAATGCAATGCTCTTTTTTAAAAAAATTTGCACTTTCTACTCTTACCATTACGTTATCTTGAATACATGGGTTAATGAGTTGTGATAATGAATGAGCGATCATCCTATATGACTATTTCGAATACAAATTGAATTTCCTACCAAGAGAGCACTTGTGAAATGCGTTAAACTTGGCATCATAGAGAAACAAAACATCCTGATTTAATTTTGGAGTTTTCTTTCTTTCCTCATAGCATCCATAATGGTATTATTGATTCAATCTTTCTGTAATCGCCTGAACAAGGGAATGAAATTGTAAAAGTATGTTGTTTCAAGGGAGCAAAACAGAGAATATTAACTGAAATTGAAGAAGATATTATGTTCCACATGTAGGATGCATCTGATTCATTGAGAAATTTTTTCAAATTTTTAACCTTTTCAATCCATTCAATGATTTGTGATCTTATTAAGAACTCAGCCTTCCTCAGAGTTTATCATGCAATTGGACTAGTTAACACTTTGATGATAGCTCTATAAAACTTTGATGAAGGTGGATTATTGCATGACATGTGATTCAAAGTGCATCTAATTCACATTAGATGTTCGATTATGATTCCATCAATTTCATTTTATTGAATTTGACAAGTATTGAAATGAGCATAAAAAATCCGACCAAAAATTTTGAAGAAAAATTTGAGTGGCTTATGAAATTGGACATCAAAATTCAATTCTCGAATGGGAACTTGCATGAAGAAGTGTATGTTTTTCAGCCCCAAGGTTTTGTGCAAAAAGGGTATGGAAGAATATGTGTAAGTTAAAGAAGGCATTCTATGGTTTAAAGCAGCACCACGTGCTTGGTATGAGAAGACATATGCCTACTTCTTAGCACATGGATTTCATAATATTTAGACTGAGGAAACCTTGGTGTATGTGAAGTGTGTAGATTATGTACTTCTTATCATTGTTATTTATGTAATTGATATGCTTATCAGAGGTTCTAATTGAGATGCATATTTATGATTTGAAAAGTTCTTATTTGCATGCCTCTTCCAAAAAGTTAGATTTTGGGCATCTACATCATTATGGCATTTAACTTATACAAGTTCATGGTCGCATTGCTTTGCATCAAAGAAAATACATAGTAACCTAACTGCAATGTTTTTATAATTGAGAACTATAACCCTATTGTGAATCCCATGGAAATAGGTTTACGTTTGAGTCTTCAAGATGTTGAAGGTACATTTGATGTTAGTTTCTATTGACAATATAGTGGATAACTTATTAATGTATGCATCACCTGTAGCCTGGTGTTCACTTTGTTGTTTCTCAAATGAGCAGATTTATGCATAACCTAGGAAATTCATCCTTAGCCTACTCTTCTCGACTTGTATTAATTAAAAAAAAAGTACAAGTGAAGGAGACTAGTGCCCATGAGACCCTAGAATCCCACAAAGCAGGGGTAGATTTTCTCTGACTAATTAGGAACGGCTTGTCTCTATGAAATAAATACGGCTTCTCTCTATGTGATAGACACGGAGGCGACAGACAAGAGGCTTCTCTCTTCTCCTTTTGAATCCTTGCTTTGGATCTTCCACATAGGCTCTATGTCTTGTAAATTTGATCTGCAATCCTTTTTCCACAAATTTTCCAACACTTATCAAGTTCTTGGTTATTGTAGGTACATACAATACCTTACTCAGAAGGTTCATGTTCCCATATGATGTCTTGACATTACCTATCATTTTTACTGAGTGCCTTGTATCATCTCCTATCTGCACTTCATGTTTGTTCTTAGGATCTTCCAAGTCAGAGAGCAATGCTACATTTCGTGATACATGATTGAAGCATATTGAACCAATGTAAAAGACATGATCATCATCCATACCCTGCTTCAGTGATAGGTTCATGAGAAGAAGTGAGTCTTCTTGACTTTGATCCTCAATGTAATTTTTGTAGTCCTTCCTTCCTCTATATCCGTTTTGGTAGTTGTTGTTATTATTGCGATAGTTGTTGTTGTATCCTCCATTATATCTTCCTCTATTTGATCCATGGCCACCTCTGTTGAATCCTCTTCCTCTTGAGTTCCTTGGGTTCCTGTAACACTCTTCATTAGTGTGATTAGAATAACCACATATGTTGCAAGGTTGAGATGTTTGAGGTCTCCCCTTGCCTTGCTTTCCTCCTCTGCCTCTTCCTCTAGCTTTTCCTCTTCTTGTGAAGTTAGCTTGAAAAGAATTTCCATCATCTTCATTTTTCTTTGGCTTTCATTTATCCTTAGCTTTAGGTTTATCAGAGTACAGAGCAGAAGATTGATTACCTCTTGAGGATTCACCATTTTTGTTAAGATTTGCTTCATGTGTGAAGAGTTGGCCCATTAAGGTATTAAGATCTGGTACCTGCATGTCCATGTAAAGATCCATGGTAGTTGTGAAAGATTCCCACTTGTCATCTACTTTAATACCATTGATGATTTGCCTTATGATTTTTTCTTCTTCAATCACCTCTCCAATGCTTCCTAATTGATCAGAAATATCCTTCATCTTTGTGACATAATCAATCACACTTTTCTTGGAACTTTTCTTCAATGTAGTAAACTCCATCCACAACTGATTCTTCCTTGCTCTAGTGTTTGAAGAAAAGAAAGCAACAAGTGCATTCCAAGTCTTCCTTGAGGTCTTGCTTTCTTTCACATGAGGTAAAAGAAAATTTGAGATTGAGTTTAGAATGCATGACCTTGCTAATACATCCTTTGAGCACCAGGTTGTGAGTCTTTCTTGTTCTTCAAGTGATGGTTGCCCTTTGCTTCTCAAAGTTGGCATTACCTCATCTTCAAATATGTATCCAAAGAGATTTCTCCCTTGAAGCTAGGCCTCAATCCTCAAAGACCATGCTTGGTAGTTGTTTCTATCCAATTTGTCAATGGTAGAAGGAAAACCATCTCCCATGTTGATTTCATGTCAACGAAATGAAAAAGTGATATGTGTGATCCTGGATCATCACATGTTGAGCTTGATATCTCAACACGCCCCCTCAAGCTCAACATCATGTCCTATAATCCAAGCATCTTCTGAAACTTCTTCAACTTTTCAGCTCCAAGTGCTTTAGTACAAATATTAGCAACTTCTCTTGGAACAATTCCATGGCAAGTCTAAGTGGTGGCTTGAGTCATTGAAAGACATAGAAATTTAAAGAAAATGTCAATTCCTTGTAAAGTTCACTTTGTGAACTCACTCTTGTAATTTCTGAGCTTCTACTTGATGTAAAAGTGAAAGTATCTAAAGTGGTTGAGTCCACTTGATGAGTAGGAAGGACAAAGCCATGAAGTTTTGATTGAGTGAGTTGGAGAATCAATCACTAAAAGATTGGAGAATTCTTTTAGGTGAGATTCAAATTCCATCTTTGTTGGTTCACTTTATTTCTGTGGTTATGATGTGAAGTTGATGATGACTCTTGATTTTTTGACGTGCTTATAAATACTTTTGATTAGAGTTACTTGAGCATCTTTGGATCTCTAGTTTGTTTACAATTGTTATTTTCATCTTTGGGTATTACTCTAGTCGCTATATGCCCAACTAATTTTCATATTCGTGTGATAATCTAGTCCCTTTTATTTACCACTCTACATGCACATCATCTTCTCTATGTATGCATTGTTGGGCTTATTAGCACACTTTGTAGACATTCTCCACATGTTCATCTCTGCACCAACACCAAGATGCTATTGTCACAACAAGAACAATAGGAAATTACCACTTGTTGATATATTTTGGTAGTGATGTGTGTGAACACACTAGGACCATTGGGGCACCTTTTTCCCTTTTTAATCTTCCTGATAAGTTTTGGATGGAAGCGGTCATGTGTGCAAACTATGTGTTGAGTCGATGCCCTACAAAAGCATTGAGACTCATCACTCCTTATGAGGCTTGGAATGGTCATAAGCCTATGGTTAGTCATATGTGTGTGTTTGGTTGTTTGGCATATACTCTTGTGCCATCACAACAACATCACAAACTTGATGACAAGGCAAAGAAATGTATATTTGTTGGTTATAGTGCTGAAAGTAAGGGATATCATTTGTATCATCCATTGAGGAACACAATTATTGTGAGTCGAGATGTGGTATTTGCTGAAAATTCAATTTCCCTCTACTTGAATGCAAAAAACAGCCAATAGTTAGCTCACAAGATGTGTTTGATACACTCATGCCTTTGTTCCAAAATGGTGTGCATGACTATGGCCATGTAGACCAGCCCATTGAGGCTCAAAAGGTTGAAAAAATTGAGCCAAATAGGGCTGAAAATGCAAAGAATTTCCAGCCAAGCATGGCTGAACATTTTCAGCCAAAAACTGTCAAAACTACTAGAAATTTCCAGCCACATATGGCTGAACATTTGCATCAAAATATGATTGAAAATGAGCATTAAATTCAGCCCACGCATGATATAAATGCTGATGATGTATTACATAATGAACACATGTCTATCAAGAGTGTACAAAATATGCCAAATTGGCTGAAACAAACTTTGCAGGACAACAAATTGAGTGCACCTTTACTTGGTAGAACAAGATCAAGCTCTCACCATGCATCAAGTAATTTTGTGGATTATTCTCTTATTGCTATAGCATGTAATGAAGAGCCACTTAGTTTTGAAGATGCATGTGATGATCCACAATGGATGAGTGCTATGCAATTAGAAATCGATTCCATACATAGGAATGGTACTTGGGAGTTATGTGAATTGCCGAAAGGAAAGAATCCCATTGGTACAAAGTGGGTTTACAAGATTAAGAGAAAGTCTGATCGCTACAAAGCTAGATTGGTTGCCAAAGGATATGCACAACAATATGGAATTGACTATGAGGAAACTTTTGCACCTACTTCACGCATGACTACCATTCGTACCGTGGTTACATTGGCTGCCCATCGAGGTTGGAAAGTGCATCAATTGGACATAAAAATAGCCTTCTTGAATGGTGATTTTCAAGAAGAGGTTTATGTGAAGCAACCTCCAAGATTTGCTATGGAAGGGAAAGAGCATATGGTTTGTCGGCACACTCTATGTAGGCAAAGATTGGGCTGATCTTACAATGCTTGTTCTTTATGTTGATGACATACTCTTGACTGGGTCATGTGATGCAAAAGTTGACATTTGTATCCGTTTTGTATCCGTTCAGGGGGGAATTGTTATGCATCAAGAAAAGTATGTTGAGAAACTACTTCAATGTTCTGACTTTGAGGATGCAAGCTAGTTTCCACACCAGCTGAGACAGGATTTAGGTTCTGAGTTGAGGATTCCAGTGATGCATTTGACACTTCTCTTTATCAGCAAGTTGTGGGATGTCTTATATATGCATGCAACATAAGGCCGAATATACAATATGCAGTTTTCTAGTTGAGTTGACTCATGCATAGCCCTAGCACTAAGCATTGGCAAGCGGTAAAACGTGTATTTAGATATCTCAGAGCGACTTTAAGCTTAGGTCTCTTTTATGGCAGAGTAAAACCATGCTTGCATGCTTTTACAGATAGTGATTGGGTGGTTGTTATGATACTCGCGTGTGCACTAGTGTAATTGCTTTTTCTTTGGAGAGTCATGCATATCTTGGTTGAGTAAGAAGCAACCTACAATGGCGACATCGAGTTGTGAAGTTGAGTACAGGGAAGTTTTCACAGCGACAGTGGAGTGTATATGGTTGAGATGCCTATTGATGGATCTTTGCATCGAGATTGATGGTGCTATGCATATTCGCATTGATAGTCAGAGTGCTTTGGATGTTGCATGAAACCTAGTGTTTCATGCACGACCGAACATATTGAGGTGCATTATCACTATATGAGAGAGTGCCTTCATGCAGGAGATATTGATTTGGTATATGTGCCTACACAAGGTAAATTGGCAGACATATTCACCAAAGCTCTTCCACGGAAAAGTTTGAAGCTTTTCACAAAGCGTTAGGATTGTTACCTTGTGGAGGCTGATCTGTTACTCCCTGTATGTGTTCACATCATTCGCTCTAGGGGGATTTGTTACACTTATGTGTTCCTCAAGTAGCTTTGATGTGAACCTTTTCCCTATACATGGGCACTTTTTACTCTAGTGCTGGCTAGAGTTTTTTCCCCATGTTACGACATACATGATTCACTCATATGTGGTGGTACTTTGTACATAGGGATATTATTCAGCTGTTACTTCAGTTTAGTTCATAATCAATAGAGAGAGCTATTGCAGCCATCGTCTTCTCCGTGTGTCTTGCTGCATTTGTGCTTCTTGTGTGTGCTTCTCGTGTGTCTCTTGCACATGTACACACACACACAACAGAATAAACTAACCCCCATTAAGTGATCATGGTGTCAAAAGCTATCCTATGGTAGAGCTTTAGTCAAAGCATCTGTAGCATTATCTCAAGTGTGATCCTTCTCAAGAATAATGTGCTCAGTTGTTAAGCAATCTCAAATAAAGTGATACCTCACCTCAATGTGCTTGGTCTTTGCATGATACACTGGATTCTTAGCCAAAGCAATGGCACTCTAACTATCACTAAGCAAACAAGGTACATGGTAAGGTAAACCCATGTCACAAGCAAGAGGAGAAATCCATAATGCTTCCTTACATGCCTTACTTGCTGCAACATACTCTCCTTCTATGGTGCAAATAGTTGTACATTCTTGAAGATAAGATCTCCAAGAGATAGCACCTCTATCAAAATGAAAAATGCACCCTAATGTAGACTTACGATTGTCTACACAACCAGCATAGTTAGAATCTGTGTAACCAATAACCGATGCTTTCCCTCTACCTAAGCATAGACACTTGTCCTTAGTGCCACTCAGATATCTCAAAATCATCTTGACTGCTTCCCAATGTTTCTTGCCAGGATTAGACATATATCTGCTCACAACTCCCATTGCAAATGCAATGTCTCGTCTTGTAGCTACCATAGCATACATGGGACTACTAACAATAGACTGATATGGAATTTCAGTCATGAATTCCTTTTCCTCATCTGACTTTGTGGGGCAATCATCCTTGCTCAATTTCACATATGTGGGTAAAGGTGTACTCAATGCCTTTCCACCCTGCATATTGAACTTGTGAGGTACTTTGGATATGTACTCACTTCAAGACAGGTATATGTATCTTTTACTCCTATCATGAGTAATGTGCATGCAAAGAATATGATTGGCATCCCCCAAATCCTTCATATCAAATGCTTGACTCAACTTCTTTTTGAGAATTGACAAGTCATAAGAGGACTTTCCAGCAATCAACATGTCATCGACATAAAGTATCAAGCATATCAAGCTGCCATGTGAGCATCTCTTTGTGTACAGACAATGATCCTCATTGCTTTGAGAATAGCCTTGGGAATTCATAAAAGCATAAAAAACAGCGAGTCGTAACAAACGAGAACTATGTCATAAAAAGAGAACACCCTCTTCAAAAATCAAGCAAATGGCAGCTTATGTTTGAGATTCCTTTATAGCAGTATACATATATTTCAAAAATGAAGTGAAAACATGTGATTTTTTGACATTTTTGTCATTTTCTCATAAAAAAAGAGCTCAAAATGTAGTCCAAATTTCACTAGATAAGACATTGACATGTCCAAAATCTATATGATAAGACATTGACATGTCCAAAATCTATATGATAAGACAATGTCTAAAATCTATATAAAGAATGTAAAACTGAATAATTCTTATACAAAAATAACATTTAAGACATATTTTCAATGGGTGGATATCTGATTGTTATTCAAAATTGCTACAAAACATGGTTTCATTAACCAAACTACTTCGAGGCATTTACATAAGCACTAAAAATGTTAGAGAGTTTCAATGCAACTCACAACTATGTCGATCTATGTCTACACCCTCATCATCTGATGCACTTGATTCAGTCTCATACTATTGAGAGCTCTCTTCTTCTTCTTCTATATCCACAAGAGCTCTATCTTCATCCACATACATACCAAATTTTGCAGGATCATGCACAAATCTTCTTGTTTGCCTATGATTTCCTATACCACATACATTTGCAAGCTTTTGTTTTATCATATTGATGGTTGCTTTCCTCAAGTGACCTGTTTTTGTCAAGGAAAAATCATAAACAAGAATATCTACATCATCCATTTTAAGAGTGGATATGCTTCGAATATTCTTTTTCTTTTTTGAGCCTGTTCGTTTAGTATCACACACCATTTCTAAGTTATATTTACCTGTGAATGCATTACTACTTTTAGTGTAATACCAATGCACCATCAAAGCCTCTATTCTTCTCTGATCAATATCTTTAGTTATCTCTAAAACCTTTGCAATCCAAAATGGTCTGGTATCCTCATCACCATCAGCAAGTACTGCAATAAGTGTTCCAACATTTATCTCTATTAAATTTCCTTGCCATCTTGCTTCTGCCTGTTTTGTCATCCTTGGGCGTACATAAATATTTCTTTCCATGTGAATGGAACATCAACTGGCCAATGACCTGCAATTGTATACTGTATAATCTCTTCTTGATGATTGAAAAAGTCCTCCCACCAAGATACATCTTGATCTCCAGCATATTTTTTGCACGCTCAATATGTCTCTTCTTTTCAATGAGTGCATGCATCCAGCTTTTACTTTGATCAACCACATTTCCACATCTTTGTGTATTGTTTTTATCTTCATATGGTGATTGTTCTGCACCATACACTGTAGACAAATTAGGCACCTGCAATAAGAATCTGCATCCCTCTTTAGGCTCCCACCTAGGAGAAGATGAATATTGGTTTGCAAATAAAAGGGTTATTTCATCAACCCTCCTCATCAAGAATACATGGTTGAAACTAATATTGTGCAATGGAGCCAAAACCTTAGCACTGTTATCAAGGCCCATTGAGCAAAAGTGCTTAAAGTTATAGATCTGTGTGAGGTGTTGAACTTTTGGTTTTGGAGTATATGCTTATGAAATTAGCTCAGATAAAATCGGAAGAGTAAAAGCATTCTTACGTGTCAACTTCTTAGAGAAAGTACTGAACCTTTGATCAATGTGATCATGAGTGTGCCCAACAAGAAGGAAATTTACCTTAACCTTCTGAAATACCTGTTTATCAACAAGCATGCTTAAATATCCAAAGACTGTAGAATTTTTATTCTCTCTTGCAATATTATCAAGTTGCAAATATAGAGTTGGTGGCAAAAGACCCTTCCATGATTGCAAAACCCGATGAATGACACTAACTGCAAGTTTTGGATCATTATGCACATTCGGATATGTGAAGAAAACCTTGGACATTACAGTTCCGTTGTATACCAAAGCACCAACCAAATGCATTTTGTTAAACGCGCGTTTGCCGTTAGAGACGCTTTAAGCTCTTTTCGAGTTCTTGGGAGTGGAAGGGGTTTGAATAATCAGAGGACCTATACTTGATTTTCCCAATTGAACACTCACACTACAGTACCGTAATGTTAAACCTCTGCTAACACGAGTTACTATCAATACTCTGATTCGTTCTATCACAGATTTCCGACTCATACACAAAATATGACTTCTGACTAACCGGCGCACAAGGTAAATACTATCGTAATACACACTCCCAATAATTAACTTAGCGGAACAGTGATTCAATATTTAAATTACTACAAACACTATCATAACACAGTCCTTACCGCACAGGTGCAACAAGCAAACAAAGACAGAAAAGACACAGTATGACTCAGAGTTCTCCAAAAAACAACACAACATAACTCCACAGACGTATCGCCCAGATAGACAGTCTGGCGATCTTCTGGTTGTTACCGAAGCGTCTTTTTCATTGATTTATAAATGGATACAACATCTACGCAACGACCTTTTGGTTCGTGCAGAATATGAAAGGTAAAGATTACAATTGCCAATCCGGCGGCTTACACTGGCACGCACGGTGGACTTGAACCCGTAGGTATACAAAAGTTTACGGCTCATCTATTATACCTTGAAGATACATTGTTCTAGCTAATTTAAACGTCCGGGAAATTTTCTTTTTCAACAAATCTAACATCTGCTTCAGGATCTCTGGTTCTACTAATTGAGCATCAGTTCATACAGAGCTTAAAGAAATTACTTGGCTCATCAAAATTTCTGCCTGTGTTTGCAAAAAGGCTTCCTGTAGGTAAAAATCATTTGATAGAGCTGCATCTCGATTCACTTTCATGTCTGCAATCTGTTTATCAACTCTAGATAGTCTTTCTGCTTGAGCACCCAGTTGGTTTTCTCTTCTATCCAACTCTTGATTTTGAAATTGAATAGTCCGGTAGTAAGCATTGCGCTCTCTTCGAATTGTTGGGATCTTTTTTTGTAGCTGAGCGACCAACATCATTTGCAAACTCTAGCTCTGTATTGGTTTGCTTTAATAAAGCTGTCATTTCTTGTCCTTTCTGCACTGCTTCATCTAAATGTGCTCTAGTTTCTTCTAACAAATTTCCTAGTGCTATGCGGGCATCCTCTTTATCTTTAACTAGCTGCCGTAACTGAAGAATTTCGGCATCAGCAACGCATAATAAATCATCTTTCTCTTTGACTTCAGCCAATGCAGCATCTCGTTGTCTGATTACTGTTTCCTGTTCGTCAAGTCTGGCCTGGAGCTGTTGAATCTAGAATTGCAGATTATGATTTTCTGCCTTCACCACATCTACCTCTTCCTGGAGTGGATTAATGTCTGCTTCAAGAACATCTACTTTATGCTGGAATTCTTGACGAAGATTCTCTGTAACCATTCTGAGTTGCACCGGAAGCTGCTGGGAAAACTGAATAAGCATGCGTCCCATGGATTCTAATTCTGTGAACATAGGAATTGGAGGAAGTAAAGGAGGAAGTGGCTGTGATGAAGAGGTTAAAAGATGAGTGGAATCCGGTGGAAAGTAATTGAGTGAGGAGGATCAAGCGGTAGGTTCCTCAGGAGCAAGGGGTGGAACAGGAACAATGGGTAGAGGAATGGGTTGTAGAGTATTAGCTGCTTCGATAAGTTGCTGCGTAGTCACTTTGGGTTGGGCAATTGCAGATTCTACTGTCGTAATCAATTCCTGAAAAAGTTCTGCAATAATTACCTGTGTATCTTCTTGCACCTCTTGTTTGGACTGCTGCTGAGATTCGTCCTTAGAAGATGTGACTTTAGAATCAGTAGAAAAACTTTGATCGTGTTGCTGGTTTGGAGATGATTGAGCTGATGAATCATGGTGCATTGATGTAGCTGTGTCGTGGAAAGTCTCTTCTTCATGTCCTTCTTCTTCATTGTTGTCTGCTTTATTCATCAGCAGATCCCTGCACTTGACTGTCAGACGAACTTATTCTGATGTGTTTTCGGCGGAGGAGCTGGAAGAGTTCTTCGTCATCGTCTTCGTCGTCTTCAATTATCTGAGCAAATTCCTCATGATATAAGACTGGACCTCGTGGAGGCGGTTGCATTGCTTGAATGGCTGGAAATAAAAAAGTGAGAATGTGTGGAAGACATGATCGTGGAAGTTCTCCTTTGTTAACCTGCTTTATGACCGAAACGCATTCACGGTGAATGCGTCAGAAAAAATAGGAAGCGAAATTGATAGGCTCTCGAGAAGCCATATCAATTACCGAATAGAATGGGCGAGATATCCCATATGTACGTTTCTGTAGGTTTAAGATGGCTACTAAAAATTGTAAGGTTGTTCTTTCAGGCTCAGGGCGACAAAGTATAGCATACTCATTTGAAGAGTACCTAGGGAACAATTGAATCATTGTAGCAATTGGCAGATTTGGGCCATTCTCTCGACCTTCCGGAGAGAGTCGGAAAGCATCAGCAAAGGACTGTAGGGTGATTACTACCCGAGATGGTAAGGAAGTAATTGGCCAACTCTGCTCCGTAGCAGGTGTGGCAGCGATGGCGGCAATAATCTGGGCGTAAAATGGGTGACATTCCATTGAATGCCAAGGCAATTCAGTGAAATTAGACAACCGACGGACATGCAGGAATTCACCCACATCTGCAGGGAGTCCGTCACGGAAGGTAGCAAAGTTTGCCAGGGCTTCCATGATGCGCACGCAAAGTAGCACGAATACACAGGGTTTACAGAGAGCACAAAGCACACAGAACATGCAGTCACAATAGCGATTAACAGCGGAGAGAAGAAGATTAACTAGGTACTTGGTAACAGGAGGTGATCAAAAATGCTAATCATCGCGCGATGTTGAGATGATAACCTTCATAACTACGGTGTGCATGCATGAGCAGAACAAAAGGCGACGATTATTCATGATTATGTATCCAAACGAGGAGTTTATAATTATGTAGCAAAACAAGGAGTTTATGGTTTTTAAGCAACGAACACGCAAAACTAAAAAGGAAAAGAAAAGAAAAGAGAAAAAAAGAAAGAAAAGAAAAAAAAAACCCGGGCAACAGCATAACACTTCAGTGCGAATCAGGTGCTTGATGATAAGGCTGCAACTTTGAACCATTTATCACTTTTGGAAGAGGAACTCCGATCAAAGTAGTCAACCGAAAAGTAGTTGGGCCCACTTGTTCAGTAATCCAGTAAGGACCAAACCATCGTAACTTGAATTTTCCAGCAAAACGATTTGATTTTGCATTATAAAACAACACAAGTTGTCCTACCGTAAAAACTGGACTTTTAAGATACCGATCATGTGTACGAGCTTGCCGCAACTGCACTTCTTGAAGAGTCAAAAAACTTTCCCAGCGATGCTCATCTAATTCCCTGAGTGTGTCCAACCGAAATGGCAAAGAATCTTCGGGTATCAACTTCTGAGTTATGGCGACGCGTAAACTAGGCACTACAACTTCCATTGGAGCGATTGCTTCCAATCCATAAGCAAGCTTGAAAGGAGTCAGTCCGGTGGCAACTTTGTAAGTAGTCCGGTATGCCCATAATACTGCAGGTAGTAACTGATCCCATCTTTCTGGTGATTCCACAATCAATTTTCGAAGCATAGTCAACAACGTTTTGTTTGTACTCTCAGCTAAGCCATTAGCACGAGGATAATACGGTGAACTGAATTTATGCAGAATATGAAAAGTGTGTGTGAGCACTCGCATTAAATGGTTGACAAAGTGCGTTCCTGATCTGTTACAAGTTCCAAAGGTAATCCATATCGTGGGAATACGTCTTTCATTAGACATTTTGCCACCAAAATAGCTGTAGCGGACCGTAAAGCCCAAGCTTTTGCCCATCTGGTAGCAGAATCTGTGCATGTCAGAATGTATCTGTTGTTGCTAAGGATTGCTGGAGGTGTGATTGGTCTAATAAAGTCAAGACCCCATTTCTAAAAAGGTTCTAAAGGTAAGACAGGCTGCAGAGGAAAGAAATGGCGTTGTAAAGGCTGTCCAGATCTCTGACAAGTGTCACATTGCTGCACAAACTGAGATACATCTTTGTACATAGTAGGCCACCAGAGCCCACTTTGCATAATTTTTTGGTGCGTTAAATCTGCTACAAAATGTCCACCGGAGGGTATTGAGTGTGCCAGAGTGATAACCGAGTTAACTTCATGTGGAGGAATACAACGAAGTAAAACCCTAGTGTGATCCATATAATACAACTCTCCGACAACCAACTGGAATCTGTGACTGTAAACTACAATTTTCCGGCGCATTGCAGGAGAAGTTTGAGAAGGAAGACATCCATCAGTAAGAAAGGTTAATAACTGATCATAGTAAGTAGGTGTCACAGGAGGTTGTGC
Organism: Ceratopteris richardii; assembly: GCA_020310875.1. NCBI lineage: Eukaryota > Viridiplantae > Streptophyta > Polypodiopsida > Polypodiales > Pteridaceae > Ceratopteris > Ceratopteris richardii. The sequence goes on along the minus strand of CM035408.1, from coordinate 188,707,720 downwards.
AGATTCATCACTAGTCGTTTCAGTAACATAAATTGCTGGTGTGGTGTCATCAACACCGACCGGAGCTTCACCGGAATCTAACCGAGAGAGAAAATCTGCTAATGCATGTGCAGTGCCGGATCGATGAATTACTTCATTATTGAATTCTTGTAACAATAAAACCCAACGTGCCAAACGGCCACCTAAATGTTGCTGCCAAACCAGATACACCAGCACAGCATGATCTACATGAAAGATGAATTTTCGGCCTAGCAAATAATGCCGGAATTTCTTTACAGAATACACCAAACCAAGACATTCTCTTTCAGTTACAGAATAATTCTTTTCAGCAGGAGCAAGCCTTCAACTTGCATAATAGACAGGCCGGAACCACTTATCAGTTTGTTGTGTTAAAACACTCCCAATGGCTATATCTGATGCGTCTACAAAAACAAGAAATGGGCGTTCCCAATCAGGAGGTTGTAGAATTGGAACCTGCATTAATAAAACTTTTAGACGATCAAATGCAATTTGACATTCTGGGGTATTGCCAAATATGCAAGCAACCGTAAATGTCGACCATGCCACCTAACTTGGCCCATGAATCGCATTACTTCTTTCAGCGTAGTAGGCACAGGAGCTTCTAACACGACTGCAATTTTGTCTGGATCAACTTGTATGCCTTGTGCTGATACAATGTGGCCAAGGAGTTTACCACAAGAAACCGCAAAGACAGATTTGGTGGGGTTCAAACAGAGTCGGTATTCTCGGCATTTTTCAAAGCAACACCGTAAATGATACAGGTGTGCAACCATCTTACCGAATAAAGAGAAATCATCTAGATATACTTGCATAAAAGAAGTGAGATAGGGTGAGAAGATTTCCTGCATACATCGGTGAAAGGTGCTAGGAGCATTCCTCAATCCAAACCACATGACTGTACAAGCAAAAACACCCCAATTTGTAATAAACGTTGTTTTTGGTATATCTTGCTCAGCCATTCGAACCTGGTTATAACCACTATAACCATCAAGAAATGAATACATTTCATGCCCAGCCACTCTATCCAACATTGTATCAAGAAATGGAAGAGGAAATGGATCAGGTATGGTGGCTGCATTCAATTTCCGATAATCGACACATATTCTGAGCTGCTTGTTTTTCTTTGGTACGATTACAATCGGGGAGATCCATTCAGCGTGCTCAATGGGTACAATGAATCCTACCTTTAATAGGCGATCAAGTTCTGCTTTGACCTGTGCTGCATAGTTAGGGTTTCATACGGTAGCTGGGTTGTTTAATCGGCTTGGCTTCTGGTTTGAGCACGACCCGATGCTGATAGATTCGAGAATCTAGACCTTTCATATCACGATAGTCCCATGCAAAAACATCAGAGAACTCACGAATAAGCTGTATCAAATCTGCTTGAAATGCTTCAGATAATCCTTCCTTTATCTTGACAGGTCGTGGATTTACTTCATCTCCCAAATTATAGGTGATTAACTGAACTTCGGGAACATAGAATTGACAAGGTTTGCCTAGATTGTCAGCTGACTGTAAAAGATGTTGTAGAGCAGCTTCTTCCATAGCAATAGTATCTTCAGTCTTCACTTCTTCATTCATAGGCACCACCGTACAGGCTGCTAGACTCCAGTTATCTACAATAGATTGCAGATCTACAGTGCCTAAGGAAATCAGATCTTCATTGTTCTTTAAAAATGCTTCTTCTTCATCGTTAGATAAGCCATCCAACATGTGGACTGGCTCTACTACATATGGTCTGGCATGGAGTTCACAAGGCTGAATGGCATCAAGTTTAACAACATATTTACGATGATTATCCTTAAATGTTAGTTCTTGTGCTGACCAATCCTGTATAACCTTAGCCTGTTTTAACCAGGGTTGTCCGAAAAGAAGATTATAATCAAGACTAGACTCTGGTAGTTCTAAGACTACAAAAGTCATCTTAAACGTTGTACCCTGCAAGGTTATCGGGACATTCCGTACGAGTCCTACCGGATAAACTCGAGATTGATCTGCCATTCTAACGAAAAATTGAACACGCTCGATTTGCGTCCATCCCAACTTTTTACAAAGCGCTGCAGTGGATATGTTTACACCAGACCCACCATCAATTAATATTTGAGTAATCTTGTGATTTTTGTACCATACCGTAATTAAAGGGACCGAATGATCCACCGTAGAATCAGCTTCCGGTTGTACCGTTGCTGTCGCTCGAATGCAGGAAGATCCAGGACTGAGCTGTTGTTGGATTTGCTGCCAAACTCCCGGTACTAGTGCAAGTAACTGTCCAAGAGGGAGAGTAATGGATGCCTTAGATAAAATTTCCCATGCCTGATCTGCTTGAATTATACTTTTCACCGGTTCTGAAGATGATGCGCCTGTTACAGAGGTAGAATCTTGTTCCTGCGATCCTTCCTTTGGCAGTGGAACTTGGGTTACCGGAATGGGATCTAGAAACACTGTAGGCTCTTTGGTGGTCCATTGACTAGCTTTGTCATACATTCTCTATTGTTCATGGATGCCAGGTTCAAACACTTCTGCTACTGGTTGTAACTGCTTACAAGATCTTGTTTGAATCACTGCGGCCTGAATTTCTACTGGTGAAATATATACCATATTGGTCATAGGGTTCTGACGCTCTTTCTTCCTCTCATCATATTCAGCTGCATCTTTACAGAATCTGCGTATGTGGCCTAACTCACCGCAAAAATGACAGCGAGGGGGTGGCAAAGAATTACCTTCTTGTGATGTTCCTGTCTCCCAACGATTTGTATTGTAATTTGTATTCCGATGTCCTCGATAATTTATGTATCCTTGTTGCTGATTATTTCTCATCTGAGGTGGGATATAATGAGTGGCCGGCTGCCCCAGTTCTTGTATGATAGCGTTCACAATTGCTGGTCCCTGCACTTTGGCGTTATAAGCACAATTTTCGGTGGAATGTCCGGTTGTATTTGCAGATAGCGCAATACATCTGATTAAGGGCATATGTGGCACTGGTATGCCTTGGATTCTTGCACTTAGTGCAGTACATTTATCTAGCCGGATCCTCTGCAACAGTTTTATTGGCTTTTAACCACTCCAAGTCTTCGGTAAAGCCTCCAACCTTATGCTCGAGCTGCAAAGCCATTGCAATAACCGCATCTAATGTCATAGCTCCCACACAACGGATGATCATAATTTGTTTTAGTTAACCCATTAATAAACCACTGAGTGATGACATCATCCGGTAAATTAGCATGTGCCGGAGGTAGTTGTCTCAAATGAGTTCTGAATAGGGTGGCATATTCTTGCACTGTTTGATTCAGCTTCTATCTATTGTTCTGTAAGTAATCAAAAATTTTGGCAGGGTTCTTCTTTAGCCGGAATCTCTGCAAAAACGCTTCCCTTACCGTTCATAGGTGCCGAAATGGTTGATATCATATTCTGTAAGCCACCTCGCTGCTTCATTAACTAAGGTTGATTGGAATACCATGGCCTTGTATGCCGGATCAGGTGGATGGTTAAGTACTGCATAACTTATTTCAAAGGTGCGTATATGAGCATCAGGATCATCACCTAGAAATCCACCGAATTTGGTGTATGTTACTCCTGTTGGAATTGGTCGAGGTAGAAGTAGTTGTTGCTGCTGTTGTGGTTGTTGTTGTTGTTGTTGCCCACTCATGGTGCTAGTGGCGGTACTGTTACTATTTCCTAAGTTCTGAGGATGTGGTTCCAGTTCTTCAGAGTCTGTATGATTAAACTGCTCTCCTTCCAGTTCAAAAATAGCGCTCAACCTCTTACGAATTTCTAATTAGAATAGCCTATCCTCTTATGCGGTATCAAACGTAGGCAAACTTGCTCCGAACAGTGGTGTCCGGAATGAACATTCACTGGGAAGTATAACGCTGTCACCGGAAAATTGTAAATTTTTTGCAACCAGGACCGAACTGCCACCGGAATTAGTGGAACTTTCCCCAATCCAGGGTATTCTTTCACCTTCAATGACTTCTCTGGATAACACACCTCTATCCGTAGAGAGATTTGAATCGTGACCAAACGGTGTCGGATCAACTACACACTGCGTCCTTGTGGACTCCGAAGTTACTGTATCTTTTGCAGACTGCATTGGGATTTCACCGAAATTTACCGGAATTGCAGTATGTTCCATCGAAACGCTATCGGAATAACTACTAATGTGCTTCGCTTCTTCTACGACCAGACCTAACCGATCTGTGCTTCTTCCTCCTAGGGGTGTCCTTCGCAAATTTGGTACCGCCCAAGGCTGTCTATACTTTGGATACGACTCACCGGACTGAGTAACCGGCATATATCACCTTTTTCAACTCTTGCGTACTACTTCTACCTTACTGTCGATTCACAATCAATGGTTACCTTCCCACAATCACTTTGCAACACTCTGTTGCTACCTTCCGACAATCACTTTGCAACACTCTGGTGCCACTTTCCCACAGACGACGCCAGTGTTAAACGCACGTTTGCCGTCAGAGACGCGTTTAAGCTCTTTTCGGGTTCTTGGGAGTGGAAGGGGTCTGAATAATCAGAGGCCCTATACTTGATTTTCCCAATTGAACACTCACACTACAGTACCGTAATGTTAAACCTCTGCTAACATGAGTTACTATCAATACTGTGATTCGTTCTATCATAGATTTCCGACTCATACACAGAATAAGACTTCTCAGTAACCGGTGCACAAGATAAATACTATTGTAATACAGACTCTCAATAATTAACTTAGCGGAACAGTGATTCAATACTTAAATTACTGCAAACACTATCATAACACAGTCCTTACCACACAGGTGCAACAAGCAAACAAAGACAGAAAAGACACAGTATGACTCAGAGTTCTCCATAAAACAACACAACGTAACTCCACAGACGTATCGCCCAGACACATAGTCTGGCGATCTTCTGGTTGTTACCGAAGCGTCTTTTTCATTGATTTATAAATGGATACAACATCTATGCAACGACCTTTCGGTTCGTGCAGAATATGAAAGGTAAAGATTACAATTGCCAATCCGGCGGCTTACACTTGAGCATGGCGTGAATCTCCTCATAGATTAGTCCACTGATCCGCTGAACTTCACCCCTCCGAGCTAGGCCTCAGTTCCGGCTTTTTCCTCCAACATCTCTTCTTGAGAATATTATCTCGGATGCAGTTACCGACACAGAATACGTGCATCACAAGGCTGTGAATGCCATGGACATCAATTATGCCCTAAAGCGACAAGGAAGGTCAAATCTATGGTTTTGGAGAATGACGCTTTCTGCAGAATTATTATCTCCATTGGATTGGATGCCTTGAATGGATCCGCCTATCTCTTGAGGCATTAAGAACCTCTTTATCTGGAGATCCATGTTACAGACTATTGCTTATAGAAGGACAGTGTTGAAAGGGGAAGCAAAAAAGAGATAAAAGATAGTGAGAACGAGCACATTTCGATTGCATATGAATGGAGAGTGTCTACAGCTGGTCCAATGCCACCCAGCTTGATGATCTAAAGAAACGATTGTTAAAACAACACCCACAGACATATCGCCCAGACAGACAGTCTGGCGATCTTCTGGTTGTTATCGAAGCGTCTTTTTCATTGATTTATAAATGGATACAACATCTACGCAACGACCTTTTGGTTCGTGCAAAATATGAAAGGTAAAGATTACAATTGCCAATCCGGCAGCTTACAATTTGCACAAGGACTTCATCTCCAATGTCTTTAGGGATGCGACAAAAATGTGGCAAATAAGTTTTTTTTTAATCCATACCATCGATCAACAAATACATATAACGCTCCGGATTTCTGAGTACTTTACTTCGATGATGAATTGCTTTCTTTCTCTCTAAAGCTTGACTCTCACGATGGTTGTTAAGAAGGTTTTTAAAATTATCCTTTTCTTGTGGTGTTGTAGCCCCCTTTGCCATGTTTTTCAAAGTGGCGCAAACTGAACATTCACCCATTTGTAGCCCCCTTTTCCATGTTTTTCAAAGTGGCGCAAACTGAACATTCACCCATTCTAACTTTACGAGGAATAGACACATTGTTAAACTCTTGCTTCCATAATCGAGTAAAGTGATGATACAACACATACTTCTCATTTCTATTTTCCATGTCTTCTCTATATATTTGAAATACCTCTCGACGAGTAAAGTTATCTGACAAGCGCAACCTTCCAGTTGTAGGCATAACCTCACAATGCAAGCAAAAATAGTTCATCATCCAATTCATTGCATGACGTCCAACATATCCTTTGGTCCCAACATGGAACGTATCCAAAATGAGATCCCCATTCATAAGCCCCTGTTGAACCCTATGTATTCTAAAATTTCCCACACCCGTTGCAATTTTAAATGCAGCCCTACAACATCACATCCGTTGAATAAAGAAATATTCAAAAGCAACACGTGTTACTGACATGTTATCCTCAATAATTTTCATGTGAGAAACAAGGTATATATCCTGTCTTTCACTATCTAAATGGAGGAATTTCTCTCTTAGGTGCTTTAGTTTCTTCATTCCTAAATTGTACAAACATTTCAAACCACAACAATGCTTCACTATCCAATGCAATCTGTCTATCTGAAGTAAGAAATTTAAATATTTTTTGACTCACTTCACGAGGCCTTCTTTTAAAACGTAGATTGAGCTTGCTTTGCCTTTTCATTGCTCCACATGCTCCTGAGTTAGAAGGGAGATCAATGGTTGGATCAGATGGGAGATCAAGAGGTGCATTTGGTTGAGCAGCATTGCATTGTGAATTGGATAACTTAAATGACTCAACAGAAAACAAAGAATCATCACCACGTTCTAAACCATAGGGATCATCACTTATGAGGAAAGGGTCAACTGAGAACAATGAATCCGAAACTGTATCAATATGAGCAGAGGAAGCTGATGCCCAAGCATCCACTGAAAAGATTGAGCTCATCTTCACTCAGTTCAAAGAAGACTGAAGATGAATTACATTTTTAAATAAGTAGAAGTCCGATATCAAGTGAAGATGTCACATCAAATGTCACATCAAGTAGATATGAAATCAAAAGTTCATTAAAGTACATTAAAGCGCATTAAACATCAAATTACATTAAAGCACTTAAAGCCTAAAATTAAAGTACTTAATTACTCAGATATACACTAATAAGGGAACCAAAGATTTGATTCACTTTTGAAAGATGAGATACACAGTTGATTTCAAACTAGATATGAGTCATTGAGTTTTAGCATTATGAGTGAATCAAAATATATCCAAGTTGAGTTCCAATTGGATTAGATATTAAAATTTGGGAGTAGTGCCATTGAAGACTTTACAAGAAGAAATTTTACCTTTGGTTAAGATTTCAAGGATTAGGTTTTATTGTGGTCTTGGCTAGATCTCAAAGAGGTATATGAAAGTATATTCAGAAAGAATTACGTGTAAAATAGGTACACGAAAAGTATATGTAAGAATTATGTGTAAAAGCTATATCCGTGTCAAACTGCTTGTTACAAAAGATTTTCAAATGAATTTTGAATCTAAGATTTACCTGAACGTTGGATGCTATAAGATAACTTCATTTGATTTTCTCTTTTCTGCAAAGACAATGAGTGACTAGGTGTTGCAGAGCAAAGAGGCAAGAAAGGGAAGCCCCAAAATTTTCAAATCAATGGGCACATTTTTCGTCTTCAAGTCTTAGGAATTCCCTCAAGCCATGTAAATGCACTAGAGGAGTCCTCTAGATGCATAATCCCAACTCATTGTAATATATTCCTTGTAAATTAGTAGGAAATTCACTTTCTAGTAATAAAGTGCCGGTCTCTTGTGTGAAAGTACCAAATTTAGGGCACATGTATATAAGTCACTTTGTGACTCTTTGTAGAGACTTTTTTGCTATTGTCAAGAATGAGAGCTCCTGATTTTCGAATTTGCTTCTTTCTTGTAGATTTTCATCTTCTCTTTGATCTTCTATGTGTGTGTGATGCTTGGATTGTGTGTATAGGACTGTTGTCTACCCCTCCCCACTGTTTTTGAGCTGCTATAGTGTGTGTGTGTGAGCTTGTAGGAGTTGTGGAGTGAGTGTGGGTGTTTCCTGCCATTCACTATTTTGGTCATAAATTGAAGCACAATTGTCAGAATCAAGTGAAACCACCTTGAATAGATGCGTCTCGTCAAGAGCTTCGAAAGGAGTCCACTATTGACTATATTCGAAGTTTGGAGCTGAGAGCAATCTTCGATTTACTAAAAACTACTGTAAGTGGTATCACAACAGACACTTTCAGTATTTCAGTGAGTTTGAGAGGTAGATTAGTCTTTTCTTATGCATATGAGCTGAACCACTTCATTTTCCATCATGTGTGCACATGTCCTCATACACTTTGTTAGGTCGTTTGATCAGATTCACAAGTAAGCGTGTGTCAATTTCCCACTATACACACATGTGGCAAATGAGGTTTAGTCTCTTTGGCACAAGTCCTTAAGTCTTCCTGACTTAGGTACACACGTTTTTGGCGTCGTTGCCGGGAAACACTCAGCCAAGGTGCCTTCGTGATGGTTATAGCTTGAGTGTGATGAAATCGTACTTGTAGAAGTGAATTCGTTCAGTGGCAAGTAGTCTAGCACTTCAGCACTTGTTACTTCACATCCCAGAGGTGTGTGTAATGAGTTTTTAGGTTTAGGGTTAGTAGGAAGGGAGAGAAGGGAGAATTAGGGTTAGGTTAGAAGAAGAGAAGAAGAGGAGTGGAGTAGGAGTAAGTCAAGATCACCAAGAAAAATCCCAAAAAAAATCCCAAAAGAATTGCTAAGATAGTGTAGTTCAGGTTCAGTCATCAAAAAAGTATAAAAACCAAAAAATTTCAGTTCATTTCTCACTTGTCAAAGAGCAGTATCGTGTGAGAACCAGCGACCGGTATCGCACAGGAGGTATCATGTCTTCTAGGCTATCAAAACTAGTTTTTTGAGCTCAAGGTGCAAGCAAGACCTCACTAAGGTAAGACTCCCTAAGATTTCATTGACAAAAACATTTTATAAGTGCACAAAAACGTGATTATTTGCACGACCAGTATCGCGGGGAGGGATTGTGTGTTTTTTGAGGTTTCTTGGAAGAGACAATAGGCTAGGAGTGAAGAGGGGTGAGAGAAGAGTAAGGGGCAACAAAAATTTTTGAATTTGGAGACATTTTGGCTTGAGTATCGCGATCGGTTGAGTTTTTGGTATCGCAATACCAAAAATTCCCTTGTATCGCGATACTCATCGAAGAATCGTATCGTTGGCTACCAGCTTTGGTATCGCGATACCACTCATGGTATCGTATCGCCAGGTTGGTATCGCGATCTCACTTTACCAAAGTGGTATCATATCACGGTCCACTTTTGGTATCGTATCATGTCGTGTCCAGTCTAGTATCCCGATACCATAGCAGTATCGTATCGTGCAAGTCAGTGGTATCGTATCGCCACTTGCATTGATATCGTATCGTGCTGTTATGAGGTATCGTATCGCATAACTGTTGGTATCGTATCATGTAGTTTCTGGTATCCTATCGTCCCCTACTCGAGTATCGTATCGCTCAGGTCGGTGGTATCGTATCGCCACCTGCAGTAGTATCGTATCATGCAACCCCCAGGTATCCTATCATCTCTCATTCCAATGTCGCATCACGATACCATTGTGGTATCGTATCATCACCTACTGAGATATCTTATTGTGTGAGAAGGTCAGTATCGTATCATGCTTATTGGCAGTATCCTATCGTGCAGGTGTTCAGGTATCATATCACGCCAAACTCCAGTATCGTATCATGCCCTTTTTGGCATCGTATTGTCCGAAAAGTGTTATCGTATCATCTGGATTTTTAGTATCATATCGCCTCAAATTTAGTATCGTACCGCGAGAGTTTTTGGTATCGTATCGTGACTCGACATTGGTATCGTATCGTCTACTCTGGAGGTATCGTATCGCCAGGACAACAAGTATCGTATCGTGCCCAACAACGGTATTGTATCACCTGTGGCTACAGTATCATATCGCCTAGTTCTCAGGTATCGTATCGTGGACATTTTAGTATCGTCTAGGAAGGTATCGTCTAGAGTATCTGAAGCAATTTGAAGGACAAACTTGACGCTTTTTGAGAGCCATTTAGTGAGAGTTTTCGAGACCTAGAGACTCCCTAGAGGGTGAATGAACTTGAGGTCAAGGAGAGTGCTAAGTAGCCGTAGAAGTGTCATATCTTTTGTTGGAAGTGCTGCTCAGGTTAGTCACCGCTATGTCTATTCAGACACCTCTAGTGACTCACAGGAGGAGATACCCATGGCTTCAGAAGACATGCAGGGTCCTGCCCCAAGTAGAAACTTCATGACCACTGTGGAGGGAGAGTACCGCACTTCCATACAATACGTTTCTACTAATGCCCAGGAGATTCCCATCTACATGGATGGCTTAAACAGATCTGTGGATGCAACAATTGTGCCCAGACCGGCTGTTAAGTATGAGGGAGGAGCATACATGGACAAGATAGGTCACATATACATAGTGATCAAATTTCGGATTTGGTCAATGAAAGGGGAGAGTTAGTGGGAGCAGAAAACTTTGGGAGACCAAACCCTGAGGAGTTAGTGACAACTCCTAGAGGCAAGTCCTAGGTGACGCGAGTCTTGAGAGGGGACTTGATACCTCAAGATGACTACCTATTGGAAGTATATTTGATCCATGGAATGGACTTGTTGCTTCAAACAGACTCACTAGCCCAAGGAAGAGAAGAAAGCCCAATGACATTTTATGAGCTAAAGGATCCGGAAGATGAGACTAGAATAACATACCTAGATAAAAATAAGAGAAGATATTGGTTTGTTGATGCCATTGACAGGGCTCAACTGAAATACATGGGCTTCCCTGTATTCCCTCAGCGAGAGAAGGAAACCACCTCTCACAACCCCTTTGGAACCCAACAAGAGGCAGAGCACACCATGTCAAAACAAACTAGCCAACGGAGTATTCCAAACCGTACTCATGTGCAATTTGCAACTCCAGGAGTGCAAGCTCACAGTCAGACCCACACTAGAGTAGGTAATCAATACCGACCACCGGTAAGACCACGACCACCAATAGGAGTACAGCCTGGAATACCTCCAGTTAGACCAATTGTTCCTGCCTTCCCTGTAATGCCTAGACCGCCAGAACCAATGTGAAGATTGAGATCTATTCAAGTGGCCAAATGCATGAGAAATCATTACGACAGATTGGGTGAACCCTACGATCACATTGCTGAATTTAAACAAGTTGTAAGGGCAGAACAAGTAGACGATTTCTTTGTGCAATATGAGTCTTTCGGACTCACCCTCACGGGAACAACTCTGACTTGGTTCCAGCCATTAGACCCTAACCAATTTGGAAATATGGAGCAAATTTTCCAAGAATTCATTGGGGAATTCACTAAGAGAGGGATTAAACACAACTCTGCATCTTTAATCCATAGCTTTAAACAGAACCCTAATGAAACTATGAAAACGGCTGCCCAAAGATTCAATCAGTATGTTGATAGATGACCAGCTGTAGAGAGACCCACTCAACAAAAAATGATTTCATTATTTTTGGATGGACTCACAAATGGAACCCTAAGGACACTAGTTTATGTGAAGAGGTTGCAAACCCTGAGTGAGTGTCTCCAAGAGTGTATTGACCTAGAAGACAATCTAGCTGAGGATCTCAAGAGCATGCCGAGCCCCACTAAATCAGAAGATTCTAGAAGTACGATCACATCCAACTCCAATAATGTGGAGGAATTAGCGGAGCTAGTAGCTAAGAAATTGGGAGTCCAAGGACAGAGAAATTACCAACACCCTGCCTTCAGAGTGCCCATGTTATGAAGATGTAGTCTATGTGGAGGAGATCACCCTACGCACATATGTGTATGAGGAGGAACTGGTATATCTCAGACATATCCTTACAACAGATAGCCCCAACAAGGTACTGCCTTGTATTGCCACATAGAACAAAGATACAACAACCACACCACAGAAAAATGTCCATTCAATAGGCAAACACGACCTTTACAACCACCCCAGTACGGACCATATGGATATCCACCTAGAGAGCGAGGCAGAGAGATGCCCAGGTAAAATCCCTATCCAACGCCAAAAAGAGCACCGAGGTCATACGAGCAAGTACCATATCCACCACCCCAACCAGTGTTAGGACCACAACTGTCACAACCCCAACAAGTGGTACCAGTTAAGTATGCTTAACCAGAGGAAAACCTAGAAAGAGCCATAGTACCAACATCCCCTATCACCAGTGTGGAATCGGCAAAACTCAGGCTATGAGCAATCTCAGGGAGAGTACTATACCTATGACACTAACATGACTGAGTACGAACAATCATATGATCCACACTACTATGGATATGAAGGATATGAATATGCCTATGGGCCAGAAGTGGCAACATTAAAGTACACTGCACTTAAAGCACAACCACCCGTGAGACCACCCATCAGACCGCCTGCGCTGAGAGGACCATGTTATAGATGCGGAGGAGACCATTTTATTAGAGAGTGTACTCGACCTTACAATCCTCCACCTCCTAGGACTTGGGAAGGATATTGACGTGATTGTGGAAAGGAACATCTTTTTAGAGTGTCCGAAAAATCCTAATAAGACCCAGGATACAACACCTGTTAATGTAATCGAGGTAATAGAAGCACCGGGAAGTGATAAGGAGTACAACATACCTTTAAAGGCCATTACGCGAGCTCAAACGAAAGAACGAAAAGAAAAACAACCTGATCGGGAACAAGAAAAAAATAGGAAGGAAAACCTCAAAAGCCAAATAATAGAAGATTCAGAGGAATCACGTGAGAGTACTCAGAACATAAAAGCGCAAAAATGGAAGGAAAGAAGAGAGAAGACCAAAGATAAATGGATGAAAAACAAGAGTCAAGACAATAAGAAACAACCCAGAAGCAGTAAAGAGCATATAGAACCAGAGATTCGAGAGGAAGTTCCCAATCCACAGCTTGCACGAGAAGCAGAGAAACGAGGATCAATTCTAGCTGACCCAAAACCGGATGATTTGGACATGTGGTTGAAAGCTTACCAAGCTAGAATTAAGACTGGAACGAATGTAGAGCAACATGAAAAGCTTTACCCACAAGGAGAATTAGAAAAAGAGAGGCTTGTGATATGTCGAAAACTTATAGAGGTAGCACAAGCAACCCTAGAAAAGACTATCCTAACCCTCCCAGAGACGAGGATAGCAGAGGAACAATACAAGGAGTGTGTCAAGGCCAAGGATAAAGGACTTAGAAGAAAGGATGACAAATGTGAACGAGTGAAAACTCAAGATGAACCCAAGTCAACAATACCTGACTTAGAAACTGATTGGCCAAAGGAGTTATGGAATAGAATCCAAGAAGAACAATGGAAGAAAAATGGGGAGACTAAGCCTCCCTTTGAGGAATTAGATGTAGAAGTTTATCAACCAAATCCCAACATGGAAGAAGTATATGAGGAAGTATCAAGGCTAGACAGAAATAGAGAAGAAGCTAAGAGCATTTCAACTTTACCAAATTACATGGGAGAATATGAAAAGGAATCCGTGATAATCTGAGCACGCACAGTACATGGAAAAGGAAAGGAAAACTCAAAAAAGAACTCACACAATCTAACGGAACTTAAGAAGTCGAAAGGACAATGCAAACTGACTGTGGAAGAATTACTTCAGGTTAAACCTCAACTATGGAAGCAATTAGCGAGTCAACTGGAATTAGTGCAAGAAAAGGATGAAAATGAAAGCAAAGGAAAAGAAAATTAATCTAAAATACAAGTTCCACTTGATAAGGTGGGAGAATTTAGTGAAGGAGACGAAGGTAATACATGTCTATCTGTCACTTACAATGGGTACATGACCAAGGCCATACTAGACACAGGAGCAGGAGTAGGAATTGCCACCAAGGAAATTTGGGAGAAATGGGGAAAGCCTGCCTTACGTCCCACATGTATGAAGCTCCAATTAGCAAACGGTCATGTGGAGAAACCCTTAGGAATATTGGAACAAATCAAATTAACCACATGTGGAGTTGAATTTGAACACACATTAGCCATCTGTAAGTTCGAAAAGGCTAAAAATTACGAAATGATATTAGGGCGACCTTTCATGAGACAAATGCGGATAGTGCAAGATTGGGGACGAGATTTGTTATACCTGCAACATCAAGGAAACACTACCAGGATAAACTTACATACATATGCATATTGAGATGTCCCTCCACTACAATGGAATTCCATACACAAGGAGGAAGATGACCTATCCATTCATAGTGCTGGATCAAGCGATCAATGATGGATGCATGAGGACGCCCAGTTATGGATGTGTAAAGAAGCCAAGAAAGAGGATAATAAAAGACAGCTATGGCCAATAGGACATCCTAACTACCGACCGGTAGAGGATCCAAGGTACATGCCTCAAATCTTTCTTGATGAAACCTTTAAACCACATGGATGGTGGAAATCTTAGCAACCTTGGACGTATGTGCCAATGAGGAAGTCCTAACTATGAACGAGTGCATAGACGAGGAAGGCTATGATGTAAATTTGTACATGGTTGTCCTTCAAGAAGTGGAAGCAGGGGAAAAAGAATGGAAAGAGGAATATGAGAGTATAGAAATGGAACCAAAATTCAATTCAGAAGAGAGCTATCTAGACACCATTCGAACCAAAGGGAAGCAGGAACTGACAAAGATCTTGGCAATAGAAGGCGCTCCTAGAGTACAAGAGCAAGAGGAAAGAATGAGTAAAATCGGACCAGATCGAGATCTGTTTGAGGTTCCTGAACATTTTAAAAGATATGAAATAAGAGAGAGAAAGGTAGCCATTCAAATGCCTAAACGAGAGGCTCAAGACGGAGAAGCATATGACAACAAAGAACAAACAAAAAAGATCATAGTGACAGTGGAAGATGGAGAAGAAAGATGCACATACATAGGCAAAGATGTGTGAGTTGAAGAGGAAGAAGAACTAATACAATTGATCCGAGAATATCGAGACGTATTCGCATGGACATATATGGATCTCAAGGGTGTGGAACCCTCGATTTGCTCTCATAGAATACCAATGATGACAGATGCAAAACCATCAAAACAATGCCCTTATACATACAATGAGGTCTATGCTGCTAAAATTTAGGAAGAAATAGACAAGCTATTAGCGGCAGGATTCATATATGAAATAGAACACATCGAGTGGGTATCGCCATTAGTAGTTGTGCCTAAGAAGAACGGAAAATTGAGAGTGTGCATTAACTTGAAAAAGGTCAATGCAACCACCATACGTGACAGCTACCCATTACCCATTACGGACCATCTATTGGAAAGGGTTGGAGGAAAAGAAGTCTATAGCTTCTTAGATGGATTCTCTGGATACAACCAAGCAGCTATCGCTACTGAGGATCAACATAAGACCGCATTCGCGACTGAATGGGGAGTCTATGCTTTCCGAGTGATGCCTTTCGGACTCACTAATGTGCCTGCTACTTTTCAATGATTGATGTGTCATGTGTTCAAAGAATTCTTGAAGAAGAGCATGGAAGTGTATGTAGACGACCTATGTACATATTCAAATCAAAGACAAGACCACATTCCTGAGTTGCGGAAGATGTTTAATAAATGCCAACAATATAGAGTCTGCCTAAACCTAGAGAAGTGTGACTTCATGGTAAGACAAGGGAAGATCTTAGGACACATAGTCTCTAGAAATGGAATATCCACGGATGAAGACAAGATTAAGGTCATTTTAGAGCTTCCTAGACCTAAGAATGCGAAAGAGGTGCAAGCATTTATGGGACATTGTGGATACTACCGTCGATTTATCCACATGTATGCCATAATCGCCAAACCCTTGTATTGGCTTTTAACTCAATTCACATGGACAAATGAATGCAGGAAGGCTTTCAATGAGTTAAAGAAGCGGCTTAGCACATCCCTAATTCTGAAAACACCGAATCGGAACAAGCCTTTTCATATTCATGTAGATGCTTCTAATTACGCAATAGGTTGTATCTTAGCCCAACCAGCAGATGAAGGGAAGTTAGATCACCCAATTGCCTATGCGAGTAGACAACTGAATCAAGCGGAGAGAAATTATACCACCACCGAGTGAGAAGGATTAGGAATGGTCTATGCAGTAAAGAAATTTAGTGCACTATCTCTTAGCTAACAAATTCAAGTTCTTCATAGACCATCAGGCTTTATTGTACTTAGTCAATAAGCCCTGTAACACGGGAAGATTGGTAAGATGGTTCCTACTATTGATGGAGTTCGACTTTGAAGTGATAGTGAAAAAGGGAAATACTCATGTACGTGTAGATCACCTTTCTAGATTAACACATGGAGAACCGCCAAGTGGAGTACCCGATGATTTGCCAGACACTTATTTGTTTAATTTGGAAGTGTGTCCAAAGTGGGCAGAGAAACTAATCCCTATACTCAGTCATGGCCCACAACACTCAATCAATAAAGAGAGTAAAAAGGAAATTCTTCAGTCAAGGAATTTGCATATTATTGCGGGAAGTGTTTACTACAAGGAAACCAATGGTGTGCTACTAAGATGTGTTGAGGAAGACGAGCAATTGAATCTGATAGAACAAGCTCATGTGAACAAATGGAGGACACACAAACGAACTCATGAAACTATTAGGGAGTTAAAGCGCTTAGGAGTATGCTGGCCTGACCTGCCTAAGGATGTCCATGATTATGTAAGTAACTGCACATAATGCCAGGAGACTATCCTAGAGGATCATACATCCCTACCTTTCTCAACAATAGCACCCAATTGGAGCAAAAAATTGGTCAAATTTCTAAAGACGAGAGAACACAAGGAAGGAGTTAGCTTAGCGAGAAAATGATCCCTAGAAGAAATGAGCAAGGATTATGTGCTCATAGGAAGAAACTTGTTTAAGAGAGGAAAAGACGACCAATTACGACTATGTGTGCACGAGGGAGAATATTTACCTATATTAGAGATGGCACACGCAGGTGCAGTAGGAGGTCATTTTTCAGCTGAGAGAACCATGAAAATGATCCTCTTTGCGGGCTTGTGGTGGCCAACTTTACATATGGATGCGAAGATCTATGTAAGAAGTTGTGAAACATGCCAAAGGGCTAAATACCCGATTCGGAGAGATGACATGCCATTGAGACTGATGGTTTGTGCTAGAGCATTTACTAAATGGGGTATAGATTTCATAGGTCCCATTAACCCACCGGCCAAAGGGTTACATGCCGAATATATCATAGTAGCCACCGATTACTTGACAAAATGGGTAGAGGCAAAGGCTACTAGAAAGAACGATGCTCAAACCACGGCTAAGTTTCTTTTTGAGCATATATTCACTCGTTTCGGATTACCAATTGAGATTGTGAGTGACCGAGGAACGCACTTCATCAATGAGGTAATAGAATCTCTAATGAATGAGTTTTTAGTGATCCACAAAAAATCAGCCCCATACCATCCCCAAGCCAATGGTCAAGCGAATAAGGTATTATGCACAGTATTGACAAAAAGTTCGAATAAGGTATTATGCACAGTATTGACAAAAATCATCAATAATGGGAGGTCTGATTGGGACAAACAATTGCATCATGCAATTTGGGCCTTCTGAGTCACGTACAAGACTGCCATTGGAACTACCCCATTCAATTTAGTGTACAGGCAGAATGCAATTTTTCCAATTGATTTTTTAATACCCACTTTGAGAGTAGCCCAATAGTATGAATGGACCGGACATGAATTATCCCAACAACTAGACCAAATAGAGAAGCTGCATGAAACTAGGTTACAAGCTGTCGCAGGAATATATGCAGCCAAGAGAAGACAAAAGGCATATTACGACGCTCACATAAAAGACAAAGGACTAAAGGAAGGAGAGCTAGTCCTAGTCTACACCTTGAAGCAACATGCTAAGAAGTTACAAAAGCGCGGATATGGACCTCTAATCATTAATAGGATATCTACTAGTGGAGCAGTTAATCTAGCCACTCTGGATGGAGACATTCTTCCTAACTACATAAGTGGATGTAGAGTGAAACGGTTCATGGAGCCATTGACGGATCAAATGTTAGCATGTCTTGTAGGTGCTCAAAATAGGAAGAAAGAGGAAGAACGGATTAGAGAGGAAGCACGGAAAGAAGCGCTAGAACATATTAAGAAACGGAAAGAGTGGATTAGGCAAAGGGACGAACGGTATCTCCAAGGGGAAGAACCTATCCCTATGGATAATTACCAAGTCCATAAGTCTGACACTACTAATGCCTACATGTCACAGCCTTATTTAAACCTAGGGATTGGCAAAACAGAGTACAAATTGATAGATGCCTTGAGAGACTTAGGAGCAGGACTTAGTTGCATACGTAATACGGTCATACAAGATCTTCAAACGATTATGACTCCCACAAAAGCTCATATGATAGGAATTGGAGGTCAAATCATAGAATGTATTGGAGCAACGATAGTATCCCTCCACCTAGGAAATTCTTCCATGGAACGAGTCTTAGTGTGCAAGGATGAAGACTTAATAAAAGATGTGATTTTAGGATAGGATTGGATCATTGAGAATGAAGTAAGTATCCACCTAGCGCAAGGATACATTTCAACCAAGATAGGGCACAAGGAAATTTTTAGTCTATTAGGGGAGAAGCCCTCACAGAAACCAGAAGCCATCAAGAGTGCAGAAGACCGCAAAGAAGAGCTATTGGAACATGATTCTAGCCCCAATACCTCAGAAACAAATCTAGAAGAAAGCTCAAACCCTAATGTGTCCAAGGACGAAGTGAAATCATCATATTCAATTGGTGAACGGCCAGACACTAAGGGGACCAACTCTCATGGAGTTTCTCACACAATAGAAGGATCACCAATGTGGAAAACAACACTCAGATACTCGCATCAAGGAACGATCAAATTCAAATGGTTACGCAAGGATCAAGTGCAGAAATCAGAGACCTCAACACCAACTCATGAGGAGAAAAAGGAGAACAAGAAGTCAGCTTCACCGAAATCCAAACCAAAAAGAATCTTGCAAGTATGGCTCCCTAAGCCTTTGATTGAAGCTTAGAAGGCATGACAACAGATATGGATTCCCAAAAAGGTCAGACAAGCAGCCAAGCAAGAGACAAGCAAACCGGAGGATACATTACATTGAGACATTCAGACGACAAAGCCAAGACAGACTCGTCATAGAAACATGAAGAGAAAAACCTCAATCACTAGGACATAAAAAAAAATACATGAAGTTCGAAGGACCAGAGAGAAGACACGGACTATCAACATGACCACGAAGTGGATTTGGAAGCCAAAGCAACTGCAAGGAATGGACCACCACAACAACAAAGATTCCAATTGCACTCATGAAGTATCAAATGCACCTAAAGTATGCATAGTAGGGCCAGATTACAGGGCCCAGCATTTGACACTTGATGAACATAATAAAATTAGTGGTGCACATTCTTCGATGAGGAATAGGTCATAGCTTCAACTTTCTTAGGAATGGACATACTACGTAAATAAATAAATGCTTCCGCTATACTAATGCTTGTTTTCTTTCAGAAAAGAAATAAAAATATGTGGTAAGAGATCTCACTTATAAAATCAAGGGAAACGGAGTGACGGAACGACGACATGTCACTGCAATGCACTACACACTTGCTATGTTTTCAATCGAAGCTACTGCACTCTTCATTACAAGTGCAGGTGGCTTTTGAAGATTCTGACGCAACTATTCAAGAGGAAGTATTGGAATTTCCTCTCCAGAGTATCACCAAAGCAAAGGGACATTGGTTTAGAGAAGATCAACCGGCTGGGGAGTATCTCTTCCTGGTGACTATTAAAATAATGGATATGGATCATCAATTCCCCATTATGTCCCAAGGTTTTAAAGTGGTGCATGAGCTTCTGTCGACAATTGCCATCATGAAGAAAGCGGGTATACACAAATACTTCGAACTGTCGATCTACAAGCCCGACTTTCAAAGATGCACACAAGTCATGAATACATTACAACCAGCACTGCATGACCCATTGGTGCCAGAGGCTAGAGTTATGGATGGAGTAGGTGAATGGGTAGTCATCCAATTTACACAGGACTTGATAAAGGAAGCTTTTGGATGGGAAAAAGATGGAAACACGGTATTGAAGGAAGAAAGCAGAGGGGCCAAGACGAGAACATTCACGGACATCAATAGAG
The DNA here is from genome assembly GCA_020310875.1 of Ceratopteris richardii. NCBI lineage: Eukaryota > Viridiplantae > Streptophyta > Polypodiopsida > Polypodiales > Pteridaceae > Ceratopteris > Ceratopteris richardii. The sequence goes on along the minus strand of CM035408.1, from coordinate 188,687,505 downwards.
TTGACATAGAAGAGGAAGTCAGACTCATCCACCAGCACTTCTGCTTCCCCAATATGCATCGATACATGGCTCCACAGAAGATAATTGTTCAGCTACTATCACATGCCAAATTGGCAATCAAATTAATCTAACTCCTTACATACAGGAAAGGCTATTCGAGGCAAAGAAGCAATGGAACAGTAAGAAGTTCCTCAATGGCAGTGTAGCTCTGACAATATTGATCTACCATGCTTTAGGCATTAGAGAGCATCCACAAGAAATGCCATCATCGACTGCTATGTCTAAATATGCAAAGGTTGCGACAGTCACCAAAAAGAAAAGAGGATTCAAGATTGTTGAAGAGGCCGAAACCAGTTCTCAACCCAAAATGAGAGGAACCAAGAGACTAAGGGAGGTAAAGCAAGTAGAAGAGAAAGTTCCCACCACAAAAAGGGCACACATACTTCCAAAGACAAGGATTGAAGAGCAAAGGCCTATTACAGAAGAAGATTTAACTAAAGCCCTGGAAGATACACACAAATATACGGAAGGTCAAATTAATCTACCAGTGCAAGGGCACCATTACCAGCAGACCCAACAAGAAGTAGAAGCTAAAAAGAAGCTCACCAAAGTCCATCGATACAGAGAATTAGGGTTCGAAAATTCAAGCTCATCTTTGGATGCACAAGAAGAACCTAACACATCATTATTAAATGTGGATATCCAAAGTGAATCTAAGGATGATGGACAATGGGAGGAACTTAATGTAGTCGACTACAATGAAGCAGAAGAAGGCATGAAGGTGGAAGACAACACTGCCCACCCCACTCAGGACACCGCAAGCAAGGAAACAAACCAAGAAGGGACACATGTCATCAAAATCAATGATACTTCCACCATTCAAACCAAGGAGACAACACTTACAAGGGAAGTGTCAATCAAGATACCAAAGAAAGAGCCTAAAGAAGCTACAGTCAAAGAATCAGAACCCTTCACTCCGATAAGGGTTGTGGCAGAACCCTCCCCAATGGATGTCACATTTCAAGGGAGTGCCACTAAAGTTATTGATCTGGATGAAGAACGAAAAGAAGCAAAAATACGACTACAAATCAGACAACCCCACAATGAAACCATCCATATAGAGCAAGGAAAAGATGTACAAACTGGAGAAGCTCCAAGCATACCACGCACATGATTGAATGTCGACATCGCCTAGCGCAAGCCAGTAGTGCAAGAAATCATGATCAGAACCGCAATGGATACACAACAACTAATGCTTGAGACTGATGAAGACTATGATCAAGCGATGCAAGATAAGCATGAACTGCATGAAGTAGGCAAGAAACTTTTAGCAGAGTTAAAGCTATCAAAGGAGTAGATAATACAGAAAGAAAATGAAGTTCAAGAGGTCAGAAATCAGTACAAAACTTTAGAGATAGAAAATGCACAATTAAAGCAACAACTACAGGAATTACAAAAGAAATATGAGGCTATCGAGGCCGAGAGGACACGGATGAACACAAGAAGCAAGATATTAGAATCGCAAATAAAGGTATATATGGAGGAAGCAGAAAACCTAAGGAACAAGAATAAAGAACTAATGACAGCTCTTCTAAGTGATCAGCCCATAGAAGTTCAGGAACAGCCAGAAAAAGACATCAAGGAACTAGAGGAAAAGATGGCTAAGTATGAAAATCAGCTGAAGCAGGAGCAGGCAACCATTGCCGAATGGGAAAAGAGGTACATGGATGATACCGCGGCTCTAAGAGAAAAATGGAAAAAAGCAGAGAATATATATTTAATGCAATGTAAAGAAGACACTCATCACCTCGATATTGTAGCTAAAGAGATTCTCAAAAAAAAGGAAACTATTGCTAAAGCCGAAGAAGAAATCAAGAAAAGGATGAGATGATCAACCAACTACAGGAGCAGATAAGGCAGAAGGCAACTGAGGGGACACCAGTAGTTCCATCCACAGTGGCTACTGAGGAGATTGAGGTACGTCCTCTCTCTCCCCCCTTACATCATTCACTGATAAGGGAGGAACTGGAGATCCAAATTGAACGTAAAAATCGGGATGTTGCAGAACTGAGCCAACAGGAAAGGGCACTACAGGTGTCCTAGCTTACCGCAGAATTTGAAGAGCAAATCATTACGATAATGAAGAAAGCTCAAATTGAGAGCAAAAACTTGGAACAAATTTTGAAGCCTTTTAATGTACCATATGGACTACTTAAAGAACAAATGCGGCAATATATAAAGACAACGACAAATAAGAATCCGGACAACTACCTCCAATTTAGCAAAGATACATTCAAGTATACTCAAGAAGAATTCGAGAAGGCTGATCCTATGGAGGCGCAAAGTTTTGGAAAAGAATCCTACACTGCGGGTACAGTGGGAAGCATCGCCATATGTACTTTAGGTAAATCCATCATTTTGTCCAGTACCCCGCAGACACTCCTGGTCACAATTTTGGGAAGGACAGCGCCAGGGAAGCATTAATAATCAATGGCTGAATAATCCATTGTTACCTAGTCCACCACATAACTACCTATCGACAGAAGAGTACATGGTAAAAACAATGGAATTTTGGATTGCAAGATATGCGACGGTACTTGATTTAGCAGTAAAGATGACGAATAAGATTTTCAGCATGCTCCTAACAGTAATCAAAGTTTTCCAACACGCCAAATATACATTTTTGAACTTCATCGGCATTACACAAGGATCTAAAGCACTCGTTTTTTATCTTTCTACCATTTTGAGCCGCTTAACACTCATGGCCTATTATTCACGACTTATATTTTTTCCGTCCACATACATGCAGACTTTTGAAGAAGCATTTTTCACTGGCTTCTTCTAGATAGATTCAGAAATTTTTTTCAAGATGACTTCAAACCTTAATGCATGACTGGTGGCTTATGAAACCAACTTTTTTGCGGATCACTGTCAAGCACCTGAAGATGGGGTAAAGTCAACACGGTGGAAAGAGTTTATGATTTGTCATGCCAACCTGCTTAATCAAAGAGAGCAAACAACCATTCAAACGTACTCATGTCGCCACAAAAAGCCTGTCGAGGACGATAGAGTTCAGGAGGAGGGATGTGTAGAAGGGGAATCAAGCAAGAAGAGAAGAAGAAGAAGATCAAAGTCCAAAACTGCTCAATAAAGAATGAAGATCATAAAGCAAAAGAACCACCCTCTGCCCAAAGCCCCACAGTGGCATGCATCAGGCAACAACGCGAAACAGCGAGGTCCTGAGGAATGGAATTAAAGAACAATCACAAACAGGACATTTCATGGGAAGGACGGACCATGGCCAGGAACTATCCATGAAGAAGTGCAAGACAATACTTGGCAAGTAATAATCCTCCCACTGATAGCGTGCATTGGCAACAAAGTAAACAGGCTCAAAGCAATACAACAGGTCAGATATGTGAAGACAAAGACAAATCAGAAGACCAAAAGTTAGAAAGAGGTAGAGGCTAAAAAGTTGAAGAGAGGGACTAAGAACATCACATTCTTAGTCACTGGTGGCGTGCGTGGTAGTCCGACTGAATGCAGCAACCAAGATTTGTGATGTACAACTACCAAGGGGAAAACAGAAGCAAAGGACCTACGTCAGACAAAATAACAAATTCTCTGACAGTCCTTACCGCTTCTTTGACCACTAGGTGCGTGTATTCAAAAAGCTTAGACACACAGCAAACGAGAAGCAAAAGCCTGTCAAGGGACGATAGAGACAAAGAGGGGGAGAGTGTTGCAGAGCAAAGAGGCAAGAAAGGGGAGCCCCAAAATTTTCAAATTAATGGGCACATTTTTCGTCTTCAAGTCTTAGGAAATTCCCTCAAGCCATGTAAATGCACTAGAGGAGTCCTCTAGATGCATAATCCCAACTCATTGTAATATATTCCTTGTAAATTAGTAGGAAATTCACTTTCTAGTAATAAAGTGTCGGTCTCTTGTGTGAAAGGGACAAATTTAGGGCACATGTATATAAGTCACTTTGTGACTCTTTGTAGAGACTTTTTTGCCATTGTGAAGAAGGAGAGCTCCTGATTTTTGAATTTGCTTCTTTTCTTGAAGATTTTTATCTTCTCTTTGATCTTCTATGTGTATGTGATGCTTGGATTGTGTGTGTAGGGTTGTTGTCTACCCCTCCCCACTGTTTTTGAGCTGTTGTAGTGTGTGTGTGAGCTTGTAGGAGTTGTGAAGTGAGTGTGGGTGTTTCCTGCCATTCACTATTTTGGTCATAACTTGAAAGAGAGTTGTCAAAATCAAGTGAAACTACCTCCAAAAGATGTGTCTCGTTGAGAGCTTCGAAATAAGTCCACTATTGACTATATTTGGAGTTTGGAGCTGAGAGAAATTGTCGATTTACTAAAAACTGATGTAAGTGGTATCGCGACAGACACTTCTAGTATTTTAGTGAGTTTGAGAGGTAGATTAGTCTTTTCTCATGCATATGAGCTGAACCACTTCATTTTCCATCATGTGTGCATATGTCCTCATACACTTGGTTAGGTCGTTTGATCGGATTGACAAGTAAGCGTGTGTCAATTTCCCACTATATGCACTTGTGTGGCAAATGAGGTTTAGTCTCTTTGGCACAAGTCCTTAAGTCTTCCTGACTTAGGTACACACTAGGTTTTTGTTTTTACAAAAACAAATTATACATTTGATCTTGAAATTACCAACCTATTTCGTTGTTCAAGATGTTTGAACCCCAAATGTCTTTGTTGAACGTTTATTCATACATTGATTTTCCTTTTCAACAACATGTTACAAGATAAATGTGAATATGAACTGAAGTGAAAATGATAAGACTATAAAGATGTCATTGATCTCCCATATTCAACACAACTTAGACTTGATTTTTCCCCAAGTAGTAGATTCTAAGAAACAATTTATACATGAAATTAGCATTCCTCATGTACATACCATACTCCTGCCATTGAAGTGTAAATTTCATGAAAATGTATATAAATACTTGCAAGGTTCTATAAATATTTCACTAAACTCGAGGTGAAACAACCTATTTGTGTGAGTGGTATTTCTTGGTTAGATAAGTTGACAGATCTAGTTAGCAATTGGATTCATTCAGTTAGATCCAGTTAGTCTCTCGTTCAAGTAACCCAATTGTCTATAAATAGCAGAGGAGGAGATCATTCTCATTTCCAAAATCCACGAGCAAGAGAGAGCAACAGAGCACAGACAACAATGGAGCACATAGCTCAACAAACCAGCAAGGAAACTCTCATGGAGAAGAAGAATGTTGGCAAGAGTACCAAGAGGCAGACAAAATCATACCACAAAAAAAGATTCCTAAAAGATTCCTTTTGTATATTTGAGTAAATAGTATGCTTTCTAGGTTTTTAGTTTTCTTAGCTCATGAAGTATAGATCCAATGAGGGTACAACTCGATGCCAGGCATCGACTTAAGGGTGTAAGTCGATGCCAGGTACAACTTTTAGGTGCAAGTCGATGCCACGCATCAACTTTGGGGTGCAACTCGATGCCTGGCATCAACTTGCACCCTCAAGTCGATGCCTGGCATCGACTTGCACTTAAAGTCGATGCCTGGCATCGAATTGCACCGTCAAGTCGATGCCTAGCATCGACTTACACCCTCAACTCGATGCCTGGCATCGAATGTGGCCTCAAACTCGATGCCAGGCATTGACTTTAGGGTGCAAAGTCGATGCCAGGCATCGACTTTTAGGTGCAAGTCGATGCGAAGCATCGACTTTGTGTGCAAGTCAATGCCAGACATCCACTTGAGGGTGCAAGTTGATGCCAGGCATCGACTTGAGGGTCCAAGTCGATGCCAGGCATCAACTTGAGGGTGTAAGTCGATGCCAGGCATCGACTTACATCATCAACTCGATGCCTGGCAACGACTTTAACACAAAGTCGATGCCTGGCATCGAGTTGCACCCTCAGGTCGATGCCTGGCGTCAACTTGCACCCTCAACTCGATGCCTGGCATCGACTTTGCAGCTTGGAAAACACATTAATGTATGAGTTGATATTTTCGACCCATTTCAAGGATGCTGAGTCAAAAAGTGAGAGGCCCTTCAAGAAGCTCAAAGTGACAATGAGCTCTGTGGAGCAGCAACGTGACAAAGGCATTGGTCACTAAGCAAAACCGAAGAAAAACATTGCATCCCTATCCTCTAAGAAGGCCAGCAATCCGGTTGGAATGTCTTCTGGTGGACAGAGTAGCATCAAAATACCTGAGGATGATGCAACTAGGAAGGAAAGGTCGAGGGACATAGAGGTCTTAAGGACAGATCATCCACTCTAAGACATGACAAACCTGGAGTGGTGCCTTCAATATGTGGAAGAAAAGAATGCAGTCCTACTTGTGTTCGCAGGGGCGTACGGGAGAGGAAAGATCACGACAACATAGGGTTTTCAGTATGGCCTTGTGTTCAAACTGGATTATGAAGATGAGGATTTTGACAACCTCCTTGTCCTGGTAGAGACATCGAAAGGTTTAAGAAATGTAATATGCAAGATGGATTTCTTGTGCCAAGAGTGCTGTGTTCCAGAGAGGCTTGCAGAGATATGCAGGGACTCATTGAATCTTATTAAGGACTTGATGCCATGGATACAGGGCAACATCATTGCAACACAACAGAAGATGACAACCCCTGTAAAGGCAAGGGGTAAGTAGTGCGTGCAGAAGAAGTTCGTGAAGAAAAAGAAGAGAATTGCTGATGAGGAGTCTTCTGACTCAAGCTCTAGCTCTGAGGATATAGTAGTTGCACCTGGTGGGGAGCTTGCTTCGGGTATTCTTGGTACTGAGCAGAACAAGATGAGGGAGGACATAGCTAGAAGAAAAGTTGTGAAGAAGGGGCAGTTGTTCCACCTGCCAATCAATATCATCCATAGGCCACCAATCGATCTAGTCACAGGGAGGAGGCCCCTTGAGATAAGGGAGCCACACAATTTGCACGTGCAAAATCTTAAGAAGAAAATGAAGATAAATCCTCATGCTACTGTTGTGCCTTTCCTTGTCATGGTGGATCTGAATGAGTGCAGCTCTGTGGAGGATTTCAATGAGGGTCTGTTTGAGGATTATACATATTATGTGATTGGTGGTTCACAATCTGTAGAGGCCCGCAGACAGCTAGTGAAGGAGCACCCCACCACATTCCTTTTTAGGTATGCAGAGTGCAAAATATATGTTGGTCTTACAACTGAGGAAGCCAAGCTTCTTGCTTGGGATCACAACAATGACAATGACTACAGGCAAAAAATGTCCTCCGTAGAGAGAATTCGGTTCTTCCACCATGAATACGAAGATTGTCTCATGAAGGAGGCTGGAAGAATACATCCCAATCTACGAAAGCAATGCCTTATTGAGGTTGGCATTGCACTGGATGAAAATAGAAAGTCTGATGCTTTGAGAAAATATGATCCATGGTTTCAACTGGCATTCAGAACACGTGAGATCTGGGATCTACAGGATAAGATTTTCACAATGTGGGAGAAGAAGGAGGTGAAGGGCCAGAAGCAACGGAAGTCGAGGCGAGACCCACAGGTTGATCTGAAGGGAAAGGGAAGGAAAGTTGAACTTTCAATTGAAGAGGCTCTTGAGGACATGAAGCTGACACCATGGAGAGCCCTTCAAGGAATCAAAGATGATACATTGATTATATCAACTTTGTGAAGGGTAATCTCCAAGGAGTTAAGCCTAGAGGAGATAGTGACTAAGCTAAATAAGTATGTATGTTATTCTCAGATCCTATTTCCCTCGTCCCATGTTTTATGGTCTAAGCTAGTCTCTTTTTCATTTCTGTGATTGTAGTCATAAAGTATACATGAAGATTCAAGAGGTGATGATGAAGAGGCTGGGTTGCTTTTCTTGGATAGAGGTCCAAGCAGACTATCCAACCACATCATCATACATCCGAATATTTTATTCTGTTTCATGATTGGGTAGGTTCTCTTTCAGAGAGCACTCCTGGTTTGCTATTAGACTAGATGCCTTGATTCACCTAACCAATTCGATGCCAGGCTTTTAGTAGGAACTCGATGCATGGCATCGACTTACTGCTGAATGTCGATGCCTGGCATCGACTTGGTGGCATAATTCGATGCTTGGCATCGGCCTGGTGCCATAAGTCGATCCCTGGCATCGACTCTTGGCATAAGTCAATGCCTGGCATCGACCTTGGGGCATAAGTCAATGCTTGGCATCGACGTGGTGGCATAAGTCGATGCCAGGCATCGACTTATGCGAGATGCCGATGCTAGGCATCGAGTTTCAGTAGAAAGTCGATGCCTGGCATCAACCGAGACACGAAATCGATGCCATGCATTGATTCCTTATGTTTCCTTTGGTATATTGAAGAGCTCATTTAATTGTATTTCCACTTTATTTTGCGGAAACCAAAGAAAAGTAAGTATGTAGAGGTAGTAGATGATTGCCCTCCTGCATTCCTGGGTCACATTCAAAGAGCAAGGCATGAGAAATCCAGACTGAAAGCCAAGGAGATTGATTTTGATGATGAACTTGATCTGAAATGTTTCTCCAATCCCCTAGACCCCCTTAGGCCTGTATATTACAATGTATTCTGTAGTGATGTAAATAATATTTGTACTGTTGTGCCTAGAAAGCATTTCTCCCTTCTTATAGCAGACATACCCTATGGTTTTAGGATGTTGGGATCAGTTAATGATGATGAGCCCTTCAAACACCCTCAGATTCGGAAGATGGTCACTGATTTTGCAGAGTTCACTATGTCTCCTCTTTGGAGGATAGTAATTTTCCATAGCAGAGACCAGTCTTTCTCTGTTTCAACTGCTCTGAAGTCAAGATGTCATGCTGTGGAGTGCCTCACGTGGTAAGTAATCTTCTTTCTATCTCCATGGCTTTAATGATGCTCTTTGTCACTTATAGTTCTTGTTGGTAGGGTGAAGACAAACGTCAATCACACTCCTTTGCATAGGTTTGTGAGCTCCACAGAATGCATTACAGTTGGCTATTATGATGAAGTAAGCAAAAGGAGAGTCAGGGAGCATTGCAATGAGAATGGGATCTCAACCATGTTCCCAGTCGTTACCAAGAAACTTTGTCATGTAGCTGGGGACACGACATTGATTAACCCCTATCAAAAGCCACAAAAGCTCATAATAAGATTGCTTCAACTATTCTCCAATGATGACGATTGGGTCCTAGACCGTTTTTCGGGCACAGGTAATTTCAATTGTAACATTTCTCATTAGCCATGATGTTGATTGGCCTCTAAGTGGTTTTCTTCTGTTTCAGGAACGACTCTGACTTGCTCCTTAAAGATGTTCAGGCACTGCATAGCTGTGGAGAAGGATGATGCTCAAAAGTGAGCTTCATTAGAATGAGAATCAATGGGCTGAATGAATGCCCAGATGAAGACCAAGAGGTTGGAAGGAAGCACATTGCAGACACGGAGAGATTCCAACCGACTTCAAGGGAGCCTGTTCCCCCACTTGCAGATGAACCGAGGGACATGGCTGACCTTGAAGAGCCAATCTTGGAGTAAGAGAGGCAGGAGATGTGTTCTAATGTTCCAGAGGATCCCATTATGCTTGAGCCTGAGGAAAGCTATGATCAGCTTCTTTTGTAGATTCATATTATTCTTGTAAAACACATGAAATGTAAAACATCATTTTAATAGAAATATAATGCCGAGTTCTGCTTCCACTTTGTGTTAAGCTTGACTTATCTTGAGCATTTCTCTGATGAATGTGTGAATGTTTCTTAGTATAATTTTGTTGATTATAATCTTCTCTTGGGAATGCTTTTGTGATATTTATTTCATATGCTATGAATATGGCCCAACATTCAATGAGGATCTTAACTATACAAAGGGGATGATCTTAATTACCTTGTTAAAATGTTCCGACTTTTGCAACACATGTACTGCGATTTTCAAGTAGCTTTTAATCAGCTATAATCTGTGCTTGTTGAGGTTCTAGATGTAGTGAAGGAGTTTCCCCAATTATTACTTGTACCTTCAACTCTAATCTCTTGTCGAAGATCGTGATGTGGGATTCTTGATCGTGCTGAATAGCTAGTTTTCAAGGCACCAAGTATTTTAACATATCTATCTTGACTACTTGGGATATGGGATCAAGCTTCTAGTCAATATTTACAAGCAAGAATAAGTGATGCTTTCTAGATATTGTAAAATGCCCACTTTATTGCCTGATATCATGGTCTTTAGGTAAAAAGGAATATAGAATATGTCTTTGTTCTCCTTTGTTGTGACTCAGTGTTCAAAGTTTTGGTACCATTGTCAAAGGGACTATTTAAGTCCATATAAGATCTTCTTGATCTTACAAACTAGAATTTCTTTTGCCAGTAACTATGAGACAATAGATTGTTATAGCCTGGTATTCTAGTACTCTCGATTCCCTAAACCCTTTGATTGCATCATAATCAGCCAAACATTTTGCAATTACGATGGGATTGGGTGTCACTAAATTGTGTTAGGTTCTATAACATCCCGATAAAGTTTTAGAGTGATGGAGGCTGACCAAGCTAACTTGATCTAGAACTAAGTACTCACATACTTATGAGGATTTTGAATATACAAAAATTGCTAAAGAAGTCATCCAAAATTTGGCAAAAGAGACCACTGTAGGAGTAGCATGGAACGTTCATATACATGAGCAAATTGTTTCATTGATATAGTGGGGTGTGATTCCATATAGGTTTATTACTCACTTATTGGAAGTCAAGGCTGCATTTGAAGCATTCAGACTATGGGCAAAAGATAGTGGAAGAATTAGGGTAGAAACCAAGAAGTACTACGAAGGATTCTGGGGTAACGACTAGACTTCTAGATTTTGCCCGGGCAAAGTAGCTTCAAGAATCGCAGATTGATGAAGAAGTAAAAGTAGAACTAGAAGTGGAAGAGCAAATCTCTTTACCACACCCAATGATGGTTCCAACACAACTTCTCAATGGTATGCATTTCAAACTCTTTATTGGTAAAATAGATAAAGATGCAGATGTACATGTTTGATTCTTCAAAATGTAGTACAATCTATTGGAAGGCCAACAAGATGATGCCTAAAAACACAAAGTATTTTAGGAAACACTAGGAGGAGAAGTAGTTAGATGGTTAAGTGAGTTCATATCAAACCATTTTGCTACATATGATGATCTGTGTATGGCATTTCAATGAGGATTCTAAAAGACAAAAACCATGGGGAAATTGTTTGTTACATTGCAATACATGATTCAACAATCTTCTCAAACCATGGTAGATTATGCATCTCTTTTTTGGATTATCTTAAAACAAATTCCACAAACTCAGCAACCAACCAACAATGTAGTATGAGGATGGTTTATGGATGGGCTTAATCTAATTCTTAAGGAGAAAATTTGTCTCTTTGCTCTAGATGGTACTCGGACATTGGACCAAATCATTGAGGTGATGGTACTCGTTACAACATCAATTGGATGCAGCGACTTCACTATATATGCCTATAACTGGATCTCTCGAAGCTATTAGATAATTATACTATACAAAATGTAGGAATACAGGTCATATAGCATTGAGTCTTGCTTTAAATCAAGTCTATTATGCAATTTGTATATATAATAATTGTACCAAAAAGATTACCACCAATTAGATACAACTAGAATTTATACACTGTTAGGATAGTGGTTCCCTTTTACCTATGTACAAAATATTCATCCATTAACAATAGTTAATGATAAAACTACTCAAGATAGCAGAAATAATGCTCAAGCTAGAAGTGTTCACTCTAGATATGAAGGTTTCAATAGAGGATGAAGATTTTTCAACCATAACTAGAAAGATGGAAACATGTATTCTGTAAGAAAAGGGCCATAGTGTTTATTTTATATGGAATTTAGGCATGTTTGAGAAATTCTTGAGGAAGCTCAAGAGTATGCCAAACAAAAGAAGGAAGCAAAATTGAAAGCTTGGATGATAAGTACGATTTTTTTCAGTTTTAAGGAACTTGTAGCAATCATAGTAACTGGATCATGAAAACATTTTAATAGAGAGGAACCTTCCAACTAGGAGATTGCTTAGGAGCAACATCACATCTATACTTAATCATCAGTATGGGCTAACTAGCTACCATCCCATTTTAACCATCCCAATTGAACACCCTTCGGCAATACTACCCGTGAGGAACGGCAGTGCTACCTCAAGGATTACTCCAATAAGTGTTGTAGAGCACCTTATTCAAGATTTAAGTAGTAATTCTTGATAACAGAGTTCCTTTAAGGATTCTTGGAAGGTCTTATGCAAGACCACAATTCAACTGCCTCTATGCAAATTATTATATTTAGTATCGGCCTTTTAAAGCAACCTTACTTTTGGATGCTGTCAAGATGGTTCCTTCAATCCAACAAGAGCTTCCATCGATATGTGTCACTTAGGTAAAATCCACAGGCGATCAATTGGTGGATTATGTTTTTCCACTCATTATGATTTTTTCCAAAAGTAAATTGATACCTTGTGTTCTAATTGTTGGAGGAGATGGAGGACAATCTTCAGAGATGAGTTGGTGTTGTTTAAACCTTCTTCACACCAGCCAAGATCAACTACTAGAGAGTGTAGTGGGCCTCTTTAGCATGCTAATGATCATAACTAATCACCTATGTTGCTTGGAACATGATCCACTAATCAATGGATCAAAATAGATAGGTAGACAATTAACTTGTTATTCTTGTCTATACACCTACTGAGTAGTTTGACCATTTCTCTAAGTAGAGTAGCAATTAGATTAATTCCTTTTGGGAAACTCTAACTAGCTTAGATAGCTACGAAGCATGAGTCATTTCATAAAAAATGATGGACTACACATTGAGAATGATGTTTAGCAATTCACAAAACCTTCCCAACATTTTTGGGGTGCATCAAGCAACAAACCAGAGAGTAAAGATGTGTTAATATCTCACGATCCACAGAGGCAACGATGATGAGACATTTTAGTCATATACTAGAGAATATTTTGAATCTTCCATGCTTTAACTCATGAAAAATTATCAAATGATCAATCATACACTAATAACAAGCTCTTAGAAAGTCACTGTTCTGATGTAGTCATAGCAGAGAAATAAAATGAGAATGTAATGATAATATATGTATTACATCCTATACCAATATAATGTCATTGCCAATCATATATTGCTCAATGTGTGAGAGGTGAATGAGCTATGAGATGAGCTCTCAATTCACATTAGATCCCCTTCAAAATGATCTCATGTAGTCGAGATATCCTGCGTGTCCTTTGATCCTCTTTTTATAGTTATGTTTGGAGCCAATGTTTGAATTCAAATTCAAAAATTCTACCTAAAAGTGAATCCTAAAGTATACGATGTATTCTCTCATCAATCAACTACCAAATGAATTGTGATTTAATGCTTCCTAACTCCACATTGGTGTAGAACACTTTTACAAAGGTAAATGTGAAGAACTTTAAGAGGTTGATAATATAGAGTCTCATATGGGTTATGCCAATAAACCAAGTATGTGGCCTTGGTTTCTATTGCACCAACCGCTCCCCCTCAAGCCTAACATGCTTGGTCTTCATTCTTTTTTTATTTCCTGCAAACTAATCATCAATTTGAATCTGCTCATCTTGGTTCCATCTAAAGACTTTGTGAGTATACCTACATATTGTAAATGAGTTGATACATTGGATAGTTGAATATCCTTGCTAAGTAATTTCTCCCTTACATAATGAGAGTGCAATTCAATGTGCTTAGTCCTTGCATGATATATAGGATTAGCAACCAAATGAAGTGAACTAGTGTTGTCTCCAAAGATTATTGGAGTGTAAGGGTGTAACCCCAAATCTGCATAGAGTTGCTTGAGCCACACTTCTTGAGTTGCATTTGCCAAACTTCTGTATTCTGCTTCTGTAGATGACAAGGCCATAGTTGGTTGCTTCTTAGATGAACATGATATAAGCTTTGAACCTGCAAAAGATAGGTATCTTGAAGTGCTCCTCCTATCATCCTTGGAGCTAGCCCAACCTGAATCAAAATACATCTTTATGTCTAAGTCAGAAGTGAAGGGATAAAACAACCCCCACAACAATGGACATCTACATGGATATGCAAGTACTTGATCTCAACACCTTGATGGGGCAACTCTTCACCCATGAGACAAAGCTCAACAAGAATGGTGACAATTCTAGAGGTAATCAATCTTCTGCCCTATATATAGATAAGAATAAAAGTAAAGGTAAAGGTAAACTCAAGAAGAATGAAGATGAGGCTAGTGTCACGAGGAAGGAGATAAGGAAGAGAGCTCACACACACACTCTCACAATCAAAGAGGAGCACACACTCAGATTGAGGCAAGGAAGAATGATCTTCTTCTTCTTCTTCTTCTATTACATAAAAAGGAATGTACAAGAATGATCTAAAAACAAGAATACAACTATTGCAATATATAAAGACCAATACATATGGAAAAACCTAATGTCCATGAATGAGTGAGCTGGGAAGAACAAATGTGCCATCACTCTCGGTAGATAAATCTAATAAAGCTCAATGAAGTTTCTCTGACATATACCGGCGTGACCACTATACATGTTAGAGAAATGAAAAAGTGATACATGTCATCCTGGATCATCACATGTTGAGCTTGATTTCTCACCACTCCCCCTCAAGCTCAACATGTCTTCTTATCCAAGCATCTTCTAAAACTTCTTCAACTTCTCTGCTCCAAGTGGTTTAATGAAAATATCAGCAACCTGCTCATCTGTTCTCACATAAACAAGATCAATATCACCTACTAATACCTTCTCTCTGATGAAGTGATAATGCACCTAGATATGCTTTGTTCTAGCATGAAAAATAGGGTTCCATGCTAACTCTATGCTGCTAAGATTATCACAATAGATGGTAATAGGCTTCTGCACTTCCACACCTAAATCTACAAGTAGCATCTCCAACCATGATTCCTCACATGCTGCCATTGCAACACCTCTATACTCAGCTTTTGTACTCGACAAAGCAACAATGGGTTGCAAACAAGTAATTGTGGATAAAGCTCATATTTTACGAGATAGAGAAGAGCCTATCATCGAGCTTAAAAGAATTCAAATTGGTCTGCAGAAACTAGCTGATCTAAAGGATATATCAAAAGTCCAGAAAGAAGAGAGTATTTTTTAAATGAAATTGTACTTAGAAGAAGCCTGATGACTAGCCAAGAGTTTTTGAGAACCAATTCCGTGAAATTTGTAAAAGACAAAGTTGTGCAAGGTGCTTTCAAGGCCGATTTGGGAACTTAGGAATGCTCTGCTAAAGATTTTGAGGCTGAAGCTGAACAATCAATTCAATAAGTAAAGGAAAATTTTGATGAATTTTTGTATGACATTAACTAGATTATGCATCCTTCTTCAGATAAAGATAATGATTGTAACTAATATGAGTCTGGTTCACCATGCGTTCGAGTGTTAGATTGCCACCGGTAGAACTGAATTCCCTATTTTGGAATGTAATTAATATTTCTCATAATTCTTAGAGTCCCAAGAAACTCAAACATTTATGATTTATGCACTAATGTATGTAACTGAAGAGACCGAAGAGGAGAGAGAGAGAGAGAGAGAGAGAGAGAGAGAGAGAGAGATTATCAATGGAGAAGCATTGTCTGCTCCGAAGAAGCGTTGCATCTGTGTAATTCCTTTGAGTAAAAAAGACATTCTTTCCGTGCACGTGATGTATTTGTGTGTTGTATTATTTGTTTGTGTTGTTGTCTTTTATAGTAATTTCATTAGGGAATAATTCCCCGAACTCTTTGACTGCACCGTAGGTAGCCAAACACTCCCTCTTGTCTATTATAATTCATGTATTATCCCTTTGAGTGTAGGTGAGAGTGGAATTGATAACCTCAAGAAACTTGATCTAATTATGAGCCAACAAGTAGCTTGGTGGAAATATGGAATGCTAGATTCTCTAAGTCTTCCTTCTAGTTGATCGAATCAAGGAGATCAATAGATCCTCTTGAAACCAGAATTATTTTCTCCTTTTTCCAAACTTGGAAAAGGAGATAAGGATTGGGTAGCGGTAAAAGAGCATAATTTAAAGCAACTTAGGGAAAATTTCACTTTCCTTGGAAATTTGTCAGTTTCATAAAGGCATAGCATATATTGAGGTGAGCTTTGGTCAGATCATTACCTTGTTCCAAGTTCAAGGACATGCAAAATTGATCATCTTCTACTTCATCAAGGTGCATCTTGAGGAGTTCATGACTAGGTTTCACAACGCCTTCAATAAATCACTCCTTGCAGTCCCACCGATCACTAAGATTCTCCACCATGTTGAAGTCCCCAATAAAGATGAAGGGAGATGTTATCACACTCACATTGTCAACACTAAAGCCATTCATCCATGCAATTGGAAGCATGAATCAGGGCAAGGGTGATTGGATGTGACCGCATGAAGGAATTCCTAAAGTATCGGTTTTGTTGATCAACCAAGGACGAGTAAAGATATGGTGTCCATGGACCATCAATCACAATTAGCACCCCATTACCACGCCGGATGTGATCTCTAGAGATCCATGAGAGTTGAGAACAAATTTTCTTGAATCTATTCATCCGTTATTTTTTTTTAATATAAAGGAAGTTCGGCATTAGTACTCGCCCGGACTTGAATTAAATAAAGAAAAATACAAGAGAAGGGGACTAGTGCCCACGGGACCCCCCAAATCCCACAAAGAAGGGAAGTTTTTACAGAGCTTAGATGGCATTACAAAGAAGGTTAATCCCCCTCTCATCACCCTCATGAGGGGCCCACTTGGGTTTAAGCTTGTTGTTGATCAAAAGGAGTACTTGATGATGCTTGAAGGGGGGCGGGGGGGGGGGGGGGGGGGGGGGGGGGGGGGATTTCTTACACTTAACAATCCTTTTGCCAAGGAGGAACAACGATTTCTCAATTGACCACTCTTTGGGGGAGTTACCGAAGTTGAAAGCACATCTTTCCTTCCAGATTTTCCATAGGACCTCCCCTCTAATGGCCTTCCAGAGAGTCGCGGATCGCTTCTCCTAGCAGTGCTTGTTGCCAACTGAGATGTTTTTGAAGTATAATTTTCTTTCCAACCATCTGCCAGAGTCTGTTCGAGTTGGGGCAGGTAAAGAAGATGTGTGAAACATCTTCGATAGACCGGTAGCAGCGTTTGCACCAGGGAGGAATCCCACAAAATTTGCTAGCCTTAAGATTGGTCCAGATTCCATGATGAAGAATTTGCCATAAGAGGACAGACTTTTTGATTTCTATGAGGGGGTGCCAGATAGCCATGAACTTCATGTTCCACCGAAGCCGCGTCCATGATAGGCACCACTTCTTGTTGAGGTTAACTTGATAGTCAATTGTTTCTTTGATGTTCAGGATTTTTGATAGGCTATTCCCATTGTGCCATTTGAGACCAAGCGAGCTCGACGTGTTGTGTCCCATGAGAAGGCGAACTTTGTGTCAATCCCAGACGAGACATCTGCTTTGCAAAATGTTCCATTCTTCGTATGAAATGTTGATGCAAGGGTCAATATCCTCGAAGTTGATCCAGCGGTTGGTGTCTTGTTTCCAGAGATGTTTCCATTTTTTGAAGCCTTTGTTCCATAACTTCTTGTTATTTTGAATGTTCCAAGATTCCACACTCCAGATGCCATGAATTGGAAACCAGATAGAGTCGTTTTGTCTAATACTGGCTACCCACTTCCAGTCTTCACTAATTCTTGTGTAGCTTTTGACTTTATTCCAACTCTTCCATAGGGAGCACACGAGATTAGAGCCTTTCGGGAAGACGGGGATCGGGGAAAATAGCAAGGTCAAGATGTCAAGATTCTTCCAATTTGGGAAGCCCATGAGAGCCAACTCGTTCTTGTTTCTGAAGATCAACTTGGCCCACGAGGCCTCCCCATTGCACCAAGCCTTAATCATCCATTTGGCCGCCAGTTTGTTAGCCATGCACCCAATGTCCAGGATACCAAGTCCCCCACTATCTCTATGGCTGGTGTAGATGGACCATTTGATTTTAGGCACCCCCCTCCTATTGTGGTTGCCCATCCAAAGGAAGTTTCTACAAATACTATCCAGTTTGGACAGATCTTGCTCTTTCGATCTCCAACAAGAAAGGAAATAAATGGTAGATGAAAGGAGGAACGTGTTGATAACCATATGTCACATGGAGTATCTAATATGAATAGGACTTAGAGGTAAGACCCTCCTCTTGTTCATATTTAGTGTGATACTCATGAGTGCCAAGTGGCACTCATTTGAGGAGATTTGACCATGACCCATTTTGGGTATGTAGAAGGGAGAGAGTAATCATTGAACTTATCACGCGGCTGGGCGGCAAAGGATTCTCTTCGATCTCCGTGCGCACATCTCTGTCAGGGAGTGATCGGTCGGCGTGCAGGAGCAGTCCCAAAATTGGGGAGCTCATCGGAGCAGGCGCCTAACATTGGTATCGGAGCAGGACAGCGATCAGAGACGGCCCACAGGCGCAGAGACGAGGCACATCAAACGAGGCAATCGCCGCCCGCGATCAGAGACGGCCCACAGGCCCGCAGACGTCCGCAAGCCCACGAGGGGGAGCCTTGCTCCTCCCTCCCCACTCCAAGATGGAGTAGAGCATCTCATGCTCTTGGATTTATAGGGACTTCCTCCGCCTGTTGCGTGCCCATGTGGGATAAATCAACTCCTTTCTGCTGCTCCAGATCGAACTCGCCGGCTGAAAATCATGAAGAGATAAGAAGTGTTTTCTTTTTCGAATTTTTTTTTTGAGCTTGGACAAATAATATTCCTCATTTAGATCAAGGATTGGGGGAAAATATGACTCAAATATGTATTACGGGCTGTGGAGAAGGGTTTTGGGTCTTGGGTTTACATTGAAAAGCTTCAGTCCTTTAGTTGGAAGCTCTTCAAAGTTTCTACTTCAAGAGGGTTACCTTTTCACTTTCCACCGGTGACATACCCCACTTCTCCGGAGCATATCTTCTTCATACCATATCGGATTTCAAAAATCTTGGTCACGTTTCGAAGCTACGCTTTCAAGCTTCGCTCAGAGACCATCGGTGTTGGATTTGGAAGAGATTTGCCTTACCAAAATCTCTCTGCAGCGCTTCAGCAGGAACTAGGCGGCCACTCCCGGGCCTAGTTTTTCTTCATCCGGACTCCAAATCCAATTTTTTCACTTGGGATTGTCTCAAATTTTTGAAGTGCAGGTGCTGGGCAACACTTTGTGGACTGGCGAGGATTGGAAAATTTCTGAAATTGTTCAGTTGCATTCAGTTTGCCCGTTTGAGGCTTTTCCTACGCACTTTTGGTGTTATTTTGGATGGTTTATGGTGTCTAGAACCTCCCCGGACCAAGCGGACATTTCCAATTTTCTTTTTGGACTGGCGAGGAATCAAAATCAGCGGCTTGAAGCATCAAGGACCACTTGGATTTAGCTTCCGCAACTCTACTTTGTATCAGGGAAGTGCTCTTGTGTTATATCTCTCTTCTTCTTGCATATTTAAACTCTACTTCCATTCATTTTCGTACTCTCTAGTTAGCAAACGGGGGAAGGGTACTTAAACATGGAAAATAAAGGCAAACAAGTAGTTGAGACCACTTCTCCACCTAGAGAGCAACTAGAGGGTCAGGATGCTAGGATGGAAGAAGTAGAGTTAGGACAAGAAATAGAAGAGAATATAGAAGAAAAAGAGCCTTCACAGCAAGAGTATACTTATGAAGAGCTTATAGATGAATTTGTCACTCGTGACCAATTCATTGACTTGAAAGAGCAAACCCTTAAGTTAGAGAAAGATTTGGGTAGCATTACATCTCTTATACAGCAACTTAAGTCTCAAATGATCTCCCTTGAGACTAGTGTCACCTCTTTCCTAGCTAGGAAGGAAAGAGAGACTCCTACCATTCCTCTAGAGATTACTAGGAAAGAGACTTCTCTTCCTAGTAAATATAAAGGACAGAGCTCTAGGGAAGCTCCCCTCCTGAAAGACTTAAAGCCACCAACCTTCACCGGGGATGACCGAGACAGGAATAAGGATGCAATCTACACTTTTTTACAAAAGTGGCAAGATTTGCATCAATTGAAGGGCACCCCACCTGAGTATCGTGTGCTAGAGGCGAGTCTTTCCCTCGGCCCACGTGCTTATAAGTGGTGGATGAGTCTTAAGGAGGCGAACTCTATCCCTAGTGACTGGACTCACTTTGAGACTCTTTTCCTAAAAGAGTTTCTTCCTGAAAATGAAGAGGAGAGGAATTGGGATGAGTGGGATAGGATTACTCAAAGAGGCAGGCCTCTTTCAGTCTATCTATCCCACTATAGAGAGATCACTTTGAAGCTTAAGGGTCTAGATGATTTTCAAAAGACCAGAGGGTTTGTTAGGGGCTTGGATAAAGCCATAAAGAGGGAAGTCAGGAGGAATGCGCCTAAGACGTTTGAGGAGGCGATCAAATATGCACAGATATATGAGGACCATAACCGTCCTCAGTATACTCCTATGGAGACGGATCAGCCCCTTAAACCTCTTAGCACCACTAAATTTAAGAAAAAGTTGCCTTTTGGGAAAAACAAGGTTTTTATTAAAAAACAAAGATCACAAGGGCCTAAGCTATCCACAGACCAGTTTGAGAAGGCCAAAAGAGAGAACCTGTGTTTTAGGTGCCTATCCCCTAACCATTCACAGTGGAACTGTCCACTCAAGAAGGGGGAAGAAAAGAAGAAAGGACCAGAGTCTAGTACGGCTCCTGAAAGGGGCAAAAAGGTGGTCCACCTAGTGCAGACCCTTCCCATTCATGGCAGCTCTAGCTGCAAGGGAGTGGAGGTGATGCACGAGGATATAGAGCACACGTGTTGTTTGACTCAGTCATTGTGGTCACCGCAGTTTGGACCACATGACTTGGTCAAACTACATGGTAGTGTATACGGGACCAGGGTGCGAGTCATGATAGATGACTCTGCCACTCATAATTTCATTAACTATGCTTTGGTCAAGAAATTGAAGATTCCCCAACAGCCTAGTGCACATAAATACATTGTATCTATGATGCAAGGGCAAGATAAAAGAATATGGGATACTATGGTATCCAATTTGGAAGTCAAGATGCAGGATTATACAGATCATATGGACTTCCAAATTATGAATATGGAGAGGACAGATCTAGTCTTAGGAAGAGAGTGGCTATGGGGGTTGGGAAATACACTTAAACGCAGCTATCAAAATAACACACTCGAGTTTGAAAAGAATGGAAGTATAGTTTATATTCAGGGAGAGAGAGATGTACCTAGTGCACCTCTCATCTCATCATTAGAGTTGTATAGTCTCTGTTGTTCACAGCATGTACAGGATATGTTTTTATTGTATAGTCATGATATGGAGCATTGTATAGACAGCTCATCTGATGTATATTTTCATGCTTTGAATGTAAATATGAACGGGACTTTCTACTATTCTTTTTTGCAAGAGTGTGTAGTTAAAAGTTTTAAGGATCTTATGTTTGAGTACAGAGATGTTTTTCCCATTGACTTACCTAGAGGGCTACCACCTGAGAGAGGGGACATTGACCATGCCATAGAGGTTGTTACTAACACTAACCCTATTTGTAGACCTCCTTATAGGCTTAGTGTTTCTCAGCATGAGGAGGTTGAGAAGCAATTGCAGGATTATTTAGATAAAGGCTTCATCAAACCTAGTAACTCACCATGGGCATCACCAATGCTCCTAGTTAAAAAGAAAAATGGCTCTATGAGACTATGTATAGATTATAGAGCACTTAATAAGGTAACTATCAAAAATAGATTTCCAATGCCTAGGTTGGAAGATCTATTTGATCAGTTACATCAAGCTCGGTATTTTACCAAGCTTGACCTTAGATCAGGATATCATCAGATCAGGATTAGGGCAGAGGATGTCCCTAAGACTGCATTTAGGACTAGATATGGGCACTATGAGTTTTTGGTGATGCCTTTTGGTCTCACCAATGCTCCTGCTACTTTCATGAAACTCATGAATAGTGTTTTTACGGCCTTATCTAGGACACTTTGTAGTAGACTTTTTAGATGACATTCTGATCTATAGTGCATCAGAACAGGAGCACTTGGAACACTTGAGAAAAGTATTTCAAGTGCTAAGGGAAAATTCGCTCTTTGCTAAGGAGTCAAAGTGTGAATTTTTCAAAACAAAGGTTAAATACCTTGGGCATATAGTCTCCCAAGATGGAATCCAGATGGATCCTGAAAAAGTAAGGGCTATTATGGAATGGCCACATCCACGGAACCTGGAGGAGCTGCAGATCTTCCTAGGTTTATCAGGTTTCTATCGAAGATTCATTAAGAATTATGCCAAAATTGCTGTCCCGATGACGGAACAGCTTAAAGGGAAAGGGAAAGCCTTTCATTGGGGAGACGAACAGAAGCAAAGTATGGAAAAGTTGAAAGTAGCTATTGCTACAGCTCCACTTTTACATATAGCAGATCCCAATAAACCATTTGTGGTTGAGACTGACGCGAGTGATTTTGCTATAGGAGCGGTTTTCGTTCAGGATGGTCGACCATTAGCTTTTGAGAGCAAGAAATTAGAACCGGCTCAAAAGAATTACTCCGTCTATGAGAAGGAGTTGTATGCAATAGTCCATGCTTTGAAGAAGTGGCGTCATTATTTGTATGGTGCCAAAGTTACGATAGTGTTTGATCAAGAGAGCATTAAGTGGCTCTCTAATCAAACAGACCTTAAAGGTCGGAAGGCCCGATGGGCAGAGACCCTTCAAGAGTTTGACTACGAGCTTAGGTATAGGAAGGGAAAGTTTAATGTAGTGGCTGATTCACTTAGCCGCATGCCTATGCTCAATGGACTGAGTTTTACTCAGATCACTAGTGAGCTACTTGAGTCTCTCAAAGGGAAATGTAGGCTTGATCCTGCATATTCTGAAATTTGGGAAGCCATAGAGAATGGGGATCGTGATATACGGGTTTCCAATGAGGATGGAGTATCGACGGGTACTCAAGAAGGATTCAAGTGGAAGAATTACAGTGTCCATGATGGATATCTGTTATATAAAGGTAAGGTGTGTGTCCCTAGAGATATTGAGATGAGACGGCATATTTTATATCAGTGTCATGACACACCTAGTGCGGGACACCCAGGAGTTAACAAGACTTATGATCTTGTTAAGAGGCAGTTTTATTGGCCTGGACTCCATAAGGACGTCCTAGAGTATGTGCTTAAGTGGAATAAATGCCAGGTCAACAAAGCTGAGAGGTTGAGGATTGGAGGACTACTCCACCCATTGGATATTCCTAATGGGAAGTGGGAGAGTATCTCCATGGACTTTATAGTCGGATTACCTAAGACAGAGAGAGGGCACGACTCGGTCTGGGTAATTGTGGATAGGTTAACCAAAATGGCTAGGTTTATTCCGACACATACTACAGTGAAGACGCCAGAGTTGGCTAGACTCTTTGTTGAGAACCTATACCGGTTATATGGTCTTCCTTTAGACATAGTTTTTGATCGGGATAGGAAGTTTACTAGCCACTTTTGGAGAGCGGTCTTCAAAAGGTTGGATACAAAGCTTAGCATGAGTACGGCCGAGCATCCACAGTCGGATGGGCAAACAGAAAGGGTTAACCAAATCCTAGAGGATATGCTTCGAGCATATGTGAATGAAAGGCAAACTAATTGGGAAGAGTACTTACCTATAGTAGAGTTTGCATATAATAGTGCCAAGCACTCTTCCACTGGGCATAGTCCATTTATGCTTATGTATGGGTTTCAGCCAAGGGCTCCTTATGCAGTTGGCTTGCAGAATGAAAAAGTTCAAGCTGCAAAGGACTTCTTGGAAGAAATGAATGATATGCTTAGACTTGCTAAGGACAGCATTAGGAAAGCTCAGGATAGGGCTAGAGCCTATGCTGACCCTCAAAGAAGAGATATCAACTTTGAGGTAGGAGAGCAAGTCTATCTTAGAGTTCCATCTAGGTCTGAAACCATGAAGACGGGACCTTGTCCAAAATTATCTCCTAGGTATTGTGGACCTTTCCAAATACTTAAGAGAATAGGAAAGATGGCTTACCAGCTCCAACTTCCAGAGAATAGTCAAATTCATCCAGTTTTTCATGTTAGCCGGCTTAAGAAAAGGCTGGGTGAATCTGACAACCTCATTCCAGATAGTGAGGTAGTAGAGCCTATTTCTGTTCAATCAATTCCACATGAGCCTGAGCGCATACTACGCACTCGAGAGAAACGGACGAGAAGTCACTTGTATAAAGAGTGTCTAGTAAAGTGGAAAGATAGTTCAGAAGATAGTGCCACATGGGAGCGGGTTAGCACCCTTCAGAGACGGTTTCCCAGTTTTAGTTTACCTTCCCAAGAGTTTTCTTAAGGGGAAGGATATGGGGAAACAACACGGAGACAGGACCATGTATTTCTATACATGGGGATATAGTGGGAGTGGTGGTTCTATTATTTCTCTCTTTCTTTTAGACCTTCCAATACCATTTTGAGGACAAAAATGGAATTAAGGGGAAGGAAATGTCACATGGAGTATCTAATATGAATAGGACTTAGAGGTAAGACCCTCCTCTTGTTCATATTTAGTGTGATACTCATGAGTGCCAAGTGGCACTCATTTGAGGAGATTTGACCATGACCCATTTTGGGTATGTAGAAGGGAGAGAGTAATCATTGAACTTATCACGCGGCTGGGCGGCAAAGGATTCTCTTCGATCTCCGTGCGCACATCTCTGTCAGGGAGTGATCGGTCGGCGTGCAGGAGCAGTCCCAAAATTGGGGAGCTCATCGGAGCAGGCGCCTAACACCATAGCATGACCAGCAAGATTGATTTGCATACCTCTCCAATAGTTAAGCTTGTTCTCGAGTTTGGCCAGCACCCAGTTCCACCGCTGTTCCATAGAGACCCCAAACCCCAAGGGGATCCCAAGAAGCGGAAAAATTTGGCCCTACGGAATGATTTGACAGTCATGATCAATGAGAAGGTTGAGCTGTGACCCAACAATAGCTCTAAAGGCGGTCTTAGATTGGTTGATTGTGGATCCAGAGGCTACACAAAAAGTAGCGAGACACCTCCAGAACATCTCCATGGTGGTACTATCATTGTGAACAAACACGTTCATATCATCGGCAAAAAGTCTCATGGTGATCTGACTGTGGTCATGCGACAAACGGAGGCCTTTTATATTTCCAGCTTCCACCTGATCCTCCACCATCCTGCTAAGCCCTTCCGTGGCATGGCAAAGAGAAGGGAAGCCAATGGGCACCCTTGTCGGATAGATCTTCTAAGTTTGATCACCTTCGAAAGTTTGCCGTTAATGTTAATTTGGGTTGATGCGTTTTGGAGAAGGGTCGCGATCATCTTGGTGAATTTCTGACTACATCCAAGATCTTGGAGCGACTGCAAAATATAGTCCCATTCCAGCCTGTCGTAGGCTTTATCAAAGTCGATCTTGAGGAAGATCACGTCTTGTTTAGACTCATTTGCAAATTCAAGACCTTCCCAAATATCTATAATGGTTTCCAAAATTGACCTGCCTTTGATGAAACCTTTTTGGTCCTCGCTTAACCATGCTCTCAAGTGACAAGAGATTCTGTTGGCAATGACTTTGGCGATGATCTTGTATCCTGTTTGGAGCATCGTAATAGGATGCCAGTTCTATATTCTGTTCTTTTCCCCTTTTTTGTGTATTAACTTGATAATGCCATTGTTGAGACAAGAAGGAAGCGCACCAAACTTGAGCGCCTCTTGCCACAGGGGTTGCAACCACCAACTTGAAGGATTTAAAGAACTCATTAGTGAGCCCGTCGGGTCCTGGGCTTTTACCAGAAGGGAGGGCATCAATGACCTCAATGATTTTTGTTTCACAGATAGGGGCATGTAGCAGGGAGCGAAGGTTGAGTGGTATCCTGTGGTGGGAGACCCTAGATATGGCTGCCATACAATCCCTTCTATGGTGGGAGAGGGGGTTCGAGGTCCCCAGGAGTCTCGTGAAGTGCCCTTCAATGATCCCAAAATTATCTTCTTCTATATTGCATACATTGCCATTTAAGTCTAGCAATAAGGGGATCGATTCTCTGTTATGTTTCCATTTAAGGATGCGGCACATCTCTTTGGTGGGTTTGTCGGCTTTGCCAGCCCACCACTCCTTGAAGAAAATTTGCAAATTTTTCCTTTGTATTTCTTCCTCTTATCTCAGCAGCGCTCTGATTTTTTGAAGACCTCTCTGGGCTTGAGATTTTCCTTTGTTCACTTCCTCCTCGAGCCTCGCTGCTCTGATTTTTGAAGACCTCTCTGGGCTTGAGATTTTCCTTTGTTCACTTCCTCCTCGAGCCTGCAGAGTCTATGATATAGAGCTTCTCTATGAGCCCGCCGCACAGTCTTGAGCATCTTCTTGGATCTAATCATGATATGTCGTGACTTATCGACCGCACTTCTCCAGCACTTGGCTGGGGACAAGCTGGAGGCGAACGCCTCCTTCCACACATCAGCAATTTCTTGATGGACGGAGGGGAGAGAGAAGGAGGGTGCACTGGCGTGGAACCAAAAGGAGCCTTACCGATCTTGGTGGAAGGTTGGAAAGTGATAACGATCGAGTAGTGATCAGAGATGGTGAGATCGGTGCATTGTGAGAGGGAAGAGTGGCCCCATTGATGAGTAAAACTCTGAGAGATGTAGCATCTATCAAGTCTAGCTTTCCTCAGGTCCTCGCCCGCTTGGAGATTTGACCAAGAAAAGCCATTCGAGTCTTTGAATTCGACAAAATCCAAGTGAATTTTGGTTTTGTCCCACGTTTCTTTCTCCCGACTATCGATGACCCTACCCTTGCCCATCCATCTGTCCATAGGGTCCTCCACCATGTTGAAGTCACCACAAATAAGCACGTTGTGGGGGAGTGAGTCCAAGGAGGCCCAAGTGTTCAGTCTTAATAACTCCCCATTAGGGGCCTACAAAGAAACTAAAGTAAAACAAAAAGGAGCACCAAAAGAAACAGCAATCCATCGATGGCATTCATCTTCAATGGAGTTCTCAAGCTTTTCATACCATAATTGATTAATACCGATTACCGTTCCATCGGACCCCAGCTGGTGCACCGTTGAAATCCAAATACATTAGGGGAAAAAGTGAACCCTCCATGGGCCTTGTAAGGATCCCTAATTTTTAGGGATTAAAATAAATCTTCTGTGGTATTGAGGAAGAAAAAAACCACTGGTGGTTTTTAATATAAAAATACTATTCTCAAGAGACTAGATTCGACTTTTTTCCCATGATGGATTTGTGGCTATTAAGAGCCATTGGATAATTCTCATGAACGGTTGAGATTGTAAAGTATGCATCTGTCAAAAAACGACAAAATTGAATGCTCAGTGTCCTTGGGATCATGGGTATTTCAAGCCATTGGATCTTGGAGATGGATGGACACGATTGAGCAATGTGGGTCTAGCAGAAAAAGACAAAATATAGCAATCATTCACTTGTAAGATATGGGAAAAAGGAAGTGAGAGAGTGCAATCGCGTGGGTACCTTACATCCGTCGGATCTACCTCATGAATGAACCGGATTGAGACTACTTTCCTGGCAGAAAACGAAAAAATAAGCCTTATTAAATGCATGGCAAGTGGGAAAAGCAAGAGAGAGAATGCATGGGGATGCGAATGAATCTAGTCCATTAGATTTCTATCAATCCGACGTCTCAATTTGAAATGCCTTCAATCCAATCTTAAAGAGATCTTGAGCATTGGATCAATGGGCTTATCGAACGATGGAGATTGAAAGGCGCATGCATTTCTTTTTCTCAATCTTGACCATTGGATTTCTTGCATATCCAACGGCCTAAATAAAATTTTGATGACGAAATTCGAATTTCGTGGTTTTTGAAACCACAAAGTAAGGTTTACCATCACATTTTGGTTGTTTTGACCAGTCCAAAACCAAGGAAAACTAGGCCTAGCCTACTTGATTGAGGCCCTAGACTGTGGCCACC
Organism: Ceratopteris richardii; assembly: GCA_020310875.1. NCBI lineage: Eukaryota > Viridiplantae > Streptophyta > Polypodiopsida > Polypodiales > Pteridaceae > Ceratopteris > Ceratopteris richardii. Next base: position 188,659,534 of record CM035408.1, on the reverse strand, counting down.
ACCCCCCTCTCATTGGTCCATCACTAATCACCCCTTAATCTAAAAGGCCCATTCAGGGTTCATTTTTTCCCCTAATGATGGGTCGGGGAGACATGTCTAAGCCGTTTCCGGAGGTCTTCTCCATCAATTTTAATCTCTTGAATACATACAAATTCTGGGTTTAGGCTAATGTCGCGAAGCCATTGACCAATGATGGTCGCTCTTGAGGGGTCGGTTAGCCCTCTAGCATTTAACGAGATGATGATCATTGTCGTAGTGAGCCCTCTATGCGGGAGGGAGCTTTGCCCTTTCTTTTCTTGGATTCATCTTTCTTTTTCGCTGGGATCGAATCGTGAATTAGCAATAGGTTCTTGTGGGGTCTTTTCCAGGGTAACTCCATAAGTTGTTTTCTTTTGCGGGATGCCTCCTGCTTGGAAGAACTGGGCACCGTTTTCGACACTGTTTTTGACACCGTTTTCGACACCGTTTCCGGAATAGTCGATCCGATGATGGAACTTTCACTATCCATGTTATCTTCGTTACTAGTAGTAAAGCCATCTTCTTTGCTTGTAGTATAACCCTCCTGGGAGGTTTCTTTATTGTCATGGATCTCTAGGGCTTTGTCGTTGGTGTCCACCTCAAGTTGGTTCCCACTTGGGTAGTCAGACTCATTGATCTCCTTTTCCGGATTGCAATACAAGTTGTTGGAGGGGGTAACTGACATGTTGTTTCGATCAGAGGTCGCCCTAGGGCTTCTTTTCCATCTTTTTCTGACTTTGATGAACCCGTCTGCATCAACTTCTGGATTAAGGGGGCCCTTGACTTCCTCTTCCTTTGTCGAGTGAGTCAGTGCCCCTTTGCTGTTATTCATCCAGTATTCATTCTCTTCCTTCACTGAGTCTTAAAGGCAAATCAAACCTTGGTTAGTTATCTTGTTTCTATGCCAACGATAAATTAGTTTAATTTTTATGTATAGTATTCATGGTATAGGTTTGACCCTCCCCTAGAGACCGTCGCGCATTCTCCTTCACTAAAATGATGTCCACTAAAGTTATATGGTTAGAAAGGTGAACTTGTGTGTTTGTGAACAATTGAATTGAAAACATATAATGCATTTTTTAATATGTGCACAACACCATGGTTATGTCTGTCAAGGAGACAATACTATGTGTAAAAGAAGTTTCATGATCAAAATGGATTTTTTACACGTCTAAAATTAAGAGAAATGAAACTTGAAGTTCGAAGACGAAGTTTGTCTACATGTGCGCCGTTCATAAGTATCACTCAAGCATTTCCGGTGTGGTGAGGTATGCATGATGTAATGAGGGGGTGCATGTTGCATTGCTAAACACATTGGAGTTCTATACAAAGGTCGAGGGTTCACTCTAAGTGTGTGTGTGTGTGTGCGTGTGTCTAAGTGGTGAACACAAAAGCTTTAAGCATCGTCCCCTTTTCAGTCTCGACAGAAGTAAACCATTTTCTAAATGTAGGGGATACCTCATCCTTTCACTTAAAAAAACACACCTATGTTATAGGTTCCTATGTTATTTGGGATGTGGGCATTTCATCTGTCTCTTCACAATCATAATTATGCATGTCAATAGGTTCCTATGTTATTTTGTCAATCGGTCTCCTATCTTCTTTGAAACAAATTATCATGAATCTAGTTCTTCTACAAGAAAGATTGGATCAATCAAACTTTCAAACCTCAAGATGATATTTTCCTTACAAGTTGTAACTCTTCTTGGAAACACTTTCAATAGCCATTGGTCTATCTTAGATGTAATAGAAACCTTTGAAATTATAATGGGAAGTAATCAAAAAGTGGAACACTCGTATAGGTAGGAGATTTCTCAAAGATCTTCAACTTGTGCTATCTATGGACTATCCAATCACACTACTAAAAATTGCTTCAAGATTGCAAGTAACCATAGAGGAAAAGGGTACAATAGAGAAGGCTATGGAGCTCCTAGTGGTAGACATAATAATAGTTATGGATATGATTGCAATAACATCTTAAACACTGCTTATGAAGGAGGTTACAAAGGAAGGAGAGACTAAAACAACTACACTAATGACCAAGCACAAGAGCTTTAGCTTTTTCTCATGAATATGACCTTGAAAGAAGATGATTTAGATAAACATGTATTCTATATTGACTCTAGATGTTCAAATCATGTAGCAAGGAATGTAGCACTGCTCTTAGAATAAGAGATGTGCATACGGAACAAAAGCAAGAGAAGTGGAGAGAAAGGAGAGTTATTGAGGGAAGATAAACTTGTTTGAAGAGTTGGACGAGTGTAATCATAGGGACAGTTCAGCATAGGGTAAGTGGAGGAGCTTCTTATGTTGATCAACAAGCAAAGGAATTAGACTAGTTCATAGATTCCTTCTTCAACCGGTTCTTCCTTTAGAACCATTCTAAAAATGGGGATTATATTTTATTTATCCTATTCGATCCCCTACAACTCTTTGTAGACATACTTTTATTCTGACTTGTATCGATTACACTACTCGATGGGTGGAAGCTTGATCTCTAAGACATGCTAAGACATGCTAGTGTGGGTAGTGGTGAAACTATGTTTACTCAATAGTTATTCCCTCATTTCGATCTTCCCTTAGAATTAGTTTCTAATAGAGCTACACATTTCTTAAATCAAACGGTTCATGCTGTTATGGAATATTATCACATCCAACATAAATTCACTACTGCTTACTATCCTCACACTAATGGATTGCTTGAGAGCGTTAATAAAGTTCTTCTCCTTACGCTTCAAAAAATGCTTTTGGAACATCCGGACAAATGGTAACAATATTCTCCTACTATTTTATGGGCTTACCAAACAACATATAAGGTCTATATGGGTTTTACTCCTTTTAAGTTGGTATAGGAATAAAAGAAAATTGCCCCAATGGAATTTGCAATGCTCAGTATTCGAATTGTTCTTCAAGAATGCTTGGTTCTGGAAGAATCCTTTGTCTATTGGATATAGACTCTTCGTTCTTTTTTTTTTTTAATAAAGGAAGTTCGGCATTAGCATACTCTCCTAGATATACACTCTTTGTTCTTTGGAAGAATTGCAGTATCACAATTTCATTCTCATGCAGGAAGTACAATATCATCAAAGCTAATGACATCATCATCATTTAAAGACTCTTGTTTTTTGGTGCGGAGATTTGGTTTTATTCTTGTATCAAAAAACGAAATGATAGGCTGGGAAGTTCAAGGTTCGATGAAGCAATTTTTTGGATCCATTCCAAAATCAGCCCTCTGACTTCTTGACTTGCTACTTTGTCGGGTGAAGTTCTCCAGGCTCAAGTCAATGGGTCCAAACTCTGACCCTACCACTTTTCGTGAGTGATGCAAATGCCCTACCACACAAAAACCTTATATATTATAAAAAGTGTACATATTGCACGAAACGAGTCTGGATGAGTAGTTAATTTGCGTGTAAGTTGCAAAAAAGGCATGGCCATAGGCTAAAGCCGAAGCTCAGCAAGGGGAGGTGTAGAGGAAAGAATCCCTTTGATAATCTCAATTTTCAAAAACACAACCTTCCACCTTCGAGAAAACTATAGACAATCAGAATATGGGCCAGGTATGGCATACAAGAAAATCCAAAAAAGGTACATTTAGGTTCCTTGCTTTTAGTGACCACGTTAAGGATGCCTAGGGAAAAACTTCACAAACCATAGTGGGGGAACCTAGGTCACTAGGCCTTTGCTCAATGCAAATGAAAAAATAAGAGAGAATGTCTAAATTTGATGCTATAGAGGTTGAATGATTAAGAGAAGAAACTGTTGACCTTAAGCAACAAAATGTGGAATTGCAAGATAGTTTGGCTGGTAGAGCCACTATCTCAACTGAACAAGTTACAACCATGAGAAATAAGATCAATAATATGGAAGGCAAGATTGAAGAATCTGAAGCGAAGCAGCAAATGTTAAAAGAACATCTTCATGCAATTCAAGACGAGATCCAAAAGGTTAAAACGAAAAATGATTTAGTGCAAAATCAAGCAGCTAAGTTACTGAATGAAGAAGATAGTCTTCCATCTCAAATATTATCTCTAACAGATAACCTACGAATGGCTCTGGAAAAATTAAATAGTATTATAGAATTAGAACTTCAATTGAGGGATGCCAAACATGTCATAGCAAATCAAGCTCATATTTTAGGAGACACAGAGGAGCATATCATCGAGCTAAAAAGAATTCAAATTGATCTACACAAGCTGGCTGAATCGAAGGATATATTAATACATGTCATAGCAAATCAAGCTCATATTTTAGGAGACACAGAGGAGCATATCATCGAGCTAAAAAGAATTCAAATTGATCTACACAAGCTGGCTGAATCGAAGGATATATTAATAGTGCAGAAAGAAGAGAGTATTTTCGAAATGACCTTGCAGTTAGTGGAATTGATGGCCTCAACAAACTAGATCTAATTATGAGCCAACAAGTACCTTGATGGAAATATGGAATGCTAGGCCCATGATATCAAGATTCTTCCAGTTTGGGAACCCCATGAGAGCCAACTCATTCTTGTTTCTGAAGATCAGCTTGGCCCACGAGGCCTCCCTATTGCACCAAGCCTTAATCATCCATTTGGCTGCCAGTTTGTTAGCCATACACCCAATGTCCAGGATACCAAGCCCCCCGCTATCTCTAGGGCTAATGCATATGGCCCATTTGATTTTGGGCACCCCCCTTCTGTGGTGCAAACGCTGCCACCGGCCATCTTCCTTACTTGCCCCAACTCCTACAGAATCTGGCAGACGGTTGGAATGAAAATCAGACTTCAAAAACAGCTTAGTTGGAAACAAGTCCTTTTGGGAGAAGCGATCGGCTGCTCTGGAACGCCATCAGAGGGGAAGTCTTGTGGAAAATTTGGCGGGAGAGGTGTGCTCTCAACTTCGGCGATCCCCCCAGGGAGTGGTCGATCGAGAAATCACTATTCCTCCTTGGCAAAAGGATTGTTAACAGTAAGAAATCCCCCCCCTTCAGACACCATCAAGTCCTCCTTTTGATCAACAACAAGCTCAAACCCAAGTGGGCCCCGCATGAGGGCGATGAGAGGGTGATTAACCTTCTCTGTAATGCAACCTAGGATTCATTCAAGCTTCCCCTGCTTTGTGGGATTTGGGGGGTCCCGTGGGCACTAGTCCCCTTCTATTGTACCTTTGTTTCTTAATTTAATTCAAGTCCGGGAGAGTAGGCTATTGCCGAACTTCCTTTATATTAAAAAAAAAATATGGAATGCTAGATTCTCTAAGTCTTTCTTCGATTCAGTTAGTGGAATTGATGGCCTCAACAAACTAGATCTAATTATGAGCCAACAAGTACCTTGATGGAAATATGGAATGCTAGATTCTCTAAGTCTTTCTTCGATTCAGTTAGTGGAATTGATGGCCTCAACAAACTAGATCTAATTATGAGCCAACAAGTACCTTGATGGAAATATGGAATGCTAGATTCTCTAAGTCTTTCTTCGATTCAGTTAGTGGAATTGATGGCCTCAACAAACTAGATCTAATTATGAGCCAACAAGTACCTTGATGGAAATATGGAATGCTAGATTCTCTAAGTCTTTCTTCGATTCAGTTAGTGGAATTGATGGCCTCAACAAACTAGATCTAATTATGAGCCAACAAGTACCTTGATGGAAATATGGAATGCTAGATTCTCTAAGTCTTTCTTCTAATTGATCGAATCAAGGAGATCAATAGATCCCCTTGAAACCAAAAATATTTTCTCCTTTTTCCAAACTTGGAAAAGGAGATAAGGATTGGGTAGTGGTAATAAAAGAGCGTAATTCAAAGCAACTTAGGGAAAATTTCACTTTCCTTGGAAAGTTTGTCACTTCCATAAAGGCATAGCATATGTCGAGGTGAGCGTTGGTCAAATCATTACCATGTTGCAGGTTCAAGAACATGCAAAATTGATCATCTTCTAGTTCATCAAGGTCAAGGTGCATCTTGAGGAGGTCATGACTAGGTTTCACAACCCCTTCAATAAATCACTCCTTGCACTCCCACCGATCATTAAGATTCTCCACCGTGTTGAAGTCCCCAATAAAGATGAAGGGACATGTTATGACACTCACCATGTAAACACTAAATCCATTCATCCATGCAATTGGAAGCATGAATCAAGGCAACGGTGATTGGATGTGACCGCATGAAGGAATTCCTAAAGTATCGGTTTTGATGATCAACCAAGGACGAGTAAAGATATGGTGTCCATGGACCATCAATCAGAATCAGCACCCCATTACCTTGCTAGAGATCCATGAGAGTTGAGAGCAAATTTTCTTGAATCTATTCATCCGTTCTTCATTGTCTTTCTTCACTTCTTAAAGGCAAATCAAACCTTGCTACTAATCTTGCCTCTATGTCAACGATAAATTATGATAAACTTGTCTATAGTATTCATGGTAAAGGTTTGACCCTCCCCTAGAGACCCTCGCGCATTCTGCTTCACTAAAATGATATCCAGTAAAGTTATGTGGGTAGAAAGGTGAATTTGTGTGTTTGTGAACAATTGCATTGAAAACATATAATGTATATTTTAAGATGTGCAGAACATCATCGTTATGTCTATCAAGGAGACAATACTATGTCGCTTTTTCAAGTCCCCTCTTCAATTACAACGCAAGCAAGTACACTTTGTGCATTGAACTTGGCAAGAAGAAGATGATGCCTTCATGATTTGGAAAAACGGTGGTTTGAATGTGAAGGTTATATCAACGTCAAAGCTGTCTCCCCTTTTTTTAGGAGTTCGAAGGTCCACAACTGTGTAAAAGAAGTTTCATCATCAAAATGGTTTCCCTATATTCTAAGTTAAATTGATGTTAACTTATTCATCATGCTACGAATTAGTTTTCGATAAGCTTAAGAATGATTGGTGGTACCCCTGACTTTTTACGAGTATCCAGAGATAGAACCCGAGACCTTAAATTGAATATTTCTCACAATCCACTACAAAACATACTATCAACATTTATACACATCAAGTGGACAAACTCTCATTTATCCAATAATGTTTACACATCAAATTTCGAGCTCTGTAGAGAGAGAATCAACTCCTACAAGTTGATTTTGGTTGAAGAAGTGGTGCGGAGAAATGAAGAATGAACAAAGTAATGACCAAAGATGTATATATATTGCTTCGTCATAATGTACAAAGGGTCTTTATATAAACTCCCTTGATGTTTCCACGACTTTTCTTCAATGAATTTGAATTCGAATCCATGTGAGGTGGGTTGTTGTGATGAAGAACATTACTTTTCCTACTTTCCTATAATCTAGGAAAAGTGAAGTGAAGTCTAGAAACTTGATTTATTGATTGATCACCAACCAAAAAAACTCATGATTTTGATTTCCTTTCTTTACTCTCAAGAAAATAATCTAAGACTTATGAGTCTTTACATGGATAATGAAGCCTCATGAGAAACCATAAATAATCATTACAATATTAGATATTCTCAAGGATCTCTCTTTCTTTAAGGCACATCTTGAAGATTAATTTGGAGCTTCAAAGAAGTCCTTCCAAGCATGATGTAATCTTGGTGTCCTAGCAAGTCCCCCTCAAGATAAAGCATGCTTGAGTCTTCATTCTATGATAGGTTGAATTCTTGCCATTGATTTAGATCTAGAAAGTTTGATCCCATCAAGTGCCTTTCTCATCATATCTACTACTTGCTTTTTAGTTGGAACAAAAGATATGTCAATCTCTTTTTCCATGCATGTATCCCTAATGAAGTGGTAATGAACCTCTTATATATTTGGTTCTTGCATGGAAGATAAGATTTGCTACTAGATGCATAGAACTTACATTATCTTCAAATATGTGAGGCTTGAAACCAAGAAGCCCCAAATCTATATAAAACGCCCTTAGCCATATTGCTTCTTCTATTTCTATGGTCAAACCTCTATACCATGCTTCAATTGAGGATAATGCAAATGTTGATTGCTTCTTGGAACTTCATGACATAGACTTTGAACCTACAAATACTAAGTAACCAAAGGTTCTTCTATCATCCTTAGCTCCTACCCAATTTACATCTGCATATATATAGAGATCCAAGTTTGAAGAATAAGGATAGAATATAGCTTCATTGATTGTACCTTTGAGGTACTTAAGTATTCTCTTGGTTGCATCCATGTGTTGTCTTATTGGAGAAATCATGAATTTGGTTAGCACTCCTATACTATATGAAATATCTGCCCTTGTATGAGTACCATAGATCAAGCTACCAACCAAGCCTTGATATTCTTTAAGATCTTTAGTCTTCTCACCTTCATAAACACTAAGTTTATGATTCACTTCCAAGTGGAGGTTTGGCATTATCCATCTTGAACTTTAGGAGAAGATCTTGAATGTATCTCATCTGAGTTAAATACGTTGCTTCATCTATGTATATGACTTTGGTACCTAAGAAGAATGTGAGCTCACCTAAATCATTGATTTTGAACTCCTCTTGCATATGCCTTTTGATCCTTTGTATGCCATTCAAGTCATCTCCTATCACAATTATGTCATCTACATATACACACAAATAGATAACTGTATTGTGATTCTTTTTTATGAACAAAGAAGGATCTGCATTGCTTGACGTGAAACCTTGATCTTGTAGATAGGTTACCAATCTCAACTCCAAGCTCTAGGAGCTTTTTTCAATTCATACAATGTCTTTTGAGTTTGCATACATAAGATGTATGATTAGGGTTTTCAAATCCTGAGGGGTGTGACATGTACACCTCTTCACTAATCCTCAAAAATGCATTCTTCACATCTAGTTGAAGTAACCTTCAATTACTTGCATTTGCTATACTTAGCAATGTCTTGATTGCAGTCATCTTGTGAACTTGTGAGGTCTCCTCATAGTCTATACCATGAGTTTGAGCACATGCTTTAGTAGATAATTTGGTCTCGTACCTACAAACTGATCATCTGAATTTCTTTTTAGCTTATAGACCCATCTGCAACCTATTACTTTCTGATTGGTTTGCATTTGAACTAATTCCCAAGTGTCCATTTCTTTTAAGGCTTCTATCTCCTCTTTCATAGATTTCTCCCAATTAGGGTTACCCTTTGCTTGTTCATAAGTTGAAGGTATCTCTGAAATTGAGTCTTTGGTGAAACAAATAGAGTGCTTTGTAACAAATGTAGAGTCATATCCATCCTTTCAAGTTGTGAATGTATTGACACTTAAAAATACTAAGCCTACTGAGGCTCTCATGGTTGATTCTCTTTCTCACACATGGCTGATTCTCTTTCCATGTAACATTACATAGAGAATGGTTCTCTACTTATGCAAAAAGATCTTTTGGTACTTTGGGACTTGGTGACTCTTACCAATCTGATGCCATTAGGATTGGAGATGTGGTTTTGGAGTTAATTGATGGTTCAAAATTTACTATGCATAATGTACACTATCTACCTCAGTTATCACGTAGTTTGATGTCAGTTGGTCAACTTGATGACCTTGGTTACAAGGTGGTCTTCTATGCTCAATATTTTTGCATATCAAAGGGAAATATGGTTATTTCAAAACGAAGAAAAGCTGGATCACTTTATCCTTTATTTGTAATACAAAAAGTCTTACTTGTTAACTACTACATAACAACCTATGGCTTGTAATTGATATGGCCATTTGGGACATATATATCATAGTGGAATGGAAAATCTTTCTCATTCTTGATACTTACCCATGTTATCTTTCTCTGATTTTTCATTTCAAGAGCATTGTCAATATGGAAAGAAAACTAGGAATATTCATAAGATGCACATTGACTCTTCAATCGAGCCTTTAGATCTCGTTCATACACATGTGTCATTAGGGTGTTGTCTTTAATTTGTCACTTTCATAGATGATTCTACTAGAAAATTCTAGATATATCCTATCAAATCAAAGGATGAGGTATTCCCTACTTTCAAAATTTGTCTTGCTTCCATTGAGACTGAAAAAGGAGCTAAGCTTAAGGCTTCATGTTTAGATAATGGGGGTGAGTATACCTCACATGAATTCAACATTTTCTTCGAGTCTAGAAGAATTCATAGAGATTCAATAGCTCCTTATACCCTAGTACCAAATGGTGTAGCTTAAAGGATGAATATAACTATTCAAGATAAAGTAGTTTCTATGTTGCATCATGCAAACCTTTCAGAAGGCTTTTGGGTAGAAGCAATATTGATTGTAGATCACATGATTAACCTTTCACCTAGTACTACCAAAGTTCTGAAAGTGGATCAAGATTTATGGACAAGAACCCACCATATTATGATCATCTTCGCATTTTTCAGTGTGAAGCATATGTTCATATACCCAAGAACCTTAGACGAAAGTTGGGCCATATTCCTAAGAAATGCAATTTTCTTGGATATGGTAGAGAAGGCAAATTTTTATATCCCTTATGGGATCTTGAAACATGATCAGTGATCAAAAGTAGTGATGGCATTTTCAATGAGTCTAAGATGCATAAAAAACCCATTAAAGAGGTTGAAGTGAGAAGAGTCATGTTTGAGGATACTAGTCCTCTAGTAAGCATGTGTACAAATGCCACACAAAAGGATGTTCAAGAGAATTTCCAATCAAATAAGTCTATAAAAGCTCCTATTCAACCATTGAGACACTCTACAAGTGTCTCACATCAACGTCATAGATATGTTCTTTGTTTGGACTTTATTATGGTAACAGATGTTGATGAGCCTTCTTGCTACAAAGAGACTATGCAGACAAAGGATCACTTTTAGTGGGAGCATGCCATGAAGAGTGAGATGGATTCTATTCATAGGAATGGTACTTGGGATTTAGTATCTTTGCGAAAGGGCAGGTAAGCTTTACCATGTAAATGGGTATATAAGCTGAAAATCACATTAGATAGTTCTTCTCCAAAGTATGAAGCATGACTGATTGCAAAGGGTTTCAAGCAACAACATGGTATAAATTTTGAGGAAATCTTCTCTCGAGTGGTCAAGATGACTACTCTTTGGATGTTGCTTGGATTTGTTGTAATGGAGGACTTAGAGCTAGTCCAAACGGGTGTGAAAACTATTTTCTTGCATGGAGATATTACAGATGATATCTATATAGAGCAACCAAAGGGTTATGTAGTGTCAGGCAAAGAAAGTCTAGTTTGTAAGCCAAAGAAGAGCTTATATGGACTTAAGTATTCCTCTAGACAATGGTACCAAAATTGTGATGCTTTTATGAAGTCTCAACACTATTCTCAAAACAACAATGAAGATCATTGTCTCTACACAAAGAGATGCTAAGATGGCAACTTGATATGCTTTATAATTTATGTCGATGATATGTTGATTGTTGGACAGTCTTTTTATGACTTGTCAATCCTCAAAAAGAATTTGAGTGGGACATTTGATATGAAGGATTTTAGAGATGGCAAACATATTCTTGGCCTATGCATTACTTGTGATAGGAGTAGAAGATGCATATACTTGTCTCAAAGTGAGTACATATCCAAAGTAGTGCATAGGTTCAATATGTCGGGTGAAAACACATTGAGTACACCACATATGTGAAATTGAGCAAGGATGATTGCGGCAAATCAGATGAAGAAAAGGAATTCCTGAACAAAATTCCTTATCATTCAGTTGTTGGTAGTCTCATGTATTCTATGGTAACTATGAGGCTAGACATTGCATTTGCAGTGGGAGCTATGAGCATATATATGTCTAGTCTTGGGAAGAAGCATTGAGAAGAGGTCAAGATGACTTTGAGATATTTGAGTGGGACTATGGAAAAGTGTATATGCTTGCATAGAGGGAAGGCATCCATTATTGGTTACAGATATTATGATTATGCTGGTTGAGTAGACAATCATAAGTCTACATATGGGTACATTTCTCATTTTGTGGGAGATGCTATCTCTTGAAGATTTCATCCTCAAGGATGTACATGTTTCTCCACTATAGAAGTAGAGTATCTTGTAGGAATTGAGGCATGTAAAGAATTGTTTTAGGTAGGGAATGGGATAGCAAAGAAGTTCAAAAGCTAGGTGACATTATTTTATGTAAAGTTAGTCCCAATTCTCTTTCAATGTCATATCAGATATGTCGACAAACTCTGGTTTTAGGATATGACTAGAGAAGGTGCAAAAAAAAGCTTGGACTTTGGATAGCCTTGGACTCAGAGGAGAGCTGTAGAGAGTTTGAGTTAGAAGTATTGGTTCATCCAGATTTTCAATCAAGGAAAATAATTGTCGTTGCAAATTGGAATCTCAGAAGTGTAAGGGAGCTCCTAGAATACCTTGATGAGGTATTATCACGGTTTAGATTCTCAATTGATGATGCAATAGTTAACATTAGATCAGAGAAATCATTTTCTTGCATAACTTGCCTACCACCAAGGGTGATTAAGTTCCAACCCTTAAGATGACTTCAATTATTCCCCTTCATCGAAACTCATATTGCCATTTTTTTGTTTAATCTTAATATTCTGATGAGGTTCCAACTTAGAAATAATTATATAGGAACTTGGATAATTAAATTATAGATGAACAAGAGATCTAGAATTCAATATCTAGTTTCAATTAAATTATTTGAGTCTATCAAAGGTGCACATTAGTTTCAATTGAATTATTTGATTCTATCCATCTTTTCTATCCTCAAGTTATGCAAGAGAAAGTATTATGGTGCACATAACAAGTAATATTAGAGAGGGTGGAGAACCTGGTGAAATTTCCAATCCAAGAGTTGATACTTCAAAATATGAAGAGCATGACTTAAGTCATAAAATAGAGGAGACGAGATTAGAGAAGACAATCGATTCAAGTGACTAGCGCAATCTGAACTTGTCGGATCTCCCTTATCGCTTAGATCGGTCGTGTTAGCAAACTACCGGGAGAGACTTCAAAAGTGACTTTGCGTAAAGGTTTGACTCATAACTATAAAAACAACTTGCAACAGTTTATATCATCCAAGGTTGCTAAAAGGGGATGCTATGTTTAAATTGATAATACGACTGATGCAAGTGATAGGGGCAATCCAAAATTCTCTGATTCCCCGTATCGCTTGTATCAGTCGTCTCTTCTTTCTTCTTTACGTTCTTCTCTATCTTCTCCAATTTAAACTTTCCAACAAGAATGAAGTAAGAAACCCACAATGCAGTCATATTTGTGACACGACCAAATTTAATTGGACCATGCAATGAACTTTTGTTTAACTCTCAAGAGGTTCAATACAATTGTATATTTCTCAAGGCATATAAATATTGTTAAGGCAAATAAATATGGTTACAATGACCATCTTCTAGGTGAAGATTGGCATAAGTACATACAATTTGTACATAAATAAATCTTCCAACCTATGTTGGTTTTACAATAGATTTCAATCTTAGACTAAAAAATGATTCATCCCTTTCTATCCTTTTTGGAGCCCTCTTTTCTCTCATGCTTGTGGCCCTTTTTAGAGCTTTCACCTTGACACATTTTCTTGGTGCCATGCTTCAATGGTGAGTGAAGAGGATGCCCTTTCTTTTTTTCTTTAGAGTTCTTTTTATCAGGTGGAGGGGGTGGAGGTGAGTCTGGATCATTGGGGTAGATTGCATGTTTCATAATGCCATTTATTGTTGTCTCTCTAATCAAGATGATTCATGCATCTGGATAGTCTGATAAATTTAATTCAAGACTGTAAAACCTTCTTTCCAAGAATCTTACAGCATTTGCAATCACTCTCCAACCACATGACGTTGCATCTTTCTACAATGGCACATGAATTTGTATGTATCCAAATTGCTTTTGTTCATTCAATTTAGCAATTCAGGAAAGTTCTAATCAATATGCATCTTGAGAAGCTTTGCAGCACTGCATTGTAAAGTGAAAAACATTGTTGAAGAAGAACCCTACAAATCAAGAAATAAAAATTCAGTTAAGAAACTGGAAAATTAAGCAATACAAGAGCACTTTATGGCCTCTAGATAATACTAAGTGAAATGTTGACCACACTATCTAATATTTCAACATGAAACTCCCTCAACATTTTTTTGTCTTTAGGTCTAATGTCAAGGAAACATTCATCGTGCCATGCCATTGCAACATTAACTATTATCTACCCATATCCTTTCTTAAGGAGCTCTTTATTTTCTTTCTGTAACTTTTGAATCTGGTTTAAGATGACACTTTCCTCTGTAAATAATCCCTGCTTTTTCCTCTCCTCCTCACTATTTGTTGCAATTCTACTTTCATGATCATGAGTGACCTGAGGGTTGATCTCTTCAATGACAATTGTTGTTTTGGGTGCTCGGGCTAGAGGTATATTTAAAATATTGAAGGATTTTTTATCATGGTGATCAATAGGAACCAGAGATTTATCAAATTTATATCTTATTCTTGATTCAATAACATAATCCTTTGCCATTAGTGTTACCTTGTGAGAATGAGCAGCGCATAAATAGGCATCATTCATAAAGTCAATAGCAAAGTCCTCTATAGCTTCTTGTAGGCATAGCAGTGCTTGAGTTTGCAACCTCACATTGATAAAGGATGAGGTCTTCATCAAAGAACAGAGGTTGGCTGTGATCTGCTTGACAATTCTCATAAATGAAAGTCTAGGGATCAATAGTCCCATAGACTTTTAAGCTCTTCTTATTTCCCTCAAGGACTTTACATGGTACTTGAACCTTTTCTTTGATGGCTTCTCTAATACATTGCCTTGACTCTTCTAGGGATTTTTCTCTTGGACATTTTGCTCCTGGGCATTTTGTTCCTAGGCATTTTGGTCCTGACCCTCAGGGTACAACTTCCTTGCTGATCTGCCTCACAATGTGTTGTTCTTCTATCTCCTCTCCAATGCTTGCAAGCTGGTCAGCCACATCTTTCATCTTGGTTACATAATCAGCCACTCGTTGCTTTGGTTGTTTCTTTAGGGTTGTAAATTCCATCCACAATTGATTCTTCCTAACTCTTGTGTTTGAGGAGAAATATGATGAGAGTACTTCCCAACTCTCTTGGGAGGTCTTGCAATTCCTAACATGTGGTAACAAGAAATCTGAGATTGAGTTTACTAGATATGACATGGAAAGAGCATCCTTTGCACACCATATGGTAAGCCTTTCTTGCTCTTCCCTTGTAGGTTGTTGCTTGCTTCTAAGGATTTTCATCTCTTCATCTACTGAGGTGTATCCATATAGACTTCTCCCTTGAAGGTAGGCTTGCATCCTTAGTGACCATGCTGAGTAGTTGTTCCTGTCCAATTTGTCAATGAAGTATGGAAATCCATCTCCCATCTTGAATGTTTATTGCTTTGATACAATAGTTGGAGGAGATGGTGGATAGTCACAACAGATGAAGTGGTGTAGCTAGATCCTACTTCACACCTGCTAAGAATGATGGCTAGAGAGTGTAGTGGGCCTCTTTTGCTTGCTAGTGAACACAAATAATCATATATGTAGCTTGGAAGATGATCCACTAATAGATGGATCAAGATAGATAGATTGGAGGATAATCCAAGATAAAAAACTTGCTATTTTAGTTCACACACTTGTTTAGTATTTTGAACAATTCTTTGAGCACAATAGCAATTGGCTTATTTCCTCTTGCGAAACTCTAACTAACTTAGTAATCTAACACACATGAGTGATTTCATAAAAAATGATGGACTACATGCAGAGAAATAAGTTTAGCAAGTCACAGATGTATCCCGACATTCATGGGTTGCTAAAGTTATTAGACCAGTGAGCGAGGATTAGCTAATATATGAAGATCCTAAGAAGCAATGCTAACGAAACTTTGTACGATTGTAATAGACAGTATGCTGATTCTAACATGCTTTAAATCATTGCAAATGATCAACTACAGAGTGAGAAGAAGCTATTAGAAGATCACTATTCTGATGGAGTAATGATAGAGAGATGAGATGAGAATGTACTCATCGTATATGTATTAAACATGTACAAATACAATGTCATTGGCAATCATACATTGCTCAATGTGTGAGAGGTGAATGAGCTATGATGTAAGCTCTCTTCACAATGATTGTCTTCGAAAATGATGTCTCAAGGTCGAGATACATGCGGGTCTTTTAGATCCTTTTTTTATAGTCAAGTTTGGAGCCAATGTTTGAATTCAAATTCAAACTTCTACTTAAAAGGTGAATGCTAACATATAGGATAGATTCTCGCAATGCTGAACAACCAAGAGATACACGATTTAGAGCTTCCTAACTCCTCATGGGTGTAATCCACTTTTACAAGGATAAATGTTAAGTACTTTTACAAGAGGTTGATCATATGAAGCCTTTCAAAGGTTATGCCAATAACTAAAGCATAAGCTAGTTAACCAAGTATGTGGGCTTGGGTTTAATTGCACCAAGAATACACACATATACATATATACATGTACACACACATGCATACATACATGCATGCATATGCATACATACATGCATGCATATGCATACATACATACATACACAAATGCATATTCATGCATATGCATGCATGCATACATTTAAATGTATGTAAAAATTAAGGAAAAAATCAAAATATGTAAAATATATATAATTAAATATGTAAAAAATAGATCTTTAGAATTTTTAGGATACACATACATATATATATATATATATATATATATATATATATATATATATATATATATATATATATATATATATATATATATATATATATATATATATATATATATATATATATATATATATATATATATATATATATATATATATTAAATATAAAAAATAGTATTTTTGGGTTTTTACATAAAAAAACATCCTAAATAAAGTTTTAGGATTAATATTAATTTATTTAATCATATATATATATATATATATATATATATATATATATATATATATATATATATATATATATATATATATATATATATATATATATATATATATATATATATATATATATATAGATATGAGAAAAAATTCTTATTAAATTTACGTAAAAACTATGGGAAAATTAAACCATGTAAAATGTATATAATTAAATATTAAAAAATAGCTCATTAGTATTTTTAGGATTTTTACACATATATAACTACATATATATAAATTATAGAAAAAATTAAAATATGTAAATATTCTTATTAAATGTACGTAAAAACTAGGGGAAAATTAAACTATGTAAAATGCATATAATTAAATATGTAAAAAATAGTTCATTAGTATTTTTAGGACTTTTACATATATATACTTAAATATATAAAAAATAGCATTTTAGGGTTTTTACATATATATAATTAAATATATAAAATGTACAATTTTAGGTTATATATATATATATATATTTATTTATTTATTTATATATATATAAGGAAAAAATAGTTTTCTAGGATTAATATTAATATATATGATCAAATATATAAGAAATAGGAATATACATTTAAAAATATAACTTAGGGTTTTTGAATTAAAACTAAATATATAAATAAATCTATCATATATTAAATGTCCTAACATCTCCACATGGGATCAGATGGCATCTCCATGTACACCTTGGGGTGCTCACGACCATGATGACTCCAAGATGTATCATATACGTGATGGAGCTCGAGTGATCGATGTGACCAAAAAGGTCATGCATCAGCCCAAACGATAGCTTTGCTCCATATAGTTTGGAGATTCTATCATATTGAAATGGAGTGAACAAGATAAATATTGCAAAAATTATATCACAGAGTCAATCTATCAGGAGTACTAGCCAGCACCTAGCCATCCGATTGTTAGCTCAGAGTGGATTCAGCATATGGCACGTGAGATGATGTCCCATGGGCACTCCGAGGCTCATGATGCTTTCAGAGCAGCGTTAACGAAGTGTGTATGGTTAGATGCTAAGGATTTCCTCCCACAACTTTAAGGTGTGAACCACATGATTATTGAATTTGCTTGTGTTAAGCACGTCATGTATGTTCATCTTATGTTTTGCATATTTGTTGCAAGAGTTGGCAATGGGTCGTCCTCCAATGTGAACTGAGGAGGCTTATGGATATCATCATGGATTAGCTACACTATAAGAGGACTTGGAGGGATGTGGTGCGGTCATTTTATGGGCGCACCTATGATGAGGTGAGCTTATAAAATTGGTTTGGTGTTTTTAGTTTTTGTTTATAAATATCAACCCTCTTTGTCTCATTTCATGCATATGCTTTGTTGTAGGATTGTAGATATAGAGGTTTTGATTCCTCTAGGCATATGTATGGTAGTGATTTTCAACAATTTTTTATTACACTCATATATGGCAATGGTGCACCATAATTTTATATCCAATTCCTATATGGTTGTGCTTTGCCACATTTTGTATTTGGCTAATATATGTCAACGGTTTTCCACACTTTTTTACATGGTTCATTCATGGATCATATATCTCTTTATCACACTTTTGTACATGGTTCATGGTTCATTCTGCTCATGTCTTTTGTGTCTGATCGTGTTTTTCTTTATCGAATCGTGTTTTGGTTGTTAGTCATCTAAACATTGGATCGGCAACCACTAGAGTACATGTCACATGTACTCCATTTTTTTGGGTAGAATGTATTGTCTTTTGCTACACAACAACATGGCAATGTTGCTGCAGCAAGAGACAACACACTTTGCCCAAAAAAAAAATTTGTAGATTTGGTCACCAATATAAGTGCCGGTATGAGCATTGGTACTTCCACGCAAATACGGATGGCCTTGTCTATACAAGTAGTATACTAGTGTCTATACTGATGTTGATATCGATGATATTGTACTGGCAGGCATACAAGCGATTATACCGATGCTGGCACAAAAATACTCCCGTGTATTTGCATCGATATATGGGCTAGTATACCCTTGATATATTGTAGTGCAAGAGTAAAACCTATGTACTTATCTTGGTCAATTGTAAAAGCTAAAAGTAGAGAGGAATCTCATGGATGAAGGGATCTAAATTCCATGACTTTTAGGTGGGATTCAAATTCAAACCAATCCTAAGTTTTAGGATCACTTTTAGGTGATGATCCAACCACATTCAAATTCAAAATCATGTATAAAAAGGGTTGCCTTCTAGTCACAGGTAAGAGTGATTCTTTCTTAGAAATTGAGCTGCTTTTTTGAGCATACATTGTACTCAACTCAAGTGAGAGTAGTCCTCCATATCTCCATTGTATCATATGTGCAATATCAATACACATTATGACTCATATATCATGATTATTCAGTCTTTGTGTGCTACTACAATACCTTGAGGTGGACAATCAACTTGTGCAATTCATTTCTCTATATGTGAGTTTCCATTTTATAAACATTCACTTGGATAAATTAGATGAGAGTGCTATGCATCTAAATATAAAGCTTCATAAACCTTGGATGAGTAGATATGAAGCTATGAAGTTTTTAGTGTGACTATGTCTCCACTTCATCGTTTTCTTGAAAAGTCATCATTTCAAGTGGGAGCATGCCATGAAGAGTGAGTTGGATTCTATTCACCAGAATGGTACTTGGGATTTAGTACCTTTGGCAAAGGGCACATAAGCTTTACTATGTAAATGGGTATATAAGTTGAAATTCACATCAGATAGTTCTTCTCCAAAGTATGAAGCACTACTTGTTACAAAGAGTTTTAAGCAACAACATGGTCTTGATTTCAAGGAGATCTTGTCTGCAATGGTCAAGATGAGTACTTTGTGGATGTTTCTTGGATTCATTGCAATGGAGGACCTATAGCTAGTCTAAATGGATGTGAAAACTACTTTCTTGCATGGAGATTTTATAGATCTGATCTATATTGAACAACTAGAGGGTTATGTAATTCCTCGCAAAGAAATTCTAGTTTGTAAGCTGAAGAAGAGCTTATATGGATTTAAACAGTCCCCTAGACAATGGTACCAAAATTTTGATGCTTTTATCAAGTCTCAAGGCTATTCTCAAAGCAATGAGGATCATTGTCTCTACACAAAGAGATGCTTAGATGGAAGCTTGATATGCTTGATACTTTATGCTGGTGATATGTTGATTGCAAGGAAGTCCTCTAATGACTTGCCAATTTGCAAAAAGAAGTTGAGTGAGACATTTGATATGTAGGATTTGGGTTATTGCAAAAATATTCTTGGAATGCACATTGCTGGTGAATCTAAGATAGAAGTAGAAGATGCATATAGTTGTCTCAAAGTTAGTACATATCCAAAGTACTTTACAGGTTCAATATGTAAAGTGGAAAGGCATTGAGTACACCTTTACACACACATGTGAAATGGAGAAAGCATGATTGCCCCCAAATGAGATGAGGAAAAGGAATTCGTGAACAAAAGTCCTTATCAGTCTACTTTTGGTAGTGTCATATATGCTATGGTAGCTATGAGACTAGATATTGCATTTGCACTGGGAGTTGTGAGAAGATATATGTCTAATCCTGGCAATAATCATTAGGAATTAGTCGACATGATTTTGAGATATTTGAACGGCACTAAAGACAAGCATAGACAAGTTTCTATGCTTGGGTACAGGGAAGGCATCCATTATTAGTACACAGATTCTGGTTATGCTAGTTCTATAGACAATTGTAAGTCTACATCAAGGTAAATTTTTCATTTTTTTGGAGGTGTTGTATCTTAGAGATCTCATCTTCAAGAATGTACAATTGTTCCCACTATAGAAGTAGAGTATATTGTAACAATTGAGGCATGTAAGGAAGCATTGTGGCTTTCTTGTCTTTCTTGTGATATGGATCTACCTCACCATACACCTCATCTGCTTAGTGATAGTGAGAGTGCCATTGCTTTGGCTAAGAATTCAGGCTATCATGCAAAGACCAAGCACCTTGAGGTGAATTATCACTTCATTAGAGACTGCTTAGCAACATTATTGTTGAGAAGGTTCATACTCAAGATAATGATGTAGATTCTTTGACTAAATATATGTTTTATATTGTAAGTCTATCATCATTGAGCTCTTGAGAAGAAGAGTCCATTGTGACGCATTGTCGTCATAATATTTCAGAGGTATCATATCTATGCCTTGTTGGCTTTTTCTTCTCCCATGTAGTACTTCTGATGGTTTGTTGAGATGATTCTACTACTTCTCTTAACTTTTGTAGTTTTGCATTAGATTTGGAGTTCCAAGAATTGATATCCCTTGTAGCTATCTTTTGATCATCCTCTGATTCACTTGAGTCTTTAGGTGTGTGTGAACTTTTGCTTGAAAGTGCTGGAAAATAATCCTCTGAGTCATAGGGAAATTTGATTTTCTTGCAATCATCTTTAAACCAAGACTTATCCTAATCAAATACTAAATCTTGATTTATTTGAATTCCTTAGTGCTAGGAACATACACCCTATAACCCTTTTGATTTGGGTCAAAACCAATGAAGGAACATTTCTCTACCTTGAGAGTACATTTTCCTCTAATTTGTCATTGTATGTGGGCATATGCAATGCTCTAAAATATTCTACAATGTTTTAAGCTTAGTCTTCTTCCATTCAAAGATTAATAAGGAGTCATTTCTTCCAAAGACTTTAAGGGTAAATTATTAATAAGATAGGTGGTAGTGGATACTACCTCTGTCCATAGATAGTTGGGCAACTTCTTTTATTTAGCATTGACCTACTTGCTTCATAAATGTTCTTATTTACCCCTTTTGCTACCCCATTCTTCTTTGATTGTTATTTATCTTTTGATTCCTCTTTCTTTTAGGAAGGAATCAAACTCCTAAAAGAAATACTCTCCCCCTCTATCAAAACGTATCCTCTTCAATGTTCTACCTCTTATACACATGCGATCTCAAATTTTCATGGAGGAAATAGTGCATATAGACAGTCATAGAGATACATTCATATCTTGTAATGAGACATGTCTTCACTTCAACACCTCTTTGAATTTGATAGACTTGAGCTATGCTTAGCAACAATGAATAGTGGATGAAGATGATGATAGAAACTTCAAGTGTAATAATTGAAAATGTAAATTAAAGTACATGGAGGTGTTGGAGGACTCCAAGGACTATGAGATGGGTAAGATGATCACCCTGGATTTGAGAGAAAACACAGCCACTCCTTGCTACTCCCCAATGAAATATACATACATTTTTTTCCTTGATTTTAGAAGATGATTGTTGGGTGACTCCATCTAAAACTTTCTCTGACTTTTAAGCATATATTTGAATTTGAATTCAAATACGAGACTTGGTTTTGGCTCCCTTTACACATAATTTAACTCGTAAATATTTATCTCAAGAACGTGTTTACAATACGGAGAAATGTAGAACCCTTTATCTTTATGAATGAACGTAGAACATGTGTATTCATGCTCTTGGCTATCATAGTCCAATGACATCCTAAGTTATGGTCAAGTAGTTAGGCTTTGCCATATGTACCAATAAGATCATTTCATCTTCAATGTAGAAGTTGTTGGTGTAAATTACAAGCCTACACATTTGGCTGAAAGGATGCATTGAAGTCTATACATACATGAAGAAGCATAGGAACATATGCTAGTGGTTAATTACCACTTTACCTCATTGTAAAAGTCAAATTGACTTGGAATCTCTTGTAATCACCTACCAAAAGGATTCGTGGAAAATTAGTTGCTTGATTGAAAGAATATCTCCAAGCATTTAGGAGCTTGATCAAAAGTTTGAATTTGAATTCAAATGTTCACTCATTCCTTATAAAAATGGATATGAAAAGTCGCGGGTAAGAGAGAGCACTCCCGAGCCTAGCATTACTGATTTTGAGTGTGTGTGAGGTCTAAACTCAAGCCCACACCTCTCTACACTATTTGGCATTGATGTTCATGCAAATGGAGTTGTATACAAATGTTCATTAATACATACATTCATATTGTCCATCTCTGAGTTCTCTGTTAGTCTACTCAAAAGTCTGTCAACTTGTCAAGGGCATATCTCGGTCACTTCTTCACCAAATTCAGTGATTCAAAGCTTGTTGGATTCAGATTGAAGCTGTCTACATGCTATCAAAGTTTGAAGACATTCTATTCAGCCAGTTTGGAGAAATCTGCGTCGAGGTGAACTCTGGTCATTTTCTACTACAGTCCTAAAAAGTCGGGGGTATAGCTTAACTTGCTAAATTGATTTCTCTTAGCATAGTTTATCATTTTACATCATTCCACTGGGAATAGGTAGCTTACTAAGCTAATTAGATACCCCTAAAAGGAAGTTTTCCAATTCCTACTGTACTGTTCATACAGAGCAAAATACTCAGCAGGTGTCAAGCCATAAATAGGAGGTTGTCTTGAGTTTGAGACTTCCAAAGTTATCTGTTTTGATTCAATCATTGCACACATCATTTCCAAAGGACATAGGACATTTTATGGTGTCATTGGAAAGCTAAGGAGGTCTAGTTATCAACTCTGAAGCAAAAGAGGGCTGGTACAAAGCAGGTTTAGTAGTACCTACTCAGTCTCTTGGAGTATCCATCCATCTTTCCCAACAATGGTATCAGAGCAAACTAAGGTAAAATGGGAGATGGTTTTCCTTCATTTATTGACAAATTGGACAGGAACAACTATCAAGCATGGTCTCTAAGGATGAAGACCTACTTACAAGGAAGGAGTCTCTATGGGTACATCTCAGGAGATGAGGAATTGGCCTCATTCAAAGCAAGAGGATTACCAACCAAGGAAGAACATGAAAAGCTCAACACATGGTGTGCTAAGGATGCATTGGCAAGGTCTTATTTACTCAACTCTATATCTGATTTTCTTTTGCGACATATTAGAAATTGTAAGACATCCCAAGAGACTTGGGAAACCTTGTCATCATATTTTTCCTCCAACACAAGGGCTAGGAAAAATCAGTTGTGGATTGAATTCACAACACTAAGGAAGCAACCTAAGCAAGCTGTTTTAGAATTTGTGACCAAGATTAAAGATGTAGCAGATCAGTTAGCAAGCATAGGAGAAGAGATTGAAGAAGAACAGATTGTAAGGCAAGTGATCAATGGGATCAAGGCTGATGACAAATGGGAAAGCTTCACCACTGCCATGGATCTTTACATGGACATGCACACTCCAGATCTTACAACTCTCATGGGACAATTGTTTACTCATGAAGCAAAGCTCAACAAAAATGGAGACACATCCAAAGGTAATAACTCTTCTGCCCTATACACTGATAAGAAGTCTAAAGATAAAGGCAAGAGCAAGACGGTGGAAGATGAAGGATCAACCTCTCAAGCCAACTATGCAGGGAGAGGTAGATCTTCAAGAGGAAGGGGTAGAGGAGGTAAGCCAGGTAGGGGGAGATCTTATAACTCCTCACCATGCAACATTTGTGGTTTATAAAATCATACTACATATGAGTGTTTCAGGAATTACAAGAATCAGAGAGGAAAAGGATACCAAAGAGGTGGCTATTCACAGTCAAGAGGTAGATTCAACCATCACCAAGGCTACAACAATAATTACAACAACAACTACAACAATAATTACAATGGCAACTACCAAGGAGGATTCAAATCCAGGAAGGATTACAACAACTACACAGAGGATCAGGATGACTCTCTTCTGATCATGAACATGACTTCAAAGTCAGGTACAAATGATGACCACCTATTCTACATTGACTCAGGATGCTCAAATCATGTGGCTGGCAATGTGGCACTACTCTCTGATCTTGAGGAACCAAAAGGTAAGCATCAAGTCCAAACAGGTGATGACACAAAGCATTCTATAGTTAAAGTTGGAAATATTAAGACTTGTGATGGAAATGAGAATTTGTTGAGCAGGGTACTCTATGTACCAACCATTACCAAAAATTTGATGAGTGTTGGTCAGATTGTGGAGAAAGGTTTGCAGGTCAGATTCAACCAATATGGAGCATATGTGGAGGATCCAAGACATGGGTTCAAGAGGATTGTTAAAGAAGAAAAATCAGGTAGACTTTTCACTTTTGAGTTGGAAGATACAAAGAATATTGCACTATACAGTTATAAAGACCAAACACTTTCAGAGCTTGAGATTTGGCACAAAAGGTTAGGGCACATAGGAGAAAGAACCTTGAAACAAATGTGCAGGGACCAATGTGTGCTTGGGATACCTAATGTATCCAAGCAACATATGATTTATAAGTGTAGTGCTTGTCAATTTGGGAAGTCTCACAGGTTATCCTTCTCAAAGAAAGGATAGTGTAGTTGAAAATCAGACAGGAAGGAATTTGAAGAGGCTAAGGTCAGATGGAGGAGGTGAGTACTTCTCCAATGAATTTGAAGACTTCTTGCAGGACAGAGGCATCAAAAGAGAGATAACCACAAGGTATTCTCTTGAACAGAATGGGGTAGCTGAGAGAAGAAATAGATTAATTGTTGAGACAGCTAGATCTATGCTTAATGAGAAAAAGTTACCTAACTATCTATGGGCAGAGAGTGTTTCTACTGCCACTTACCTCATAAACAAGTTACCATCTAAGTCTCTTGATGGCATGACACCCTATGAAGCATGGCATGGTAAGAGACCTTCACTTGACAATTGCAAAATATTTGGATGTGTAGCATATGTACACATTCCTTCTCAGATAAGAGGTAAGCTAGACCCAAAGACTAAAAAATGCATCTTTATTGGGTATGATTTAAATAAAAAAGGTTACAGGTTTTATAATCCTATCAATAAGGGATTTATGGTAAGCAAAGATGTTGTCTTTGATGAAAATGATTCTTGGTATGAGAATGAATGTAGGAAGGTCAAATTACCCTATGATTTATGAGAAGAATTTCCAAGTCTTATAAAGGAGGAACCTACTCAGAATGAAGCCTCAAGTTTAGATGATGAAGACACCATCAATCTTGAAGAATTCAAAGCATGGAAGTCCAAAGGCAAAATGAAGATGAAGAAGCTTGAAGACATACCTGAATCCTCAACTCAACCATTTAGAAGATCACAAAGAGAAAGCAAGAAACCTATTAGATATGGGTATGATACATCTCTTGTTACTAAACATTCTGTTTATCTTTCCAAAGATTTGTCAAATGAAGAACCAGGATCATATGAAGAAGCAATAACCAAATCAGAATGGAAAGAAGCTATGGATGAGGAGATTGATGCTCTCAAAGAGAGTGACACATGGGAGTTAGTACCTAAGAAGGACTCAATGAAGGTAATAGGATCCAGATGGATCTATAAGCTTAAAAGAAATTCTGATGGCACAATCAATAGGTACAAAGCGAGATTGATAGCAAAGGGTTTTGCACAAACCCAAGGCATTGACTATGAGGAGACATTCTCACCTGTGGCCAAGATGCCAACCATCAGAAAGTTGGTAAGTGTGGCTGCATCAAAAAATTGGAATATGTACCAATTGGATGTCAATAATGCTTTCTTGAATGGATGGATTTCAGAGGAGGTATATATGTCACAACCTCCTGGCTATGAGGACCCCAAGAAGGTAACATATGTTTGCAAATTAAAAAAGGCTTTATATGGACTGAAGTAGGCACCTAGGGCATGGAATTACAAGTTAACTACATACCTCCAAGACCAAGGATTTGTCATGAGCAAGGCAGATACTTCTCTGTTCATTAAGAGAAGTAATTCAGAGGTAATATACCTTTGTGTTTATGTTGATGACATCATCATTACAGGTAATGATGTCAATGGAATCAAATATATCAAAAGTTAATGATGAAGGAGTTCAAGATCAATGATCTTGGTCTATTGAAATATTTTTTGGGACTTGAATTAGTTTACACTAATTCAGGGATATACATCACTCAGAAAAAATATATACAGGACATGTTGAAGAAGTTTCACTTGCAGGATGCTAAAGTAGCAAGCACTCCAATGGAGGTAAACCTAAAACTAAGCGCTCATGAAGGTGATGAAGTCAAGGACATTACAGGTTATCAAAGTATGGTGGGTAGCTTGAACTATGCTACCTTAACAAGGATAGATGTTGCATATGGAGTTAGTGTGCTAAGTCAATTTATGCACAAGCCAAGGATACCTCACTTAGAGGCTGCCAAGAGAATCTTGAAGTATCGCAAGGGTACACAGAACCATGGTTTGTATTTCCCTTACACTTCAGGTATTGATATCAAAATTTATTCAGATGCAGATTGGGCAGGATGCAAGGATGATAGGAGGAGCACTTCTAGATACATTTATTTTGCAGGTGACAAACCAATTTCATGGTCTTCAAAGAAGCAACCTACTGTTGCTTTGTCTTCCACAAAGGCAGAGTATAGAGGACTAGCTAATGCCACAAGAAGCAATTTGGATTAAGCTTTTGTATATAGAATTGGGTTTATTTACTAGGTCTCCAATAATCTTTGGAGATAATACAAGTTCTCTTCACCTTGCAGCTAATCCTATTTATCATGCTAGGACCAAACACATAGAGGTTCATTACCATTATGTTAGAGAGAAATTGATAAGCAAGGACATTCAACTTACCTATGTATCAACCAACATGCAATGTGCAGATTTGTTGACTAAAGCTTTGGATGGAACCAAACTTTGCAGGTTCAAATCCATGATTGGATTGCAGGATATACTTGAAGATTGAAGATGAAGACTTAAGCCAAAATTTTTGGCTTGAGGGGGAGCTGTTGGTGTAAATTACAAGCCTACACATTTGGCTCAAAGGATGCATTGAAGTCTATACATACATGAAGAAGCATAGGAACATATGCTAGTGGTTAATTACCACTTTACCTCATTGTAAAAGTCAAATTGACTTGGAATCTCTTGTAATCACCTACCAAACGGATTCGTGGAAAATTAGTTGCTTGATTGAAAGAATATCTCCAAGCATTTAGGAGCTTGATCATAGGGAGCCAAAAGTTTGAATTTGAATTCAAACTTTCACTCACTCCTTATAAAAATGGATATGAAAAGTCGCGGGTAAGAGAGAGCACTCCCGAGCCTAGCATTACTGATTTTGAGTGTGTGTGAGGTCTACACTCAAGCCCACACCTCTCTACACCATTTCGCATTGATTTTCATGCAAATGGAGTTGTATACAAATGTTCATTAATACATACATTCATATTGTCCATCTCTGAGTTCTCTATTAGTCTACTCAAAAGTCTGTCAACTTGTCAAGGGCATATCTCGGTCAATTCTTCACCAAATTCAGTGATTCAAAGCTTGTTGGATTCAGCTTGAAGCAATCTACGTGCTATCAAAGTTTGAAGACATTCTATTCAGCCATTTTGGAGACATCTGCATCGAGGTGAACTCTGGTCATTTTCTACTATAGTCCTAAAAAGTAGGGGGTATAGCTTAACTTGCTAAATTGATTTCTCTTAGCATAGTTTATCATTTTACATCATTCCACTTGGAATAGGTATCTTACTAAGCTAATTAGATACCAATAAAAGGAAGTTTTCCAATTCTTACTGTACTGGTCATACTGAGTAAAATACTCAACAGGTGTCAAGCCATAAATAGGAGGTTTTCTTGAGTTTGTGACTTCCAAAGTTATCTGTTTTGATTCAATCATTGCACACATCATTTCCAAAGGACATAGGACATTTTATGGTGTCATTGGAAAGCTAAGGAGTTCTAGTTATCAACTCTGAAGCAAAAGAGGGCTGGTACAAAGCAAGTTTAGCAGTACCTACTCAGTCTCTTGGAGTATCCATCCATCTTTCCCAACAGAGGTGGTGCAAGAAATATCCATGCATTGCTAGAAGGTGGTCACCAAGTCCTAAAATTGATAGTATCGTTGTCTATTATAGGGAATGTTCTAATAAAAATAGGTAGAGAAATAATGTTTTCTATCAATCGATAGGTATGCTTCAATAGATTGCTTATCGTTTCGATATGTATATTAACAATAATATGTACATAATCTCCCATCACCCAAGCAATTATGTATTTACAAGAGTGTCACGCAGTGTGGTTGCACGAATAGATGGTATACAAAAAGTTTAGACTTAGACATTATTTAAAATATTAAACTAAGGAACTGATTGAAAGCATAAAGTAGTCAATGATGCTATTTAAACTACTTCCAATCAAGTTGATGGAAAGATTGCTTGCATTAATAAATAGAATAGAGAAGTTGTTCATTGTTATTCTACGTATATTTGACGAGTTGCAAGAATTTATTGATTTTTTGTACGAATATGCAAAGTTAGTTTAGTTGGTGAGAAGACCTTGTGTGAACAAGCTAGCTCGAGAATACCTCGTGTTGAGAACACCTCCAATTGCACATTCATTTTACATACATGTAAGTAGACTCGTAAAGATTCACCTTTATGTGCATATGTACGTTCCGACATGAATGTATGATTGGGTATATGCATCTGTTAATGTGTATGTGTGGGTATGTATACGTGTGGCTATATGTGAGAGATTTTTGTGTGGTTATATGTGAGAGATTTTTGTGTGGTTTCCATATATATGTGTGTGCATGTTCACACATAGACTAATGAGGAAATAAGGAAGCATGAGTAACAGATTATACGCACGTGACGCAAGATTTTAGCAATCAAGTTATCTACAAACATGGAAAGTGAAGGTCATATCCACGTAGTCACTCGGCCACTGGAATATAAGAACTCTCATTCTCGTGTGACTGCTATATGCTTTCATGCACCATCACATTGCATGCGAGCAGTTTCTATGACTTACATTAAGTTCAGTGGTTGGAAGAGTGGTTATAATTTATGAAGAAGTTCAGAAGTCACAGTCCACCGTCAAAAGTGAGAATAACAATTCATATACATGCGGCAAGTTTTTTTTTTTTAGTACAAAGAATTAGAAATACACACTCACACATCCTACTTCGTAAGTAGAGGCAGTCATCATGAGAGATTCATGGACATGTGCAACAAAGACTTAAACTCAGTATTTCCACCTACTGCTGCTTTAAGGTGTCAATCATTAGGCTACTCGGGATCGGACTACATCTGGATCTGGATCTACGTTGCCGAACTACGCCCCACTTCACTCGTTGGTGGTGAAGGAGTTGCTTCACGAAGAAAGAATGACAGATGTAGAGAAAAGGGAAATGGCCGCAGCGAAGGTTATGCCATGTTCAAGCAGAGGAGACGTGTCATCATCATCACTCATGCGGGTGGCGAAGTAGTTGCTGCTCAAGCGTTTGGCTCCCCTCCTTTATCCTGTTCACCTCAACTCCCCTGCCCCTCACAATACCTCGTGGGGGTACGCAAATGCTCACTCACCACCTTCTCCACCATTCTCTTCTACACGTACCTACTAGCAAATGCTGCCATAGTGAATGAATCACTGATGGAGCCTTCATTCATCAATGAAACAAGCAACTACTAGCAAGTGCCATAGTGATGAACCACTGGCGATTCTAGAACCTTTATTGATGAAGCCTTCATTCATCAATGGTGACCATAACAGAAGGGGGGTGCCCAAAATCAAATGGGCCATCTGCACCAGCCCTAGAGATAGCGGGGGGCTTGGCATCCTGGACATTGGGTGCATGGCTAACAAACTGGCAGCCAAATGGATGATTAAAGCTTGGTGCAATAGGGAGGCCTCGTGGGCCAAGCTGATCTTCAGAAACAAAAATGAGTTGGCCCTCACGGGATTTCCGAACTGGAAGAACCTTGACATCATGACCCTGCTATTCTCCCCGATACCTGTCTTCCCGAAAGGCTCCAATCTCGTTTGCTCTCTTTGGAAGGGCTGGAATAAAGTCAAAAGCTTCACAAGAATTAGTGAGGACTGGAAGTGGGCGGCCGGCATCAGACAAAACGACTCTATCTGGTTCCCGATTCATGGCATCCGGAGTGTGGAGCCGTGGAACATTCAAAATGCCAAGAAGTTATGGAACAAAGGATTCAAAAAATGGAAACACCTCTGGAAACATGACATCAACAGTTGGATCAACTACGAGGATATTGACCCTCGCATAAACATCTCCTACGAAGAATGGAACACCTTGCAAAGCAGATGCCTCGCTTGGGATCGGCACGAAACTCGCCTACTCATGGGACATGACGCCCCGAACGCGCGTGGTCTCAAATGGTTCAATGGAAACAGCCTACTCAAAATCCCGAACATGAATGAAACGACTGACCTTCAGATCAGCCTCAACAAGAAGTGGTGCCTGTCTTGGACGCGGCTTCGGTGGGACATGAAATTCATGGGTATCTGGCACCCACTTATAGAGATTAAGAAGTCGGTCCTCTTATGGCAAATTCTTCATCGAGGAATTTGGACTAACCATAAGGCAAGCAAAATTTGTGGGTTCCCTCCGTGGTGCAAACGTTGCCACCGCGCAATCGAAGATGTCCCTCACATCTTCCTTACTTGCCCCAACTCCTACAGAATCTGGCAGATGGTTGGACTGAAAATCAGAGCCCAGAAACAGCTTAGTTGGAAACAAGTCCTTTTGGGTGAAGCGATTGGGTGCTCTGCGGCTCTCTGGAACGCAATCAGAGGGGAAGTCCTGTGGAAAATTTGGCGGGAGCGGTGTGCTCTCAACTTCGGTGACTCCCCCAGGGAGTGGTCGATTGAAAAATCTCTTGTCCTCCTTGGCAAAAGGATTGTCAACAGTAAGAAATCCCCCCCCTTCAGGCATCATCAAGTCCTCCTATTGATCAACAACAAGCTCAAACCCAAGTGGGTCCCGCATGAGGGCGACGAGAGGGTGATCAACCTTCTTTGTAATGCAACCTAGGAATCATCCAAGTTTCCCCTGCTTTGTGGGATTTGGGGGGTCCCGTGGGCACTAGTCCCCTTCTATTGTACCTTTGTTTCTTAATTTAATTCAAGTCCGGGAGAGTAGGCTATTGCCGAACTTCCTTTATATTAAAAAAAAAAAAGTTAAGTGCACTAGAGAACAAAGTACAGGAATTAATTTCTTATGTCCGTGTGTCTGCATTCATGAAAAAAGTATCTCTCATTGTTGTCTCATTGAAATGCGTGCTTTCCACCTTCACAGTTATGTGACAAGTGTGTAATGCAACAGAAGGCACAATGTATATTCAATGTCTTCTTTTCCTTAAATTCATAGATTAGTACAAGTGATTGTGAAGTTGATGAAATCTACCTGAACTTCAAATGGCCATCCTCCAACCACTTACTTTTATTACTTGAATATAGAACAACTCATGTTTTGTACTGATATTCTAGTTCGTAGGATTTTTCACTATGTGCTTCGTCAAAACAATGATGCATATGCTTATTGTTTCATTATTATTAACATCATTCTTATGTAATTTCTTTCTAGTAAAATTAGTTTCCATTCCATAGAAAATTAGTTCGAATTCCATAGAAGAAGCTAGAAAAGGTCTTTATTTCTTGCATTCAAAGAATTTCGAAAATGACTATGAAAATTGATGAAAACCATGTCCATATAGATGCATTGGACAATGGCCACCCAAAATGGGAGCTTTTTATTCCATGCTAGCCCGACACAATTCATCTTGTACATCCAAACGGGCATGAAAAGACCTCCATGGGGCATAGAAAGGGAATTCCCTCATACCTTGTTTATGAGATTGTTGGAGGTGAAGGTCAAAAGAAAAGAGAAACAAGTGGAGGACATGGCTCAAGCAATCATACAAGAAGACGAAGTCACAAAGCAGCTCTCGTAGTTCATTCTTGGCATAAAGTTACAATTTTTTTTCAAGGAATGATTTTTATCATTAATCCATTGTACAAAGATCCCATGTTTGTAAATATATGGTGCATTTGTGTAAGCGGAGGAGTCCTCTCAAGTTTGAGGACATTAGGTAGAAGAGCATTTTTTATTTTGTAATATTCCTAGCTCATTTGAGCCTTCAAATCGGCATTAGGACTTAATTTTTAACCATGCTTGACACTAGGTTTGAAACTCATCAAAATGCACTAGAATATTATAAGAAGCCAGAGAGCTCATTCTTTAGTTCTTTACTTAAGGAAAGCGTCTATGAGATACTAAAATAAATTATTGTATTGATAATGAATACAATCCTCCATTATTCCGCTCTATTTTCTCTACCTTGTGTGTGTGTATGTGTGTGTGCATCTCATGTGCTTCTCACCTTCACATCTATCTGCATCACTAGCTCATGATCTTCATATCATCCTCACCTCTTCATGGATTGAAACAAATACGAGGTGGATATTAGTAGATATCAGACAGTGTTGGTAGAAGCATGCTCAACACCAGGCAAGCTGACTTCATGAATACCCAGTAAACTCGCTTAGCTTCCTAAGTATGCATTAAGAACTCCTAAGTTCTTTGGAACATAATTCACAAAGAGTTGTCTCAAAACGCATAATTTTTCATATAACAAAGCTTGAGAAAACCTTTTATTTTTAGATGAGAAGCTCTTAGGAAAACTATTAGTGCTAAAAGCCTTGTACAAATAACCAAAGAGCTTTTTCACTCTTTGAATTAAAGTGTTAAGATAACCAAGGAAGTTATTTCATGAATTTAGCCTCACTATATTTGAAGAAATTGTTGATATATTTCAGTAGTAATATGTGAACACACTAGGACCATCGAGGTAATTTTTTTCCTATTAAGGATGTTTTCCCCCCTAGCTTGTATATATGCCTATAATCCTAATGGATTACTTATCTTTGTACATTCACGTGGTAATACATTAAGTATTGTATGTTGTGCTCAAAGCTACTTCTGCTTCCTTCTATTGTTCGTGTGAGTCCACGAATCTCAAACTCCAATAATTGGTATCGTAGGAAATTGCCGCTTCATCTAGGGCATCACCCACACCCATCCGATCAGAGTCTCAGAATCCCACAAAAACTAGTGAGCCTCTGAATGCACTATCATAGCACTTATGCAAGAAATTTTGTCATTTTGTGCCAAACATATATATAGGTTCTCGTTCACCAGTACAAGCGCCTCGAAGTCTGCTACAGATCTAACAAAGCTCGATAGGGTAGTACATATTCTTGTGACTGCAAATAGGCATTAATAAACTTATGATTCAACAAAATCAATAATAGAAAATAACCAAATACTAATATTAAATTGGTACTATGATGCAAGATTTTAGCAATCAAGTTACTATAAACATTAAAACATGAAGGTCATATGTGCATCGTCACTCCGCGACTAGAATATGAGAGCTCTCATTCTGGTGTGAGTGCTATATGCTTTGATTCTAATGTGACTGCTATATGCTTTGATTGTTGGTGCAAATGGATCCCAGCCTACATACTTGGAAATTTGGATATTCACTTCTATGAACTCACATTAAGTAGCATATGACTACCCGCTTGTAAAAGCATAACTTTTATCTTTATAAACGTGCATATGTAAAAAGAGCACTTGCAATCATGAGTTCTTAGGAGATCACGTTACGCATTTTTTGGTAAGTTAGATGAAAATTGAAATCCTAAACTCTAGGGATATTGTTGGTAGGAGTTTGACTTTCAAAATGGTTCCAACTTTAGCTATAAAAGTAGACATCAAAAGTCGCGTAGTATGAGCCCGATTTGGAGAGACATTCAGAGCGACTTCAAGTGTATATTGAGCTCACATTATAGCTCTACCATTGCCCTCATGTTGTTCAATCATTCATTGCCAATATCATTGTACTTTATGTGCATGAATACATACACTTTGATTATGTTTCATTTTCTATTCTCTGTCATGTATCACTAAGAATAGTGAAGTTCTGTAATACATTTATCAGCATGTACTTCATCATTTGCAGTGATTTAAGTTGGTACAAATTCATTAGATATTCTATCTATATGCTAAAAAGTTTCACTTTAATTGCCTCAGCCATTCTCGAGTTAGGTGCAAAACATTTCCCACTAGTCTGCATACTATTAACTCCCAAAAATGTCACGATATACATCTTATTTCTAGGCATCATTCTTTGAGCATAGCTGATCATTTCAAGTGACATAACTTGTGGAAGTTATCTATCATAGTCAATTAGATATTCCCAAAATGATTTTGTCCAATTGGTACTAGGAGAGGAGTACTATTGATTTTCTTGAGCAGGTGTGGTGACCAAAATAGAAAGTTTTGGTTCATCGTGAAAAGTCCAAGTTATTTGTTTTGATCCGATGATTTGAGGATCATCTTCCAAATTACTTGGGTGATCATTTGGGCTTTCTAGAAAGCTCAAGAGGCCTAATTCACACTTCTCAACTCAGTGTTGGCTGGTGTGAAGTAGGAAGTCATAGCACAATCTCATCTTTGTAAAGGTGTCCATCATCTCCTCCAATAGTGGTATGAGAGCAACATCAAAGTAAAATGGGAGATGTATTTCCATCATTCATTAACAAATTGGATGGGGGAAATTATCGAGCTTGGTCCCTAAGGATGAAGGCTTACCTTCAAGGAAGAAGCTTGTATGGATACATAGGTGGAGATGAACAAATGCAAACCTTTAGAAGCAAAAACCAACCTACAAGAGAGGAGCAAAGGAGGAAAGCAAGATAGGGGGAGACCAAATAACTCCTCACCTTGCAACATTTGTGGCTTGATCAATCATACCATAGATGAATGCTTCAAGGACACAAAGAATCAGATAGGAAGAGGCTTCCATAGAGGAGGCTATGGACAATCAAGAGGCAGGTTCAATAATGAAGAAAACAACTACCATCACAATTACAACCAAGACTACAACAAAAACTATCAAAGAGGCTTCAGAGGAAGGAAAGACTACAACAATTATACAGATGATGAAGCGAATTCCCTATTACTCATGAATATGATAGCCAAGCAAGGTAAAGATGATGAGTACCTATTCTATATTGATTTTGGTTGCTCCAATCATGTAGCAGGTAATGTAGCATTATTGACTGACATTGAAGAACCCAAATGAAAGTATGAAGTTAAAATAGGTGATGACACTAGGCACTCAGTAAAGAAGATTGGAAATGTTAAAGCATCTGATGGTAACATGAATCTTCCAAGAAGGGTATTATATGTGCCAACAATAACCAAGACTCTAATCAGTGTTGGACAAATTGTTGAGAAGGGTTTACAGGTTAGATTCACAAGGAATGGAGCATATGTCGAGCAACCCTAACAAGGCTTCAAGAGGATTGCAAAAGGTGACAAATCTGGTAGACCTTTAACCTTTGAAGTTGAAGATACAAGAAATATTGCTCTCTTCAATTACAAGGACCAAACTCTATCTGAACTGGAGATATGGCATAAGAGGCTAGGACATATAGGTGAAAGAACATTGAAGCAAATATGTAGGGATCAAAGTTGGCTTGGCATCCCAAATGTGTCCAAACATCACATGATTTACGAATGTGGAGCATGCCAATTTGGCAAGTCACATATGCAACCATTCAACAAAAGAGGATACATGTATGAAGACTACTTGGAGCTTGTACACATAGATGTGTGGGGTCCTAGTAGAGAGCCATCAATTTCAGGGTTAAGGTATTACGTTTCATTCATAGATGACTATAGTAGGTGGACAATACTTTATTTTATGAAACATAAAGATGAATTCTTCACTTGTTTCAAGAATTATTTGGCATTGGTTGAGAATCAAATAGGAAAATTTTGAAGAGGTTGAGATCTGATGGAGGAGGTGAGTATTTCTCACATGAGTTTCACTCCTTCTTACATAATAGAGGCTTAAAGAGAGAGAATACAACAAGGTATACTCTTGAATAGAATGGAGTGGTAGAGAGAACAAATAGATTAATAATAGAGGCTGTAAGATCAATGTTGAATGAGAAAAAACTCCCTAATTGTCTATGGGTAGGGGCTATTTCCACAACCACTTACCTAATCAATAGGCTTCCATCCAAGTATCTCGATGGGATGACACCTTATGAGGCATGGAATGTCAGAAGACCTTCTTTAGATCATTGTAAGATCTTTGAATGCATTGCTGATGCACACATACCGTCATAGATTAGGGGAAAGCTTGATCCAAAAGCTGAAAGATGCATATTTATTGGCTATGATCAAAATCAGAAAGGATATAGATTATATAATCCCACTAAAAAAGGATTTGCAGTTAGTAGGGATGTGGTATATGATGAAAATAACTCTTGGTTTGAGGATGGTTGTAGGAAAATAAAGCTACTCTATGATTTGGAGAGTGATTTTCCTTATCTGACCAAAGAAGAACCATATACATCAAAGGATGTCAAGTCATAAGATGAAGAAAAAATTGATTTCAAAGAACTCCTGGGCTTGGAAGTCAAAGGGCAAAGTAAAGTTCAAAAACTTGGAAGACATTCTAGAGTCATCCAATCAAGCACTCAGAAGATCTCAAATAGAAAGAAAGAAAACTATAAGGTATGGCTATGACACATCATTAGTCACCAAGCATTCTATATACATAGCTAAATACTTTATGTCAGATGAACCATCTTCATTTGAAGAAGCCAATAAGCAAGAAGAGTGGAGAGAAGCTATGGGGGAGGAAATTGAAGCATTTCAAGAGAATAGCACTTGGAATTTGGCTCCCAAAAAACCATTCATGAAGGTAATATAAGTGGATTTACAAAGTGAAAAAGAATTCAGATGGCACAATAAACATGTATAAAGCAACGTTAGTAGCAAACGGGTTTGCTCAAACCACATGGAGTGGATTATGAAGAGACCTTCTCACCTGTAGCCAAGATGCCAACTATCATAGTTTTAGTAAGTTATTCTTCAAAGAATTGGAACTTGTACCAATTAGATGTTAAAAATGCATTCCTTAATGGGTGGATCCCTACAGAGGTCTACATGGCTCAACCACTAGGATATGAATCACAAACTTAGTACTCATGAAGGAGAGCTGCTTGACGACACTAGGGTGTTGATATATTTAGGTAGTGATGTGTGTGAACACACTAGGACCGCCGGGGCACTTTTTTCCCTCTTTAGGAGGTTTTTTTCCCCCGGCTTGTATATACACCTATTGCCCTAATGGGCTACTTATCTTTGTACATTCTTTAGTAATACACTCAGTATTGTGTGTTTGTGCTCCAAGCTTCTTCTTCGTCCTTATGTTGTTCACGTGCTTCCGCAGACATCTATCTCCAACAATTGGTATCAGAGCAGGTCGTTGCTTCATCTAGGGTGCCATCGACACTCCTCTGTTTGCAGTCTCAGAATCGTACGAATTTTGGTGAGCATACTCAGGGTGTTTCCGTGATCTGAGCTCGTTTCGGCCTCTGAACGCACTATCGTAGTGCTTGTGTAGGCTATTTCGTCTTTTTGTGCCAAAGGTATATACCTGTTTCTGTTCGCCATTATAAGCGTCTCGAAGTCTGCTACAGGTTTAGCAGAACTCGTCTGGGCAATTCCGTTCAACTTTTTGAGATACAGTCAATTTTCTACATCAAGGTATTTTAGTCACCGGCCATGGCTGAAAGCAGTGATGTATTCCATATGTTGGATGTTGAGGATAAGTTGGATGGTACCAACTACCCATTATGGGCTTATATGATGCGACATGTATTGGTTGCAAAAGGATTATGGAACATTGTGTAGGGTGTTGGAAGACATCCTGTTACACCTGTAACAACAGGTACTGCAAATACAAGTGCTAGAGCTGATGAAGATGGTGTCGAAGATGATATTGTGCAAATTCCTGTTCGTGTTGCTGTTTCTGCTGCACCTACTGCAGAGTAGATTCGTTGAGATGGCAGAGATGCCCAGGTACATGCATTGATAGCTTTGTCTGTCAAATGTGCCATTATTCCTCATATTCGCTCTTGCAGAACAGCTAAGGATGCTTGCAATACACTTACCACATTTTACCAAGCTATGAATGAGGCTTGTGTTGCTTACCTCCGAAAACAATTGGAGAGTAAGCACATGAATGAAGGTGATTCTATGGACAGTTTCCTAACAAAGATCAAAGACTTGAAGGAACAATTGATTTCTGCTGATGAGGTTATACCAGATAGCTCACTTGTGCAGGCTATTTTGAATGGTCTTCCTGATTCATATCAGCGTTTTACTTCTACTCTTCGATTGATGATGAAAGGAAATCCAAATG
Source organism: Ceratopteris richardii (assembly GCA_020310875.1). Classification (NCBI taxonomy): domain Eukaryota; kingdom Viridiplantae; phylum Streptophyta; class Polypodiopsida; order Polypodiales; family Pteridaceae; genus Ceratopteris; species Ceratopteris richardii. Next base: position 188,620,724 of record CM035408.1, on the reverse strand, counting down.
CCTAGTCATTTGAGGAGTTAGTCTCTGTTCTGTTGCAGGAAGATCAGTCCAGGCAGAACAAGTCCATTATGCCTGTTGTAGATCAAGCTTTCCTGGCTAGTCAGAAGGGCAAAGGAAAATGGAGCTCTTCTACTAGTAAGCAGAAATCTGCAAATGCTGCACATTCGAAGAACCAAGATAAAGATGAGAAGAAATCAGAAAAGCAGAAATTGTTTTGCAAGTACTGTAAAGGGAATGATCATATCATAAAGAACTATCCAAAATTGGCTGCAAAAGAGGCAAAGAAAAAGGAGGTTGGAATGGTTGTTGCAGAAGCCTCTACACCAAAAATAGAGTCTGCTAATCTTGTGCAGGAAGAAGAATGGTCGTTTACTACTGTTTGGAGTTTTGACCCATCTTCTCATGAGTAGTGCATGTCTGCAGTGGACTCAGATGTTTGGTACTTTGATAGTAGGGCGACGAAACATATTACCTCGCAGCGCATTTTCTTCTCTTCACTCGAGCCAGCCCCTATAGGGAATACTATCACATGCGCCAACAACTCCTCTTATCCTATTATGGGAGTTGGTAAGATCATTCTGACTACTACTGATGGTAGCTCTTTCACCTTGTCAAATGCTTTGTTTGTGCCAGGGATCAAGAAGAATCTGTTATCAATTTCAGCATTAGCCAAGATTGGCTTGGTTGTGAAATTTGTTGATGACAGATGTATAGTTCATGATCTGTCAAATGGCGATGTGATTATTGCTTCTGGCATTTTATGTCGTGGGCTGTATAAGCTCATAGACTATGAAAGATCTGTAAATGATTTGGCATGTGCAGTAAATGATTCTCAAGCTATGTCAGATGCAAAGCTTTGGCATGCACGCTTTGGTCATCTGAATTTTTCTAGTTTGCTACACCTGCAGAAATCTGAAATGGTGTCCTCTTTGCCCAAACTTGAGGCACCTAGAAAACATGTTTCTGAAGGCTGTATTTTGGGCAAAATGCAGTGTTCGTCCTTTCCAAAAGATGGTTCAATTCGGGCTACTCAGAAATTGCAGCTTGTACATAGTGATGTCTATGGTCCTATGCAGACACCTTCTTTTGGAAATTATCTTTACTTCGTGACTTTCATTGATGATTTTTCTAGGCATGCATGGGTATATCCATTGAAGGCAAAGTCCAAAGTGTTCATGTGCTTTAAACAGTTTTTGTTTTTGGGTGAAAATCTGTCAGCATGTAAAATGGGCACCCTCCATTCTGATCGAGGGGGGGAATATATGTCTTTTGATTTTAATGCATTTCTGGCTGAACGTGGGATAAAACACCAGTGTACAGTGCTGTATACACCTCAACAAAATGGAGTTGTTGAACGAAAGAACAGGTCACTCATGGAGATGGCGAGGTGCATGGTCAAGAGTCAGGCTTTACCACATAGTTTCTGGCTTGAGATTGTCATGTGTGCAGCATATGTACTGAATAGGTGTCCCACTAAAGCCTTGCAGTCTATCACTCCATATGAGGCTTGGCATGACCCCAAGCCATCTGTTGCTCATCTGCATGTTTTTGGTTGTTTGGCATATGCACTAGTGCCTGAACAACATCGCAGAAAATTGGATGATAAGGCAGTAAAATGTGTTTTTGTTGGGTACAGTTCTGAAAGTAAAGGCTATCGTCTATATCATCCACAGACTAAACGCATTCTGGTTAGCCGTGATGTTGTCTTTGTGGAAGATGTTATTCAGCCATTGCTTTCATGTACTAAGGAGACATCTGTTAGCTCTAAAGACATGTATGATACTTTGATGCCTCTTTTTACAGGTGGACAATCTAGTGCTGGTCCTAATGAGGCAACTTCTCAGCCTATGTAGGTTTCATATGATGATGCAGATCATTCTATTTCTGATGCAGATTTACATGATGCACTTGTTGATGAGAGAGCTGATATTGAGCAGGCAAAACCTATGCCAAAATGGCTGGTGTAGACTTTGTGTGACAACAAATTAGATGCACCTTTGTCATATCACACTCGTTCAGGCTCTCATAGTGCCTCCTTTGCATCAGATTGCTATGCTATGGCTGCGTCTAGTCTCTGTGATGAGAATGAGCGTGTTTCTTTTGATGAAGCACAAAATTCAGAAAATTGGATGGCTGCTATGCAATTTGAATATGATGCTATAATGAAGAATGGTACATGGTCTTTATGTGACTTGCCTCCTGGCAAGAAGGCCATTGGCACTAAGTGGGTATACAAGCTGAAGCATAAACCTGATGGTGCAGTTGATAGGTATAAGGCTAGGCTTGTTACAAAGGGTTATGCGCAGGAAAGAGGCATTGATTTTGATGAGACCTTTGCACCTACATGCCGTATGACTACTGTTCGGAGCATTTGTGCACTTGGAGCCCATCATGGTTGGAATGTACATCAGTTGGACATTAAAACACCATTTCTAAATGGTGACTTGCATGAAGAAGTGTATGTTTTTCAGCCCCGTGGCTTTGTGCAGAAAGGGCATGAAAACTAGGTGTGCAGGTTAAAGAAGGCATTATACGGTTTAAACCAAGCACCACGTGCTTGGTATGAGAAGATACATGCCTATTTGGTTGCACATGGTTTTGAGAACAGTCCAACTGAAAGCACCTTATATGTTAAGCGTGCTAATGATGTGCTTCTCATCATTGTTGTCTATGTTGATGACATGCTGCTCACTGGTCCTATTGAGAAGCATATTGCTGATTTCAAGCCTGATTTGCATGCCTCATTTGAGATGTGTGATTTGGGGCATTTGCATCAGTATTTGGGCATTCAATTTATGAAAGTTGATGGTGGAATGGCTTTGTGTCAAACAAAATATATTGACACATTATTGCAGCGTTTTGGCCTTGAAGACTGTAAGCTTATTGCCACTCCTATGGAGACAGGTTTACGATTGAGTCTTTATGATGTTGGAGATGCATTTGATGCTGTTCTCTATCAGCAAGCTGTAGGATGCTTGATTTACTTATGTATTACTCGGCCAGATATTCAGTTTGCTATCTCACAGATGAGTAGGTTTATGCATTGACTAGGAGTCATGCATTGGAAGGCGGTTAAGCGCATCTTTCGCTACTTGAGTGGTACTTGGCTACTTGGGTTGTTTTATCCCAAGGGGGGATCACTACCGCAAGATTTGCATGCTTTTTCTGACTCAGATGGGGTTGGTTGCTATGACACTCGTGTGTCCACCAGTGGTTTTTGCTTCATGCTTGGTAGCTCATGTATATCTTGGTTGAGCAAGAAGCAGCCTACTGTGGCCACTTCTAGTTGTGAGGCTGAGTATAGGGTAGCTTTCACAGCGACTGTTGAGTGTGTGTGGCTTAGATGCCTTATGGCTGATTTGGGTGTTGGCCAGTCTTTTGCCACCACCATCTTCACTGACAGTCAAGGCGCATTGACAGTTGCGAGGAACCCTGTGTTCCATGCTCGCACTAAGCACATTGAGGTGCATTATCACTATGTCAGGGAGAGGTTCTCTGCTGGGGAGATCAGCTTGGCATATGTGCCCACGCAGGAGAACATTGCAGACCTTTTCACGAAGGCTCTGCCTAGGGAGAAGTTTGAAGCTTTCCGCAAAGCTTTGGGCTTACTTCCTTTTGTGGAGTGATTTCCACATAGCTTGGCACTTCCTTATACATGAGTGCTAGCTCCTTGTTCACCACATCACTCCTAGGGGGGATTTGTTGATATATTTAGGTAGTGATGTGTGTGAACACACTAGGACCCCTGGGGCACTTTTTTCCCTCTTTAGGAGGTTTTTTTCCCCTAGCTTGTATATACGCCTATTGCCCTAATGGGCTACTTATCTTTGTACATTCTTTAGTAATACACTTAGTATTGTGTGTTTGTGGTCCAAGCTTCTTCTTCGTCCTTATGCTATTCGTGTGCTTCCGCAGACATCTATCTCCAACATAGGGGTTATCAAAGTCTTGTTGGTAGTCTTCTTGATGCAAATGATTCCAAGCCTACATACTGGGACGATTAGTATTCACTTCATATAGTCATTTAAACTTTCATATGACTATCCTGTTGTTAAAGGCATTTACTTTTAGTCTGGTAAAAGTGCATAGCACTTACTCTCAATTTGTTAGGTGATTGATGAGAAAGAAAGTCCTAAAGTTTAGGATTCACTTTATGGTAAGAGTTTGAACTGGAATTCAAACAATGGCTCCAACTCTAAGCTATAAAAATGGATCAAGATCTTGCATGAGTAGGAGCCCAATTTTGGAGACAATTTGAGAGGGATCTTTAGTGTTTAGTGAGCTCATTCTATGGCTCCATCATTACCCTCACAGTTTTCAATTATACATTGCTAATGTCTTTGTAAGTCTATGTGATTTAATACATATACATTGATCACATCTCTACTTCACTTCTCTGTTATGTTCATTTGAGAATAGTGAACTTTTTAGACTTGGTTCTCAGTGCATACTTGATCATTTGATGTGATTTAAAGTGGTATAGATTCAGCATAATGTCTATCTTATTGTTACAAAATTTCATTTCATTGCTTTATTCAATCTCAATATATTTTTGAAACTTTGCTGACTAGTCTGCATACTATAAAAGCCCGAAAATGTCGAGATGGTCATCTAACTTGCTAAGCATCATTCTCAGTGTACACTTGATCATTTTATTGAAATAACTTGTGATTGGTAGTTATTCAACTAGATATTCCCAAAAGCATTTGGATCAATTTCTAGCATGTTGAGAGCACTGCTCATTTTATTGAGAATCTGTATAGACCAAAATAGCAAGTCTTAGCTCATAGTTGAATCTCCTACTCATCTGTTTTGATCCATTGATTACATGATCATACTCCAAAGCACTTAGGTGATTATTTGTGATTTTTGGGAAGCTCAAGGGGTCTACTTTACTCTCCACAACTTGTCTTTGTCTAGTATGAAGTAGAGATTTGCAAGAACACTTCATTTATGGAATCTATCCACCATCTCCTTCAATACTGGTATCAGAGCAACATCAAAGAAAAATGGGAGATGGATTTCTATCATTCATAGACGAATTGGAGATGGGAAACTTTCCAACATGGTCCCTGAGGATGCAGCTTTATCTCCAAGGAAGAAGCTTGTATGGATACATCTCTAGAGATGAAGAAATGCCAATATTTAGAAGCAAATATCAACCTACAAGATAAGAGCCAAAAAGACTAGTTGCATGGTGTGCAAAGGATGCTCTAGCTAGGTCTTATATACGAAACTCAATATTTGATTTCCTATTACCTCATATTAGGAATTTCAAGACCTCCCAAGAAACTTCGGAAGTACTTTCTTCATACTTCTCATCAAATACAAGGGCTAGGAAGAAATAGATTTGGATGGAATTCATAACCTTAAAGAAGCAACCAACACAAAGTGTAGTTGATTATGTGACCAAGGATGTAGCTGATCAACTTGGGAGTATAGGAGAAGAAATAGAAGAGGAACAAATAGTAAGGTAGATCATAAATGGGATCAAGGGTGATGACATATGGGAGTCCTTTGCCACAACAATGGACCTATATATGGACATGCAAATACCTAATCTTAACACATTGATGGGGCAACTCTTCACACATGAGACAAAGCTCAATAAGAATTGAGATACCTCTAGAGGTAATCAATATTTTTCCCTTTACACAGATAGGAATAAGAGTAAAGATAAAGGCAAAGGTAAAAGCAATGAAGAAGAGGCAAGTACCTCTCAAGTGAACTCCAGAGGTAGAGGAAGAGGTACTAGAGGAAGGGGCAGAGGAGGAAAGCAAGGCAGGGAGAGATCATACAACTTTTCACCTTGCAATATATGTGGCTTGACCAATCATACCACAAATGAGTGCTTCAATAACACATAGAATCAGAGAGGAAGAGACTTCCACAAAGGAGACTATGGACAATCTAGAGGCAGGATCAATAATGGATGAAGCAATTACCATCATAATTACAAGCAAGGATACAACAACAATTATTAAGGAGGCTTCAGAGGTAGAAGAGACTACAAAAACTATACAAAAGACCAAGAGGATTATCTATTGATTATGAACATGACATCCAAGCAAGGTAAAGATGATGAGCATCTATTCTATATTGATTCTGGTTGTTCCAATCATAAGGCTGGAAATGTAGCATTGTTATCTGATTTTGAAGAACCTAGAGGTAAGCATGAAGTCCAGAGAGGTGATGACACTAGGAACTCTATTAAGAAGATTGGAAATATTAAAGCATGTGATGGTAACATGAACCTCTTAACTAAGGTACTATATATGCCAACCATAACAGAAAACCTAATGAGTGTTGGGCAGATTGTTGAGAAGGGCTTACAAGTTAGATTCACAAGGCATGGAGCATATGTGGAGGACCTTGAACAAGGCTTCAAGAGGATTGCAAAAGGTGAGAAATCTGGTAGACGCTTGACATTTGAAGTTGAAGATACCAGAAATATTGCTCGCTTCAATTACAAAGATCAAACCCTATCTGAATTGGAGATATGGCATAAGAGACTAGGTCATATAGGTGAAAGGACAGTAAAGCAAATATGCATGGATCAGAGTGTGCTTGGCATTCCAAATGTGTCCAAGCAACACATAATTTACAAATGTGAAGCGTGCCAATTTGGCAAATCACACATGCAACCATTCAAGAGAAAAGGATTCATGTATGAAGACTACTTGGAGCTTGTGCACACAGATATGTGGGTTCTTAGGAGCGAGCCATCAATCTTAGGATCAAGGTACTATGTTTCATTCATAGATGAATATAGTAAATGGACAATACTTTACTTTATGAAGCATAAAGATGAAGTCTTCACTTGTTTCAAGAAGCGTTTGGCATTGGTTGAGAATCAAATAATAGAAGCTTGAAGAGGCTCAGATCTGATGGAGGTGCTGAGTAGTTTTCACATGAATTTGACACCTTACAAGATAGAGTCATAAAGAGAGAGGTTACAACAAGGTACACTCTTGAACAGAATGGAGTGGCATAGAGAAGAAATAGACTAACAATAGAGGCTGCAAGATCAATGTTGAATGAAAAGAAACCTCCAAATTACTTATGGGCAGAGGCTTTTTCCACAACCACATACTTAATTAATAGGCTTCCATCCAAGTCCTTGAATGGAATGACACCTTATGAGGCATGGAATGGTAGGAGATTTCCTAGACCATTGTAAAATCTTTGGGTGCATTGCTTATGCACATATACCCTCACATATTAGAGGAAAGCTTGATCTAAAAGTTGAAAGATGTATGTTCATTGGCTATGACCAAAACCAAAAAGGATATAGGTTGTATAATCCCACTAACAAAGGATTTATAGTTAGTAGGGATGTGGTGTTTGATGAAAGTAACTCCTTGTTTGAAGATGATTGCACGAAAATAAAGCTAACCTATGACTTGGAAAGTGATTTTCCAACTCTAAATCAAGAGAAATCACAAATATCAAAAGATGTGAACTCAAAAGATGAAGAACAGATTGACTTCAAAGCTTGGAAGTCCAAGGGCAAGACAACATTTAAACAATTGGAAGACATTCCAGAGTCATCCAATCAAGCACTTAGAAGATCTCAAAGGGGGAGTAAGAAACCAATAACATATGGCTATGACACATCACTAGTCACCAAGCATACTATATACATGGTTAAAGACTCTATGTCAGAAGATCCTTCTTCATTTGAAGAATCCAATAAGAAGGAAGAATGGAGAGAAGCTATGTAGGAGGAAATCGAAGCACTTCAAGAGAACAGCACTTGGGATTTGTTTCCCAAGAAACCAAGCATGAAGGTAATAGGATCTAGGTGGATTTACAAAGTAAAGAAGAATTCAAATGGTTCAATCAACGGTTATAAAGCAAGGCTAGTAGCAAAGGGGTTTGCTCAAACCCATGGTGTGGATTATGAGGAGACCTTCTCACTTGTGGCTAAGATGCCAACAATCAGAGTTTTAGTAAGTATTATTGCTTCAAAGAATTGGAATTGTATCAATTAGATGTTAAAAATGCATTACTTAATGGATGGATCTCTAAAGAGGTCTACATGACTTAACCACCAAGATATGAAGACAAGGACAAACAAAATTATGTATGCAAATTAAGGAAAGCACTGTATGCACTAAAGCAAGCTCCTAGAGCTTCAAACCATAGACTAGTCACATATTTGCAGGACCAATGTTTTGTTGTTAGCAAAGCATATTCTTCTTTGTTCATAAAGAAGACTAACTGAGTAGTTATTTATCTATGTGTTTATGTGGATGACATCATCATTATAGGGAATGATGCCAATGGCATCAAGAAAATCAAGGCTCAAATGATGAAAGATTTCAAAATCAATGACCTTGGTTTGTTAACATACTTTCTTGGATTAGAACTTGTATATACAAATTCTGGAGTCTAAGAGGAAGTACATTCATGATATGTTGGCTAAACTCAAATTGGAGAACAATAAATGTGCAAGTACAGCCATGGAACTCAATCCCAATCTTAGTTCTCATGAGGGAGAACTAGTTGAAGTAGAGGTTATCAAAGGCTTGTCGGGAGTCTCAATTATGCAACCCTAACTAGAGTGTACATATTCTATGGAGTAAGTAAATTGAGTCAATTTATGCATACACCAAGAAAACCTCACATGGAGGCTACCAAAAGGATCTTAAAGTATCTAACGCATACCATAAATGAAGGGCTATTTTATCCATTCACATCTGACTTGGATATTAATCTATACTCTTATGCAGAATAGGCTAGCTCAAATGAAGATAGGAGGAGCACTTTTGGCTACTTATCTTTTGCAGATTCAAAGCTAATTTCATGGTCATCGTAGAACCAACCAACTATGGCATTGTCATCAAATGAAGCAGAATATAGAGGCTTAGCAAATGCAACACAAGAGGCTGTGGCTTAAACTATTTTACACAAATTTGGAATTGCATTGTTATACTCCAATTATTAGTTTTGGAGATAACACTAGCTCACTTCATTTGCCTACTAATCTTATATATCATGCAATGACTAAGCACATTGAAGTGCACTATCATTATGTGAGAGAAACTCTACTTAGCAAGGAAATCCAATGGTCGTATGTATCAATAAATTTGCAATGTGCATATATGCTAACCAAATCTCTGGATGGAACTAAGATGAATAGGTTCAAGATGATGATTGGATTGCAGGAAATCAAGGAAAAATGAAGACCAAGCATGTTAGGCTTGAGGGGGAGTTTTTGGTGCAAATGGGTACAAGCCTACATACTTGGACAATTAGTGTTCACTTCATATAGTCATTAGTTACTCTCATTTGGAGTTAGGATAAATCAAATCACGAATCATTTGGTAGGTGATTGATGAGAAAGAAGGTCCTAAATTCTAGGATTCACTTTATGTTGAGAGTTTGAATTTGAATTTAAACAATGGCTCCAACTCTGAGCTATAAAAATGGATCAAAATCTTGCATGAGTAGGAGCCGTATTTTGGAAATCATTTGAGAGGGATATTTAGTTTTTAGTGAGCTCATTCCATAGCTCCATCACTACCCTCAAATTGTGCAATTATACATTGCCAATGTGTTTGTAACTCTATGTGTTTTAATACATATACATTGATCACATCTCTACTTCACTTCTTTGTTATGTTCATCTCAGAACACTGAACTTCTCATACTTGGTTCTCAGTGCATACTTGATCATTTAATGTGATTTAAAATGGTATAGATTCAGCATAGTGTCTATCCTATTGCTACATAATTTTATTGTCATTGCTTTACTCAATCTGGAGGTATCTTTGAAACTTTGCTCATTGGTCTGCATATTAGAGAAGCCCAAAAATGTTAGGATGCTCATCTAACTTGCTAAGCATCATTCTCAGTGTACACTTGATCATTTTTATTGAAGTAACTTGTGATTGGTATCTAAGTCAACCAGATACTCGCAAAAGGAATTGGATCAATTGCTAGTACGTTGAGAGCAATGTTCATTTTACTAGGCATGTGTATAGAGCAAAATAGTAAGTCTTAGCTCATAGTTGAATTGCCTACTCATCTATTTTGATTCATTGATTAGAGGATCATAATCCAAAGAATTTAGGTGATTATTTGTAATTTTTGGGAAGCTCAAGGGGTCTACTTTACTCTCCACAACTTGTTTTTGGTTGGTGTGAAGCAGGGATTTGCAGTACCACTTCATTTCTGGAATCCATGCACCATGTCCTTCAACAAGTCTCAATTATGCAACCCTAACAAGATTAGATATATGCTATGGGGTGCATTCATTGAGTCAGTTCATGCATACAACAAGAAAACCTCACATGGAAGCTACCAATAGGATCTTAAAGTACTTGAAGGGCACCATAAATCAAGGGCTATTATATCCATTTACATCTGCCTGGATATCAAGCTATACTCTAATGCAAGTTGGGCTAGCTCAAAAGATGATAGGAGGAGCACCTCTCACTACTTATCTTTTGGAGGGTCTAAGTTGATTTCATGGTCATGAAAGAACCAACCAACTGTGGCATTGTCATCAACTAAAGCTACTCTACTCAGACTTGGAGCTACATACATACACTCCAATGATCTTTGGAGATAATACTAGCTCACTAATTTGGATGCTAATCTTATATATCATGCAAGAACTAAGCACATTGAAGTGCATTATCATTATGTGAGAGAGAAGCTACTTAGCAAGGACATACAATTTTCCTATGCATCAACAAACTTGAATGTGTAGATATCCTAACTAAATCTTTGGATGGAACCAAATTGAACAGGTTCAAGATGATGATTGGATTGCAAGAGATCAAAGAGAGTTGAAGCTCAAGCATGTTAGGCTTGAGGGGGAGCTGTTGGTGCAAATGGATCCAAGCCTACATACTTGGTCATTTGGATATTCACTTCTATGAACTCACATGAAGTCACATATGACTACCCACTTGTAAAAGCATAAATTTATCTTTGTAAAAGTGCATATGAAAAAAGATCACTTGCAATCGTGAGTTCTTACAAGATCACATTATGAGTTTTTTGGTAAGTTAGATGAAATTGAAATCATAAACTCTAGGGTTATTTTTGGTAGGAGTTTGAATTTCAAAATGGTTCCAACTTTAGCTATAAAAGTAGACTTCAAAAGTCACATAGTATGAGCCCGATTTGGAGAGACATTCCAAGCGATTTCAAGTATATATTGAAATCACACTATAGCTCTACCATTGCCCTCATATTGTACAATCATTCATTGACAATATCATTGTGATTTATGTGCATAAATACATACACTTTGATTATGTGTCATTTTCTATTCTTTGTCATGTATCACTCATAACTATGAACTTCTCTTATCCATTTCTTAGCGTGTACTTGATCATTTGCAATGAATTAAGTTGGTATAGATTCATTAGATAGTCTATTTTTATGCTAAAAAGTGTCACTTTAAGTGCCTTATCCATTCTCGATTTATGTGCAAAACATTGCCCTTTGGTTTGCATACTGTTAACTCCCAAAAATGTCAGGATAGACATCTCATTGGCTAAGCATCAATATTTGAGCACAGTTGATCATTCGAAGACAAATAACTTGTGCAAGTTAGCTATCATAGGAAATTAGATATTCCCAAAAGGATTTTGTTCAATTTTTACCCGGAAAGGAGTATTGTTGATTTTCCTAAGTAGGTCTAGTGACCAAAATAGCAAGTTTTAGTACATAGTGAAAAGTCCAAGTTATATAATTTGATCCAATTATTCAAGGAGCATCTTCCAAAGTACTTGGGTGATAATTTGGGCTTTCTAGAAATCTCAAGACGTCTACTTTACACTTTTCAACTCAGTTTTGGCTGGTGTGAAGCAAGAACTTGCAGTACCATCTCATCTCTGGAAGGTGTCCACCATCTCCTCCAACATTGATGCATGCTCTATTTAGAAAGGACACAAGTACATCACGGCATAAAAAAACTACAATATGGTAGTTTTTATAGTCGTGGAGAATTTATAAATATTTTAGAGAAGAATAGGCTAGTGAGTGATTGATAGATGTACGTTGCCAAACTACATGCTGGCGAACGATAAACAACATTGAGTCAATCGTTTGCGAGGTTGTAGAGAAGCTTATGCCATGTTCAAGCAGAGGAATAAGAGAGGCCTATCATCATCATCAGTCATGCAGGTGGAAAAATAGTTTGTTCTCAATCATTGGCTCCCCTCCCTTGTCCTGTTGAGTTCAACTTCCCTTCCCCTCACAATACTTCATGGGGATACCCAAATGCTCATTCACCTTCTCCTATATTCTCTTCTATAAGTACCATCTAGCAAATGCCATAGTGATGAATCATTGGATATTCTTGAGCTTTCATTGATGGAGCCTTCATTCATCAATGAAATAAGAAACTACTGGCAAGTGCCATAGTGATGAATTGTTGGAGATTCATGAACCTTGATTGATGAAGCCTTCATTCATCAATGGTACAACTTGCAAGCTAACTACACTAGAGAACAAAGTAGAGGAATGAATTTCTTGTGTCCTTGTGTCTAGTGCATTCATGAAAAAAGTCTCAGGCTCCATTCTATGTCACTATAATATTCCATGCATTTCTCAAACTCACGCTTACACGTGATATAGGTGCTTGATGTCTCTTTGAAACATGTGCTTTCCATTTAGTTATGTTACACGTGTATAATGCAACAGAAGACATGATCTAGGTTCAATTTCTTCTTTTCCTTTGAATTCATAGATTAATACAAGTGATTGTGAGGCCGATGAAAACTAATTGAACTTCAATGGCCATCTCCAACCATTTGGTTTTACTTCTCTCTATCATTATAGAGACTTTTATTACTTGAACATACAAGAAGTCATGTTTATACTGATATTCTAGTTCGTAGGATTTTTCACTATGTGCTTCATCAAAACAATAATGCATATGCCTATTGTTTCAATATTACTAACATCATTCTTATGTATTTTCTTTCTAGTAAAACTAGTTTCTAGTCCATAGTAAATTAGTTTCCATTCCAAAGAAGAAGCTAGGCAATGTCTTTATTTGTTGCATTCAAAGAGTTTCAAAAATGACTATGAAAATGATGAAAATCATGTCCATATAAATGCATTGGCCAATGGCTACCCAAAATGGGAGTTTTTTAATCCATGCTAGCCCAATACAATGCATTTTCTACATCCAAAGGGGCATGATATTGACCTGGATGGGGCACAGAAAGGGACTTCCCTCATACCTTGTGTATGAGATTCTTGGCCGTGAAGGTCAAAAGGAGAGAGCAACAAGTGGAGGACATGGCTCAAGCAACCATAGGAGAAGTGGAAGTCATAAAGAAACTCTCATAATTCACTCTTGGCATAAATATACAACGTTTTTGTCAAACAATGATTTTTATCACCAATCAATTGTACAAAGGTCCCATGTTTGTAAATATATGGTACATTTTCTGTAAGCCGAGGAGTCCTCGAGCTTGAGGAGATTAGGTAGAGGAACTTTTTCTATTTTGTAATATTTGGAGCTCATTTGAGCCTTCAAATTAGCATTCAGACTTAATTTTCAACTATTCTTGACACTGGTCAAAATGCACTAAAAACAAGAGAAGGAGCTAGAGAGTTCATTTTTAAGGTTCTTTACTTAAGCAAAGATTGTATGAGATAATAAAGAAAAATATAATCTTTTTAATGAATAGAATCCTCCATTCCTTTGTTGTTCATGTCCATTTTCTCTACCTTGTGTGTGTATGTATGTGTGCATCGCACGTGCTTGTCACCTTCACATTTATGGGCATCACTAGCTCATGATCTTCATATCATCATCAGCTCTCCATGGATTGATAAATACGAGGTCAATCTTGTAAGTGCAAGCACCGCAAACTCTATGATAGATCTAGCAGAGCTCAAGAGGGTAGTTCTATTCAGGTTTTTGAAATAAAATCATTTTTCTACATTAGGGTGTTATATTCAATGGCCATGTCTGAAGAAATGTTGAATTTTATATGTTGGTTGTTGAGGAAAAATTGGATGGTACTAATTACCCATTATGGGAATATATGATGCGTCATCTATTGGTTGCAAAAGGAATGTGGAATATTGTGTAGGGTGTTGAAAAACATCCTACACAATATAGTTATTGAAGGTGATGCAGATGGCATTGAAGATGATGATCTTCAAGTTCCTATTTGTGTTGTGGTTCCTACACAATATCGTGCAATATAGTTATTGATGGTGATGCAGATGGCATTGAAGATGATGATCTTCAAGTTCCTATTTGTGTTGTGGCTCCTACTCCACCTATTGCAGAGCAACTTTGTTGGGATGGCAGAGATGCTCAAGCACATGCATTGCCATTATTCCTCACATTCTCTCTTACAAAGCAACAAAGGATGCTTGGGATACATTTACCATTTTATAATAGGCAAGGAATGAGGCTTGTGTTGCTTACCATCAAAAACAATTGGAGAATGAGCACATGAATGAAAGAGATTCCATGGATAGTCTTTCGACAAAGATTGAAGATTTGAAGGAGCAATTGACTTCTGCTGATGAAGTCTTGCCAAACAGTTCACTTGTGTAGAATCTTCTAAACGGCCTTCTAGATTCATATCATAGTTTTGATTCTTCTCTTCAATTGATGGTGAAAGGCAATCAAAATTCCTTAACATTTAAGAAGTTAGTCTCTATTCTATTGTAAGAAGATCAGTCTAGTCAGAAGAGGTCCATTATGTTGCAGATCAAGCTTTCCTAGCTAGTCAGAAGGGCAAAGGTAAGTGGAGGTCATCTACTAGTAATGAAAAATCTACTAATTATGAGCTTGAAATCAATGCAATAAAATACACCTTATGAGATTGAAATCAATGCTATAAAAGACCCTGTGTGCTTTAGAAGGTCATTGAGCTTATGAGCTTGAAATCAATGAAATAAACCTTATGAGATTCTAATACACGTTATGAGCTTGAAATCAATGCAATAGAATACTCTATGTGATTTGGAAGTTCATTGAGAAAAGTTGGATTCAAAACAAAGATTTTCACATTGACTAGTTCAAGGATCTTGCTCGTTATGGATGAATAATGCAACTTGTAATGCTTAGTCCCCTTAGCCTGATTGAAGCTGGCTAAAATCCTTGTAGAGGCTAGTAGCTTATACAGTTAAGTTTCTACAATGCATAATAGTTGGATTTATCAACAAGCTATGTGCTTATTACAAGCTTAGCATTGATAGGTGGTGATCTTGACTTTTAAGGCATGTGCAAAGATGGACCTCAAGACCATAAAGACCTTGTTTCTGACAATTTTCTAAACTGAATTATGTAAAAATTTGTACAAACAAGGTAGAAACTAATAAATTTTAAATGATCCCTTATTCATAAGCATTGGATCTACGAGAAGACGATTCAGGAAAATAGAAGAAGACCAAAGGTAAAAGATGAGTGTATATTGATATAAAATATTGTACAAGTGTTTGTGAGTCTTTATATAGAATCTTTGGAGATACCATGATTCACGGATTATTTGAATTCAAATTAGCTCATGGGATAGGTATTTGTAACTAGGATCTCTTTTTCTACAATCTACAAAGTATAGAATCAAGCTTCAATAAAGTGAATTAAGTAGTTGGTTTGGTATTTGATTGAATACCAACATCAAACTCATGGATTTTTGGGTTTTTCATCTTTATTCTTTAAGAAGAATAAAGATCTTAAGACATATGAGTTTTTACATGAAAAAGAATCCTCATGGGATATCATAAGTGACCATAAAACTTTACAATAATAAGAATTCTAAAAGAATAATTCTATCACAATGAATTTCTTTAATGATAAAAAGCAAGTCCTTCTCAAGCATGACGAGGGTGTGATGCCCTAACAACTCCCCCTCAAGATAAAGCATGCTTGCATCTTCATTCCTTGATGATTTGAATACGTGCTATTGACTTGAACCTCCAAATTCTAACTCCATCAAGAGCTTTGACCATCACATCTCCTACTTGCTTCTATGTTGGAACAAAAGAAACATCAATATCCTTTGCCAAGAGCTTCTCTCTAATTAAGTGATAATAAACCTCTATTTGTTTGGTTCTTGCATGGTATAGAGGGTTTGCTACTAAGTCCATTGAGCTTATGTTTTCTCTAAATATGTGAGGTTTGGAACTCACAAGTCCAAAATTTGCATACAATTCCTTCAACCAGATAGCTTCTTGAGTTGTTATGGGAAATCTTCTATACTCTACTTAAATTTCAAAAAGTGCAACAATAGGATGCTTCCTATAACTCCATGACACAAGCGTAGAGCTTGCAAATTCTAGGAAACCTGAAGTGCTTCTCCTATCATCTTTGGATCTTTCCCAATTTGCATCTTAGCACAGCTTGAGATCCAAATATGATGTATACGGATAGAATATACTTCATTGATTTTGCCTTTGAGGTATTAGAGCACTCTCTTAGTTCCATCCATATGTGGTTTTCTTCGAGATAGCATGAATGGGCTTAGCTCTCCTACATTATTTGGGATGTTTCCTTGTATCTATAGCATAGATTAAGCTACCTACCAAAATTTGATATTCTTTTATGTCTTCAATCTATTCAACTTCATAAACACTAAGTTTATGATTCATCTCGAAAGGTGTACTTGTTAGCTTTGCATTATCCAACTTGAAATTCAATAATAGATCCTCAATGTACCTCCTTTGGGTCAAATACATCCCTTGATTTATTATATGACCTATATACGTAAGAAGAATGCGAAATCTAGAAGGTCACCAATCTTGGATTCTTCTTGCATATGCCTTTTGATATTCACTATTCCATTCAAGTCATGACCTCTCATAATTATGTCATCTACATACACACATAAATAGATAACTTCTTTTTCAACCTTCTTGATGAAGAAAGAAGGATCAGCATTGCTTAACTTGAAGACTTGATCTTGTAGTTAGGTTACCAATATGAAGTTCCAAGATCTAGGAGCTTGTTTTAAGCCATACAAATAATTTTTAAGCCTACACAAATAAGTAGAATAAATAGTGCTTTCAGAAACTGGAGGTTGTGACATGTATACCTCTTCACTAATCCACCCATTGAGAAAAGAATTCTTCACATCAAGTTGAACTAGCTCCCAATTCCTTGCAGCTTCTATACTAAGCAAGGTCTTGATGGTGGTCACTTTTGCATCTAGTGGCAGCATTTTCTCATATTGGATTCTCTGAGTTTGAGCACATCATTTAGCAACCAATCTAGCTTCTTACCTACAAATTGATCCATCTGAATTCCTTTTCAATTTGTAGACCCATTTGCAATATGTTACCTTCTAATTGGTTTGCATTGGAACTAACTCCCATGTGTCTATTTTGTTAAGAGCTTCTATCTCCTCTTTCATGGCCTTCCCCCGATTAGGCTTTCCTTTGGCTTCTTCATATGTTGCAAGTTCTTCTAAAAGTGAGCCTTTGGCCAAACAAATACTGTGTTTGGTTACAAAGGTAGAGTCATATCCATACCTTTCAGGTTGCTTTCTCTCCCTTGTTGACCTTCTAGGAGCATGTTTGGAACATTCTCCACATTCTTGCATATGGGCATTTCCTCTTGATTTCCATAGCTTGTCGTCTCTCTCCTTCTCATCTTTATCATCATCTAATTCACTTCTAGAGTCCTACACCTATATATCATGCTTGCTACCTAATGGATGAAAATCTGAATTTTTACATAAATACAAGCCCTAAAGTTGTTTCTACACTTCTGGATCTTGTTAGTTACTAGAGCTAGAATGTCGAGGTCCATACGTGTTTAAATTTAGAGCAATTCTAGATAAAATTAAATTTAGAAAAGCTAGGCGCTTATGTTGTCAACCTCTCAATAAAAAGGGTGGTTCTCTTAGTGTAGGTGTCCAAAGTGAGTGATTTGCATTGTGTTGCGAAGCTTCTAGCTTGCACTATATTTATATATGTTTCTGTACAAAATAAAATCAGAAAACACATGCAAATAGGCATTTTATCATATCTAGTCTCTTTTGTGTATCGAGTGTCTTATCAAAGTCATACCTCTATTCAAGCTTTCATATCTCAACGAATATGATGTCTTTTTGTGTGTTTTAACTTGGAGGTAGTTCTTATCTCTAATAATTTCATTGTATATAAGAGATTTGAATGATTTTTAGAGTTTTCTATCTACTATACTTCAATCTTCAAGTCGGGTAGTTATGCATATCTTGCTATAGTAAGACTTGACAAGGTTTAGATACCTTGATTTTAAACCACTATTTTGTGAGCTATACTCAGCCTTTTTTATACTTTTTGTTTCTAAAGTGTGTTATGCAAAGTCTATTACCATGCTATCTAATTGGTTCTAATGAATTGTATGCAAAGACTTGCTCATAACTATTTTTCTAGAATCAAAAGTTGTTTAATTGATAATTTGTAGGCAAGTCTCATTATTGGAGTTTCACGATATATCTGTGATCTTTTGAAAATCTCACTTCTAGTTGTGCATTTTGATGTTTACAAGTTTTTAAATGTAAATTTATGCTATCATAGTTGTTTTAGGATCAAATCTTTCATAAAGCTTGTTCGATTATCTTTTTTGTTTACAACAATTTAGCATGATAGATTTGAGTGGATGTATTGAAATGTTGTCACATGGGAGAAATTATCCCATTGGAAAGTTTGAATGGAGTCTTATCTTATGTCTAAAGGTCTTTGGGGATTAGTAACAAGTACATAAGTGAAGCCCATATAACCAAAAGGTCCTACATAAGCAAATCGAGCAAGAGAGAAAGAATGGATCAAAAGAGAAAGAAGAGTTATGTTTATTTTGACTCCAAGAAATTAGATAATTCATGGAAGAAGCATTCTCCCCCTCCATACTACCTTAAGCATTTGATATACCTATCACGTTCCTTCTCTACATTAGCTTTCAATATCTTGAATTAATAAAAAGACACCTGACTTATGCTTCATACAGTAAATGTGGTGCATTTTGCCAAGCCTAGTGCTTGATTAAAACCATTTATGTAATGAAAACCTTTGCTCTCAATGAGACAATTCATAAAAACTATCTCTTGTAAAAGTAGAAAAGTTAAATCTCCAAAAGTAAAAGGGACAAGAGAATCTTGCAACCTTATTAGGTGTAGATATGAAATCAAAGTAGGAGATGCCAACTAGATGAGATTCCCCTATGATGGAGGAACTTTTAGGTGGAATCCCACCAAGTTTGAATTCAAATTTCTCTATAAAAACATATGAAGAAAGTCGTGGATTAGAGCAAATTTTTGTGCTACAATTAGAGGTGATTCTAGTCGATATTCGGATCATCAATGAAGCACACATTGTGCTTCTCCTTCCTGTGCTTCATGCCCAAACAATTCATCTATCTTATGTGCAATACAAATTGGTTTCTTAGATCATCTTTGAAGCCTACTCCAACTGTTGTCTCAGGTTTACATTGTTTTTCAGTCAACTTTGATCACTAATTTCTCTTTGTATACTTACTCTATTGAAGTGATTTTAATTCTTATAGGTAAGTTGATAAGTGTGTTTTCTTGATCTCAATTTTCATCACATTTGGATCTTTACTCTAAGATCTACATCAATTTGAAGTGACCTATATATGCAAGTAGACTATTCTTGAAAAGTCCTGATGACACCCCAATGTTCCTAAATTTATTTCTCTCAATATTGACCATTAATATTCATCAAATTTGTTGCTTTAGATTCATCATATATGAAATTGAATGTTTGCAATGTTTTTGTGGTCAATTCTTAGCAGGTTCTGAGCTCTGAGTGAAATTCGAGAGAACTTTCCATCCCAAAATAGCAAGTTCTTGATCATCTATTTTGTGTCAAATCATCTGTCTTGATGAATCAATTTGAGAATGATCTTCCAAAGAACTAAGGAGGTATTAATGCTTTATTGGAAAGCTAAAACTGTGTGATAAGCATCCATAAAGTAAACTTGGCAGGTGTAGATCAGATTTTTGCAATACCAACCTCATCTTTGGATTGTATCTCCATCTCTTCTCACAGTGGTATCAGAGCATTGCCAAATCAATATGGGAGATGGTTTTCCTTCTACCATTCACAAAGTGGATAGGAACAAATACCCAGCCTGGTCTTTGAGGATGGAGGCCTACCTTCAAGGGAGAAATCTGTTTGGATACATATCTGAAGATGAAGTCATGACAACAATGAGGAGCAAAGGGCAAAAATCAATTGAAGAGCAAGAGATACTTGGTGTCCAAAGGATGCATTAGCAAGGTCCTATATTCTAAAATCAATCTCAGATTTTCTTCTACCTCATATCAAAGGATGGAAGACCTCAAAGGAGACGTGGAATGCACTTACTGCTTTCTTCTCTTCAAATACTAGAGCAAGGAAGAATCAGCTATGGATGGAGTTTACTACATTGAAGAAAAGACCTAAGCAAAGTGTGACTAATTATGTCACAAAAATGAAGGACATTTCTGATCAATTAGGAAGCATTGGAGATGTGATTGAATAAGAGAAAACCATAAGGCAAATTATCAATGGCATTAAAGTTGATATGGGAATCATTCACAACTACCATGTATCTATACATGGACATGGAGGTGCAAGATCTTAATATTATGATGGGCCAACTTGTCACACATAAAGCAAAGCTAAACAAGAATGGTGAATCCTCAAGAGTTAATCAATCTTCTGCTCTATACTCTGATAAAGCTAAGACTAAGGATAAGTCAAATTCCAAGAAGAATGAAGATGAAGGAAGTTCTTTCCAAGCTAACTTCATAGTTAGAGGAAAAGCTAGAGGTAGAGGTAGAGGAGGAAAGCAAGGCAAGGGGAGACCCCAAGCATCTAAAACTTGGAAAATATGTGGTAAATTTAATCACACTACTGAAGAATGTTATAGGAATCCAAGAAATTTGAGAGGAAGAGGATTCAACAGAGGTGGCTATGGATCAAATAGAGGCAGATATAGTGAAGGATATAACAAAAAGTATCATACCAACAATAACAACTATCAAAATGGATATAAAGGAAGGAAGGACTACAACAATTACACTGAGGATCAAAGTCAAGAAGACTCACTTCTTCTCATTAACCTCTCACTAAATCAGGGTAAGGATGATGATCATGTCTTTTATATTGATTCAAGATGCTCCAATCATGTATCAAGAAATGTAGCATTGCTCTCTGACTTGGAAGATCCCAAGAATAAACATGAAGTGCAGCTAGGAGATGATACAAGGCACTCAGTGGAAAAGATAGGTAATGTCAAGACATCATATGGGAATATGAATCTTCAGAGTACAGTATTATATGTACCTACAATAACTCAGAATTTGATAAGTGCTAGACAAATTGTGGAGAAAGGATTGCAAGTCAGATTTACAAGACATGGAGCCTATGTGGAAGACCCAAAGCAAGGATTCAAAAGGATAGCTAAAGGAGAAAAGACAGAAAGATTCTTCTCATTTGAAGTGGAAGAAACCTGGATCTCAAACACTCTTTGAATTAGAGGTATGGCATAAAAGGCTTGCTCATATTGATGAAAGAACTTTAAAAAGAATATGCAGGGGTCAAAGTGTACTTGGATTGCCCAACATCACAAAGCAACATATGATCTACAAGTGTGGATCTTGTCAATTTGGAAAGGCACATAGACAACCCTTCAATAAGAAAGGATACATACATCAAGAACTATTGGAACTTGTACACACAGATGTGTGGGGTCCAAGCAAAGAACTCTCCATTTCAAGTTCAAAATATTATGTATCTTTTATTGTTGATTGCAGTAGGTGGACAATCTTATACTTCATGAAACATAAAGATGAAGTTTTCAATTGTTTCAAAAGATACCTTGCACTTGTAGAGAGTCAAACAGGCAAATGTCTCAAGAGACTCAGATAAGATGGTGGTGGAGAAAAATTCTCAAAGGAATTTGATGCTTTCCTTCAAGAAAGAGGCATCGAAAGAGAGGTAACAACCAGGTATACTCATGAACTCAATTGAGTAGCAAAAAGAAGAAACAAGACCATAGTTGAAGCAGCTAGATGTATGATAAATGAGAAGAACCTACCTAATTACCTTTGTGCAGAGGCTATATCAATAGCTACATACCTTGTAAACAGACTCCCATCTAAATCCTTAGATGGTATGACTCCATATGAAGTATGGCATGGAAGAAGACCAAGCCTAGAACATTGCAGGATCTTTGGATCTTTAGCATATGCTCATATTCCTTCTCAAGTAAGAGGGAAATTGGATCCCAAAGCAAAGAAGTGTGTTTTTATAGATATGATCAAAATCAAAAGGGTTACAGATTGTACAATCCCACTAACAAAGGTTTCCTAGTTAGTAGGTATGTAGTCTTTGATGAAAATAGATCTTGGTTTGATGATGACAAGAAGCTGAAGCTACCATATGACTTAGAAGAGGACTTTCCATCTCTTCCAACAAAGGAGCCAAAGTAACTTGAAGATAGTGATTCTGAAGATGACATGACAGAGTTGGAGAAATTGAAGCTATGGAAGAAGAAAGGGAAAGCTAAAATGGAAGAATTAAATCAAGGACCAGAAAGCTCTCTACAACCAATCAGAGGTCAATGAGAGAAAAGAAGAAGCTAGAAAGATATGGATTTGGTACATCCTTAGTTACAAAGCACTCAATCTACATGGCCAAGGATCTCAACCATGAAGAATCTACATCCTATGAAGAAGCTCAAAGCAAGAAGTAATGGAGAGAAGCAATGAATGAAGAAATGGAAGTTCTCATGGACAATGACACATGGGAACTTATTCCAAGCAAACCATCAATGAAGATAATTGGATCAAGATGGATTTTTACGATTAAGAAGAATCCACATCGTAGTATCAATAGGCATAAGGCAAGGTTGGTAGCTAAAGGGTTTGCTCAAACCCATGGGATAGACTATGAAGAGACCTTCTCACTTGTAGCTAAAATGCCTACCATTAGAGTACTTGTTAGCATTGTTGCATCTAGGAATTGGAAGCTATATCAATTAGATGTAAAAAATGCATTTCTAAATGGATGGATTTCACAAGAAGTCTATATGGTAGAACCAACTGGTTATGAAGATGCACATCACCCCAATTATGTGTGCAAATTAAAGAAGGCTGTGTATGGATTGAAACAAGATCCAAGAGCTTAAAATCACAGGTTGGTAACCTATTTGCAGGATCAAGGTTTCAAGGCTAGCAAAGTAGATACATCTTTATTCATAAAAAGAATGGATCAGAAGTTATATATCTCTGTGTATATGTTGATGGTAAAATAATTATAGGGAATGACATCAATGGAATCAAGTAGGTAAAGGCTGGAATGAAGGATGAATTCAAAATTAGTGATCTTGGACCTCTCACATATTTCCTTGGACTTTAACTCATTTATACAGATTTTGTTATCTACATCACTCAAAGGAAGTATGTACTTGACATGCTTTCTAAATTCAAAATGGAAAACACTAAGTGTGTAGGTACACCCATGGAAATGAGCCATAAGCTAAGTGCTTATGAAGGAGAATTCAATGAGGACATCACAAGCTATCAAAGCGGTAGGAATCTTGAAGTATGCAACTCTCACAAGGGTGGAGATATGCTATAGTGTTAGCATACTCAATCAATTCATGCATAAGCCAAGGAAGCCACATATGGAAGAAGCCAAGAGAGTGCTCAAATACTTGAAGGGCACAATTAATGAAGGACTATTTTATCCTTATACCTGAGAAATTGATCTCAAACTCTACTCAGATTCAGATTGGGCTAGATCTAACGATGATAGGAAGAGTACATCAGGTTATTTGTCTTTTGCAGGTTCAAAGTCAATGTCATGATCTTCAAAGAAGCAACCAACTATTGCTTTATCATCTAATGAAGCTAAATACAAAGGATTGGTGAATGAAACACAAGAAGAAATGTGGTTGAAGTGTTTATACTCAGAGTTGGGATTACATACCTCAACTCCTCACATCTTTGGTGATAATACTAGCTCAAATCTTTGGTGATAATACTGGCTCACTTCACTTAAAAGATAATCATGTTTACCATGCTAGAACCAATCATATTGAAGTCCACTATCATAGACGTACCACACAGAAGTACGCAAGGTTTGGTGTTGCACTAGAGTATTACCTTGAACAAGTGAGGCTAGCCCGAGTTCTAGAAACACGAAGAGAGATTCGTAGAGGAAATTAAGTGCACAAGCAAAATTAGACCATACTAGACCTAAGAACGAAGAAACAAGTGAGACATAAACAAAGCTAGGAAGTGAGACATAAACAAGGCTAAGTGCACAAGCATATTAGTTGAAAGAAGTAAGACATAAAGAAAAACTCTAGTGCAGCCCTTCACAAGTTATACCACTAGAGTAAAGTCCGAAAAGTTGCTTGATACCCAAGAAGTTGGATTAGAAGAAGAAGATATACTTAAACAATTTGCAGCAAATCATACCATGGGAAGGAAAGAACTTGAATGTAAAATTCCCACTGCTGCTTCCTTCCAAGGTCCAACCGTATTGCACTACCATGGATACCTTTTGGTGGAAATCTCCACCCGCAGGTGGCCTCTATGAAGGATTTGGGCTCAAAAGAAACATAGGTGCAATTAAGACTAGAAGGAGTCCTTGTTTTCACCGACTCGCACTCCAATTTTGCTTTACTATGTGCCATCTGGTATTCACAAAAGGTAGAGTCCTCAGGATTCTTCAGTGCCACCTCACGGAACATTCTCTGTTTCAGAGTTCCGACACCCCCTCTCTGCTCCAAGGCATTCTGGTTGTCCATGTCCGATGTTCAGTGCATTTTATATGCTTCTATTCCGCCCTATATGTGAATCCTATTCGGAGCCCTCTGAGTTTTTGCATTGTTCCCCCTGGAAACATATGAATTTCCCTCAATGTTCCGGGGCCCTTGTCTGAATCCACCCATAAACGTAAGTTGGCCAACATTCAAAAAGCAAAAAGACTAACAACTGTACGGAAAAAGCAAAAAGACAAGGACAATAGTAGGAGAAAAGCAAAAAGCAATCATATGAAGCTTCGCTTCGCTGGCTGGATTTGTAAATGCAGGTCACCAAGTACATGTGGTTGGTGCGTCAGATTGTCATCAACTGAATGCGTCTGTCGTACTACATGTGATTGATGGATGGCCCGTGCAGCTTCATAACGAAAAAAGCCTGGACACTTGCACGTTTTTCTTTCAACAGAAATCAGCTGTCTTTTGTACTCTGGATGTGTTTTGGTGAAAAGCACATTTTTTTGGTGAAAAGCAGGGACATTCACGTGTCTATACCCTCCCATTTACTTCTCCCTTTGGTAGACATCAGTTCATTCCCTGAAGACCCATGCCTTCCCTCTTCCACTACATATTTCTGTTAAATGCTATTTTAAGTACAGAAATCCTCAATTTGCCGTCTGTGTTAACCATCCTTTTTGGGTAGCGATGATTCTTATTTTCCGATAGCATTGAGCCACCTCTTCTTCTCTTGCGCCTCAAGTCTCGAGTTATGGAGAGCTTTGAGTTGTCTCCGTATTCTCGACAAAGAAATCACATGCAAACAAGCGCTCCGAGCAGCACTCTCGCAACATCTCGCTACATCTTCAGCATATTACTTCCAAAATTGTTAGACACGCGCGCGCACACACACATATACACATATATATGTGTGTGTATATGTAATGGTTAAGATAAAAGATTCCTATAAAATTTGAAGGGCTTGTGTGTCTGTGTGTTTTTTTTTACTTAGCAAATTTTATTAGGAAGATCATTTTGTATAAGAGTTATTGATAAACGTTATCACTTCACAGGCGATTCCTCATTTCCTAGCGCAGATATCCATCCTAACCGAGTTTGAATCATTGCGGCACAACAAAATGAAAACGTTCAAGTACATATTTAAGTCTAACAATGTTGCATTACTTTATACAATAATGTCAAGAAGGCTCTTTAGGAGTAAAATTTTTAGCATTCATCTTGACATTCATGTACAATGTTGAGAATATGATAGCCTAGCTTTAGAGGCATTGTATTAAGAGACATCGTTTGGGGAGATTAAGACATTTCTCATACATTTACATATGTATTAACTCTTTGGAGATGAGTATGACATATATCTAGTTTTTGTTTAGCTTTTGCATCAAGGAGAAGCATAATTTAGCAATCTTTCATTGGATCAAATCCCAAGCTAATCCATGGTCTATATTTAATTTTTCTATCAAACTATCAATCAGCAAACCGAATAAGATAGAGGGGGGTCTATTGTGACAAAGGGGGTATGTCCTAATAGAGTGGTCTATCGTGATGGAGGATTGGTTTTTTGTGATAGATGGTGCTCATCGCGGATCAGTTTGTCATGATAGAGAGGGGTCTATCATGACAAGCTAGTTTGTCATGACATACAGGTGTGTCCTGATACATGGGGGTCTATCACCTATCACATCTTTGGTCAGTCTCAACATAGCCAAACACTTGTGGGCTTCCTAATGTGTCTATGGTGTTAGGAAGGTTCCAAGGACATGCTCTCCATCATGGTGCAAATGCAAACTCAAAATATCAAGTTTTTTGGTATCACTACAACATATGAGGGGCATACTCACGTTGTCCATATCAACGGTCATGCCTCGATGTTGGTGTGACCGTTGAAAATGCTTGAAAAATCACAGATGGAATACCAATGATATGAGTGTCGGTATATGCATCGGTAATTTAGTGGACCGAGAGCAAAAATTTGACATTTGCTCATGTTTTGAACCAAAGTCTACTACTGTCAAGTTTGCGTGCGTGAAATACATTCTAAGCATATTGTGTGCACACATCTCTCTCTTTCTCTCTGTCTCTCTGTCTGTCTCTCTCTCTCTCTCTCTCTCTCTCTCTTTCTCTACACACACATCTCTATTTCTCTAGATGTGAAGTTTTGGTGAATATCACACACACTGCAGCACCCTTTCTCTTTCTTTGTGTTTTCCCTTTTCTAATTTCTCTTCTCTTTAGTTTTGTAGGAGCTTTTTGGTGTGAGTTCTTTGGTGTTCGATGAAGGACAACATTAAGTGGACTTTGACAACAATGCTCCAAACAATTACATCGAGGTAAGTGATTGTTTTGTTTTTTATTGATATAGAATGAGATAGAGAGAGAGAGATATGAAAGAAACAGAGAGAGATATAGAGAAACATAAAGAGCGAGAGAGAGAGAGAGAGAGAGAGAGAGAAAGAGAGAGAGAGAGATGAAAGAGACAGATAGAGAAAGAGTGAAAGAGAGAGATATATGAAATAGAAAGAGAATGAGATAGAGAGAGAGAGATGCATACATACATACACAGACATATGCATACTCATACTCACGTACATATTACATACACACATGTGTATTACATAGACACTCACATACATATTACATACACACATGCATATACATACACATACATATTACATACTCACATGCATATGCATACACACATATACATACATACATGCATATTGCATACACACACATATGCATACTCATACTCACATAGATACATGTACACACACATATACATACATACATGTACACACACATGTATACGTACACACATGCATATGCATACATACATACACACATATTTGCATGTACACACACATACATACATACACACGCACATATACATACACACTCACATATGTATACACACAGATATGTGCATACACACATGCATATGCATACATACACACACATATGCATGTACACACACATACATACATACACACATGCATATTACATACACATGCACATATATATACACATTCACATATGTATACACACACATGAATACATGCACATAGACATACACAAACACCACATATACATACACACATACACACATATACATGTTTTAGGGTTAGGGTTTTAGGATTCACACATAATGCATACAAACACGCACACATATGCACATGCATACACACATCTCTTTCTTTCTCTCTCTCTCTC
Organism: Ceratopteris richardii; assembly: GCA_020310875.1. NCBI lineage: Eukaryota > Viridiplantae > Streptophyta > Polypodiopsida > Polypodiales > Pteridaceae > Ceratopteris > Ceratopteris richardii. The sequence goes on along the minus strand of CM035408.1, from coordinate 188,592,802 downwards.
CCCCCTACACACACATCTCTTTCTCTCTCTCTCTCTCTCTCTCTCTCTCTCTCTCCCCCTACACACACATCTCTCTCTCACATCTTGGTAATGTGTGTACTCTTTCACTGTCTCTCTTTCTCTATGTATTTTCTTTTTTAATTTCTCTTTTCTTTTGTTTTGCAAGAGCTTTTTGGCATCGATTCTTTGGAATTTGATAAGAGACGACGTCGATTGGGCATTGACGAGAGCGATCAAAAGAATTACATCGATATAAGTGATTTTTTTGTTTCTTTTATAAATAGAGAGAGAGAGATGAAAGAGAGAGAGAATACGAGAGAGAAGGAGAGAGATAGAAAGAGGGAGAGAGAGAGAGAGATAAAGAGAGAGATATAGATAGATAGAAAGAGAGAGACATAGAGATACATACACACACATGCATACATATTACATACACATATGCATATGCATACATACACACACACATATACATGTTTTAGGGTTAGGGTTTTAGGATTAGGGTTTTTGATGTTTACACATATACCCACATAATACATACACACATGCACACATATACACATGCATACATACATTCACATACACACACATCATATATACATACACACATATTCATGTTTTAGGGTTAGGGTTTTAGGATTAGGGTTTTTGGCTTTTACATATATACACACATGCATACACACATATACCCATATAAACACATAATACATACACACACACACACACACACACACACACACACATATATATATATATATATATATATATATATATATATATATATATATATATATATATATATATATATATATATATATATATATATATATATACACACACACATATACACATGCACATACACATACACACATATACATGTTTTAGGGTTGGGGTTTTAGGATTATGGTTTTTGACTTTTAACATATACACACATAATACATACACACATGCACACATATACACATGCATACACACATCTCTTTCTCTCTCTCTCCCTCTACACACAATCTCTTTCACTCTCTCTCTCCCTACACACACATATCTCTCTCTCTCACATATTGGTAAGTGATGTGTGTACTCTTTCACTATCTCTCTTTCTCTATGCCTTCTCTTTTTTAATTTCTCTTTTATTTTGTTTTGCAAGAGCTTTTTGGGATTAGGGTTTTAGGATTAGGGTTTTTGATGTTTACACATATATGCACATAATACATACACACATGCATGCTTCACTTTAGACCATCGCGACACTTCACTTTAGATCATCATAATGCCTCGCACACTCAGACCATCACGATTGTACCACGCCATCGTGAGGGTTCACTTGAGCCATTGTGACAGTCCCAGACCATCACGATTGTCCCAGACCATCACGATTGTCCCAGACCATCACAATTGTCCCAGACCATCACGATTGTCCCAGACCATCACGATTGTCCCAGACCATCACGATTGTCCCAGACCATCATGATGGTCCCAAACCATCACGATTGTCCCAGACCATCGTGATTGTCCATCCAAAATGCAAAATTTAGCGTTTGATTTTTTGGGACTAATTTGAGGCTATTTTGAGAAAAATTTTGGGTGATTAAGCTCATTGGAGACCCCTTAGCTCATAATTGAAGAAAAACATAATTGTCAGTTTTTACCCCCGAGGGCCTAAATGCTCATATTGTTTTCATTCGAAGTCTAATTTTGGAGCTTATTAGCTCATTAGAAAGCTCTATACGAGTGCTACATGAGCTCAACTATCTTTTCAAGAAGAAGACGTTGATTTTTAAAGAGGATAATTTGAGGTTGACCGATTGTGGGACTAGAAAAGAAAGGGGGCTTTGGAAAAATTTGGCTGAAAAAGAAGAAACCTTCAAAGGTGTATATATCAAAGTGCTTGATCATCAAGTCAAGAATTGGTCTAAACATTGGATTTTTACAGGTCAAGCAAGAGCTATCCAAGGCAATCAAAGAAAGGCATTGAAGAACATAAGGCTTGGAAAGTGCTACTTCTTGGGCATCAGGGCAATCAAAGAACCTGACTCGAGGTTGGAAGAATACTGAACCCCCTCAGTCAATTATTAGCTTAGGCCAAATGTATAGCATTGTGGATTAGATTAGAATGACGATACGAACGCATCAAGTCCAAGAGACTTAATTTTTCAAGTCCAAGACTAAGATAAAAGTGTGCGATACAAATACCTCAAGGAAAGAATTTAAGTCTGACGGAACGAGAACTTAAAAGTATAACGAAAAATTGATTCCTCACGTAAACATTGAAGACAAGACAAGAATACAAAGGAATTAAAAAAGAGATAAGCCATAAAGAACAAAAGAGACATTGACAATCACAGAGTGCCAGGAAGTAAATTCATGAACCTTAGATCGGGCAAGCATATAGGTAAGTCAAACCGACGAAGCCTTAGATCATCAGAAGCAAGTGTAGGAACTACGGCACGTTCGTGGGCTCACCAATTGAATAGCTATCCTTATGATTTGAGCTCAAATATGAGTGAATCAAAAATGGCCTTTAGCATAGAAAGATGAGAAGGAGGGTTCCTATTTGGAAAGACCCGAAGGACCCTATAGAACCGAGTTAGAATATGCTCGAGCCAATCACTTAGGTGCTAGCATCTACAAGGATGGTTTGCAAAGATCAATTGTGCAATTGCACAATCCTGACCAACCCATTGGATTGGAATGTCTAGTGGTGAAATTTGAGAGAGACACGTACATAGACAAAGAAGGAACAATGTACATCATAAGTACTCAGCCAAATCATACCAATGAGTTTGGTGTAATTCAACCAGATATGGAAGCGAGAACCCAAGGAAAAGGACCACGAGGAGAAGAACCTAGGACACCTAGAGGGAAATCTATATTTCCAAGACTACTAATCCCAGACTGGATACCTTAGGATAACAGAAGCATAGAATTATTCTGGAATAAGAAAACTCACAAAGCATTTTGGAGGTACAGAATCGAACAATGGTATTTGTAGTGCCAGACCATGCGAGAAATACCTACACATGGAGAGGCGATTTAGTATTCCCTCCATCTCGAGCAAATGTAAAAACGAGTCATCAGGGTGCTAGAACATCCTCATCCCATGGTACTCAAAGAGAGAAGAACAAAGAGAGACCAGAAGTAAGTTTCACTCATCCCATAGGGAGAGATAGACCAACCACAGACACCGATAGAGTGGAAAGACAAAGGGAACCTAGAATACCAGGTGGTAGGGATGATTTTCATCTACCTAGACCACATGAACACCCAAGGGTACTAAGACCCACTCAATTAGTAAAGTCAATGAAAAACTACTTTGACGGGACAGGAGATCCCTATGACCATGTTACAGAATTTAAACAAGTGATAAGAGTAGAGCAGGTAGAAGACATGTTCATGCAATACAATGAATTTGGACTAACATTAAAGAATACTGCTTTAACTTGGTTCCAACCATTGCAACAAAGGCAATTTAGGGATATTCATAACTTGTTAGATTCATTCATCACAGAATTCTCTAAAAGTGGAATCAGGCATGATAGTTCTTTGTTGATTCATATCTTCAAACAGACCCCTCAAGAAACAATTAGATTGGTAGGACATAGGTTTAGACAATGTGTTGAGAGATGTTCAATGCAAGAATTACCCTCACAAGCCAAGTAAGTGTCATTTTTTTTAGATGGCCTCTTGAGCTCTGAACTACGCTCCTACGTATATTTGAAGGAACCCAGAACATTAGAGCAATGTGTAAGAATTTGTATAGACATTGAGGAAAACTTAGGAGACGATTTGGAACTCTCAAAAGATTATAAGGACTCAGATTGTTCATCTCTAGCATCCTCAAAACTGTCTAGCTCGATAGAAGACCTAGCAAAAAAAGTGGCCCAAAAACTAGGAGTTTCTAGTAAACAGATGCCTAGGTTAACAACAAACAAGCATTGTTACACCTGTGGTGGTGATCATATGAAAAATGTGTCTCCCAATGTAACACAACTACAAGCCAACCCTAGTGTCCAATACTGTACAATTGAGAGACGATATAGGAATCACACGGCGGAAGAATGCCCATACAACAAACAAGTAGTACGACAAAACTACCCGCAAGCATACCCTCAACCAGGTAGGTATCAAGGTCAATACAATGCTCAACCTCGTTACTATAGGCCTCCTTAGAACTACCTGGTAATGAGGTTGAGCATTGTATAGATGTCATCCTAGTCAAATACGTTGCTGCAAAAGAGAACCTCGATAGGGCTTTAGTGCCTTCTTCACCCCTGATCACAGAAAGTGACCTTAATCCAAACATTTTTTACTCTAATCATGTAGATAGTCCACCTGCATATTACACGGAGTCACCAAAACATGTGGAAACATATCAATAGGATAGTCCACCATTGGAACCAAGTTGGGAGCCCGACTATGCTAATGTGATGTATGCAAACCCTAAATCGTGGCCCCAATTAAGACAGCAAAGACCACAGGGCCCTAGAGGACCATGCTTTAGGTGCCAAGGAGATCATTTCATAAAGGATTGTCCACATCCTCCAATAGCAGGACCATCCCAATACTATAACATACAAGGTTTTTGTGCCAAGTGTGGTAAAGAGCATGTCATAAAAGATTGTCCCAAGAACCCTGCGAATGCTTCAAAAGTAACACCCATCAATGTGATAGGTATTGTACATAACACAGATGGATCCAACCCTACATACGTGCCTATCCAAGCTATGACAAGAGCCCAAGCGCTCTTATAGAATGAACAACTTAATCTTGAGAAAGTAGTCAGAACTAGCGAAGTAGGAGAATCTAGTAATAAAAAGACAAAATCTCATAAAGATAACTAATTTGGAAGGAATTCTAAAGGAATCTAGAGCCAAAATCCTAGAATTGACATCACAAGAATCGAATCAGGAGAATCTAGCTCAGAGATCAGGATCAGTTCTAGCAGAACCCATACCAGAAAACCTAGACATGATTTTTTGTGCATATCAGGCTAGATTAAAAGAAGGGCCCTAGATAGTGGAAATGAGTAAGAACTATCCACAAGCAAATCTAAAAGTTGAGAAGACTAAACTTTGCATGAAGATGGTACAATTAGCACAAACTATGTTCAAAGCCTCTCGTTATCTTAATTGGAACAACATGGCAAAACTTGAATTACACTTTCAAGGATTACTAGAGAGGTTAGAATACTTGGTCAATAGCAACGAGAAAAAGAATCTATATAGGAATCCGAATGACTTTCAGACCCAAGAAAAGAATGCACCATCCCTGTCTCAAGTACCAACTACAGAGGATGAAGACAACCTCTCTTCCATACATAAGTACTCGCATGAATTTCTAAGAGAAATCCAATAAGAAAAGTGGAGAAAAGAACAAGGAACCCATCCTCCTATTCAAGAGATAGATGACTTGCAAGAACAATTTCCCCATGACACTCCCTCTATTTATGACGAGGTAGAGGAAGAACAACTCAGTGAACACACAGATTTTGAATCTCCTTCTTTGCAAGAATTACCGCAGTTCACAGGACCTTGGAAAGCCAAGTCTATTAGTAGGAGAGCACCCACAATACTAGTGAGGAATGAGGAATCAGTGATCCCTAGGAACACAGAAGTGATCAAGAATACCAAAGTATAGTGCCATCTCACCCTAGAGGAGTTGTTAAAGATTAGACCAGAATTGTGGAAACACGTAGCAAACCAATTCCCTGAGGTTGCTATTCTTCCCTCAGAGATAGGATCACACAAGAAGGTACCAGAGATACCCATAGAACAGATCGGAGATGTAAGCGAAGGAGAGGAAGGTAACACGTATCTTCCAATAACCCATCAGGGCTACAGCACCAAAGCCATCTTAGATTCAGGAGTCGGAGTAGTCGCTACCACTACTTTATGGAAACGTTGGGGTAAGCCAGCATTAAGACCTACCACGATGAAGCTACAAATGGCTGATTGGCATATAGAAAAGCCATTGGGCTTACTAGAAGGCATATCTCTGACCACTTGTGGTGTGGAGTTTGATCATACTTTTGCCATTTGTGATTTTGGGAAAAATCATGATTACGAGATGATCTTAGGAGGACCATTCATGCGTCGGTTGCAAATCGTACAAGATTAAGGAACTAATTCCTTGTACTTGCAACATTTAGGAGTCACTACTAAAGTCAATCTTAAAGACTATTCTCATCGAGATGTACCCCCAATACAATGGAACACCATCCATAAGACACAAGAAGAAACAGAATCGATACACTCATTGGAAGCAGATCCCTCATGGTTGCACGAGGATACTTATCTATGGATGTGTAAAGTCACAAAAAAAGAGGAAGAACAGTTAGAAGCCAGAACCTTAGGTTCAGAACGACATCCACGAACCCTTCAAGACCTAGCTTATGCACCTATAGTATTTCCAGACAAGGAATTCGAGACTCACGGTTGGGTAGAAATCTTAGCTATGATGAACATAGCAGTGAATGAAGAACAATGGACCCCTCATTGTGATGAGAATGGATACGACATTTCCATTTTCATGATTGAACTCGTTGAGGAAGACTTTATTCTAGAAGAATCTAGGGAAGTGACCCAAGAACTAGACGAGAGTGATGATGAGGACCTAGAATCCATCATCATGGAACCCTTCTGTTCCACAGAAGAGGAATATCTTTATTTTGTAGAAGCCAAAATCCTTGAAGAAGAAAAGGAAAGTCAAATGGAACAACTTGAGCCATCCATAAGAGATACAGAAAGTTAACAAAACAAGAGAAAGAAATCACATAAGACCGAAGAAGAAGAATAACCATTCATGAAAGTACCAGAGAACTTCAAGAAGTATGAAATAGAGGATAGAAGAATAATGGAACAAATGCCTAAAAGAAAAGCTCATGTTGGAGAAGTATATGATAACCAAGAGAAAACCAAAAAAATCATAGTTATCATAGGAGGAGAAGAAAAATGTATATACATAGGGAATGATTTGGTGAATGAAGAAGAAGAAGAGTCAATTGCCCTATTATGTGAATATAGAGATGAGTTCGCTTGGATTTACAAAGACCTAAAAGGAGTAGACCCAGATATATGCTCCCATAGAATATCTATGACTCCAAATGCAAAGCCTATGAAATAGAAACCATACACGTGACCATGAAATGGGTGAACTCATGTGGATTAGAAATGAGCTTGCCAAGAGAATGGAGTAGGCTCCTCAAGCTTCTAACCAAGTACAAATGAGGGGAGAGGCCCTCCTTATATATATTTGGGAGGGGTTCTCAAAAGTACATCATATGTGGGATAAGTCTCCTAAAAGGAGAATGAATACAACTGGTAGAAGCACATGGCAAGGTACCCAAATACAAAGGAAATACAATATAAAATGGAAGTAGACTAGAAATGGAGTGCCTCCTAGAGACAAAATGGAGATGCACTCATGCGGATACAAATGTAGATGAAGTAGGAGCCATCATGTCGTCAACACCCCCTCCGTAGCTCCATTTTGGAGTGGCTAAATGTTGCAGAGGTCCACCAAGCACTGAAGCGGAACCGGAGGTAGAGCCTTTGTGAACATGTCCACCAGGTTCTCCTAACAGGTACACTGCTCCTGAGTAATCTCCTGAGATATGAGCTTCTCGCGGATGAAGTGGTACTGTATCTTGATGTCCTTCGTCCGAGCGTGGAATAATGGATTCTTGGCGATGGCCAAGGTTGACTGGCTATCTGTGCTGCTACATGTCAAAGTATCTTGCAAAACACCTGTGTCAGATAATAAACATCAATGTCAGATGGCCTCACATGCTGCAAAGTTGGATGCTCGGTACTAGGCCTCGGTAGATGATAGAGCAACTGTAGGCTGCTTCTTACTTGCCCAAGAGATAGGTCCTAAGCCAAGCAAGAATATATACCCAGAAGTAGACCATCGAGAATCAGGATCACCAGCTCAATCAGAATCTGAATATCCGGTGGGTTCGATGCCCCCTCTATACCAAAGACCATGATGTCGAGTGAGGGCAAGGTATCGAAGTAGTCTTTGAGTAGCATCCCAATGATTCTGACGAGGCTGATGTGCAAACCGATTGAGTATACCAACTACATAAGCAATATCTTCTCTAGTGTTGGCAAGATAGAGTAATGAGCCAACAAGCTGTCGATAGGTATGCACATCTACAAGTGATGATGAGTCCTCCAGTGTAAGCTTGATGTTTGGATCAAGTGGTGTAGAAACTGAGCGACACTGGTCCATGTTCTGTCTAGAAAGTAGATCAGAGCAGTACTTCTTTTGTGATAGGAATATACCTTCTTTTGTTTGCCAAACTTCCATACCCAAGAAGTAGTGGTAATCCAAGATCTGTAATAGAGTACTCAAGAAGAAGTCGTGTGATGATAAACTGGATGCGTTCTTTGTCTGATCCTACCAAGATCAAGTCATCTACATAGAGAATGATGATGGCTACCAAAGACTCCTTTTGATAGATATAGAGATTAGCATCGGCATTGCTTCTGTGAAATCCCTTGTCTTGAAAGAACTTGTGAATCTTTTCATACCAGGCCTTGGGAGCTTGCTTAATTCTGTAAAGTGCCTTGTGAAGTTTGTAGACTTGATCTTCTTTGCCTTTGATCTTAAAGCCTTCAGGTTGTTCAACATATAATTCTTCTTGAAGATCTCCATTGAGGAATGCACTTTTGATGTCCAGCTGGTAAATGGGCCACTTAAAGTGAGCTCTTAGTGCTAAGATGATTCTTATGGTTGTGAATCTTGCAGTAGGAGCAAAGGTTTCTTCATAGTCAATGCCATGTTGTTGCTTGTATCCCTTAGCTACCAACCTTGCTTTTTACTTGTCTAATGTGCCATCTGACTTGTACTTAACTTTATAAAGCTACTTAACTCCTATGACTTGATGATTTGTGGGCTTAGGTACAAGATTCCAAGTTTTTTTCTTCTCGATTGCTTCCATTTCTACTTGCATAGCTTCTTCCCGCTCAGGTTGTCCTTGAGCTTCTTTGTAATTAGAGGGTTCTGGGATTTGTTGAATCTGATGCATTAAGGCGTAATTGACATAATGACTTTGTTCTTGCTGTCTCTTGTCAATAAGTCTTTGAGATCTTCTCGGATGACTTGAAGTACTTGCTTCTGAGTTGAAGTTTGGAAATACTGAGTCCCCCTCTAAAGTGTAGATAGGTGGACTAAGACTTGTACTTGAATCTTTTCTTGAGTATGAGGAAGCTTCATTGAAAATCACATCTTTTGAAATGGTGATGGAGTGGTTCTCCATATCATATAGACGGTATGCCTTTGATTGGTCATTGTACCCTATGAATATGTGTTTCTGGGACTTTGATTGTAACTTGTTTCTATCTTCTTTTGGTACATGGACAAAAGCTTCACCACCAAAGACTCGAAAGTAATTCACATTTGGTTTTCTTCCATAGGACGCTTCGAAGGGTGTTTTGTTGTGTAATGCACTTGTAAATCCTTGATTAAGAATGTGAACGACAGTATGCACGGCCTCTGCCCAGAACTTGTAGGGTAGATCCTTGTGATGAAGCATAGTTCTTGCCATTTCCATCACACTGTGTATCTTTCTTTCAGCTACTCCATTCTAGGATGGAGTATGAGGCTGAGTGACTTGTCTTTTGATCCCTTTCTGGTTGAGAAAGTTATCAAAGTCATGATTGATAAACTCACCACCTCCATCTGATCTGATGGTTTTAACTTTGGTCGAAGCTTCATTCTCAACTTCCTTGATCCAAGTTTAAAACTTAGAGAATTTGTCTACCTTTGACTTCAAAAAGTACACCCCAATATAGCGAGAGTGGTCATCTACTAGAAGATAAAGGTAGAGGGATCCACTCAGGGATGGGGTGTTCATGGATCCACATAAGTCCATGTGGATAAGGGCTAGAGGGTTCCTCGCATGCATTGAAGCTTCCTTGGGAGCTGGGGCCCTATGTTGATTGCCTTGGGTGCAAGCTTGGCAGACATCAGTAAGTTGCCCTATCTTTGGAAATCCCTTCACAAGTTGGGATGAAGAGATTTTTGATAAGTAAGAGGTGTGGCCAAATCTTGTGTGCCACAAACTTGAGGTTGATTCTTTGGATACAAAGCAAGATAGTTTGTAGAGGCCCTTTTCTTCAATACCTTGAGCAATGACATTCTTTGTATGGGGATCAACGACCTTAACTGAGGTGTTATCAAACCATACTTGTTTGTCCTGATCTGTAATGGCCTTGACGAAAAGTGGATTCATAGATAAATTTGGAACAAAAAGAACATTGGATAAAGACTTGCATTCTCCTTGATTGTTGGGAATTTGAACTTTCCCTTTTCCTTTGATGGGTAAATATTTTTTGTTGCCAAGATAGACTTCTCCCATGTGCTCTTCGAGTTCTTCAAAGGAGTCCTTGTCTTTGCACATATGGGAGGTAGCTCTGCTATCAAAGATCCACTCATGCAGGGAGCTAGAAGTAACTAGTGCATTGGCTTCTGTGGAGATAAAGAGTTCCTCACTCGAGTAGTGAGATCTATGTTGGTATCCTTTGGATGCTTGCCTAGATGTAGAAGCCTTCGATGATTGTTTCTTTTTATAGCAAAACTTTTCTAAGTGTCCTGATTTTCCACAGAAATTACAAGTGAACTTCTTTGATGAATTATGTGATCCTTGCTTAGATCCATTGCTAGCATGATGACTTGTGGTTTTGCCCTTATTGAATGGTCCTTTGGCCTTCATGGTAGACTCTTGGGAGGAAGTCGATTTGGCTCGCGAGTTGTGAAGGAGCAATAGTCGACGAACCTCTTCCCAAGATAAGACTTGGCCGCGATTATACAAAGTTGTGACAAATGTCTCATATGACTTAGGTAACTTGTTAAGAAGCCTAATGGCCATGTCTTCACTAGAGATCTGCCTACCACATAGTGCTAATTTACGCTGGTAGTCCTCATAGTGGGCTATGACTTTGGTAATTGTGTGGTGTGGCCGAATGGTCAAATTATGAAACTCGGCCTCTAATGCATATATTTTTGAAGGGGTTTTGTCTTCATACAAAGCGGCTAACATATCCCAAGCATCCTTGGATGTGTTGTAGGCCGTGATATGTCCTTTCATTAGTTCGTCGTAGGCAAGTAACTGCTGACCTAAAGCTCTTTTGTCCTTGACATTCCACACATGCCAATTGTCTAAGTTGTTATCCCTATTGGGTTCGGGGTCTGACCCATCTACTACCTCATGGAAAATATTCGTGTAGAGATAGGCACGCATGACATCTTTCCATAGATTGTAATTTTATCCATTGAGGCGTAGGCATAAAAATAGGGGTGAAAAAGGGTAAGAAGTTAGCCATAGATAATGAGCTACCTTCACTTTTGGTCATTACAAAGCTTTGAGGGTAAAGTTTTTAGAAACACTATCAAAACCACTTGCCAAAAATACCGCTTCAAAATAATTGCAAAGCTTGAAATGAAAAACTGGACACCACACTTAATTTTTTTTTTTTGGGGGGGGGGGGGATTAGAGTAGCCCTGCACTTGTATAACACCAAGATAAGTCGACACGAGAGGAGGCCTTAGAGTAACCCGTTGCACATCAACTGAGCCTTAGAGTAGGCTTGGACACTTGGAGAGAGTTTGGTCAGTGGGCTTAGACTAGCCTCCAACCCACACCTACACACACAAAAGATTCTTCTTCTTATATTCTTGATGTACAATGATGGGGCACTTAGTGCCAACATGTATGCCAAATTGTGTTCTTGATGGGGAGGGTTATGACCCTTGATTAATGTTGGAGAAACAATCACTAATTGGACATATATTTGAAGGTCAAAGCTTTAGAACAAAACCACATGCCTATGTGAAGGGACAAATTCACAAGTGTATTATATTTGTAAAGTTAGTTCATTTTAGTTCTAGAAGTTTTTTAAAATCACGAGAATGAGAAAATCTATCTAAATTAGTTTGTATCAACTAACGCATAGAGAGAAGAAGTGGAAGAGGTTGATAGAATGTGAGAAGGAGTTCATTTTGTATGACTGAATAGAGTCGGGCTTCTATGAGTGAGAAAGCACCTGTAAAACTTTTGAGTTTTTTCATAGCTATGAGAAGAAATAGTTAAAGTTCTGTGTATGAGACTCTCTCCATCATCTCCATAATTACCTACTCTGTGATGAGTTCAAAAGATCAAGTTTTCCAAGCAACTCGATGCTAGGCATCAAATCTCTGTTGATAACTCATATTTTCATTTATCTATTTCATTTAGTGCTGAAGTGCTTGAAAATCATGATTTTGTTGGAGCAACTTGATGCTTGGCATCAAATTCTAGAGGATAAGTGATGTTCTAAGTATACATGAAATCATATATATATTTGGCATCTGAAAGCTTGAGGTTTTATGCGGGAAGTCGATGCCTGGCACTGAACCCCTACTGAAAAGTGGCTAAAAACACCCCAAGTTGATGCCCGGCATCGAATTCTTGTTGCAAGTCGATGCTAGGCATCGAATTCCATTTTTAGACAAGCGCTTTTTACTATAATAGGAAGATTTTCCAATTTTGGCAGTTATACATGGTCATCTTGTGAAGCCCATAACTTGAGTTTTAGAGATCTATGTCATGCAAATGATAGCTTGTTGGAAAGCTCTTCTCTTCTACTTTCATTCAACAAAACATCTTGGAGAAATAATATTTGTGCTAAGAGAAATCAGCAAAATATTGAAGGTATGTCATTTTAGTGACTAAAAAGTTATGAAGAAGTAAATTTATTGGTTTTGGCTACCATTGCTCAAAGTTTGGAGTGGAAATGAGTTAAGTATGACCATAGAGGTTGTCTAGTGTCACATTAATTCATTTCTTGTGATGTTTCACACATCAACAAGTGGTATCAGAGCAAAAAGGTCCTAAAGAGCAGAAGGCGGCAAATGTAGGAGAAGTTTTGGAAAGTTTTCCATTAAAGTTTGAAAGGTGAAGCATTTGAGGAGACAAGACATCAAAAGATTACTTCAAAATTATCTTCATACACAAAGAACTTCAAAAGGTATTATCCTTTATCCTTTAAGCTCACAGGTTGAAGCAGAAGGAAAGGAGTATGGCAGATCATATCTCTATTGACAAAGTGGACAGAGATAATTATCCCACATGGGTAATGAGAATGGAAGCCTTACTTATGAGTAAGGATCTCATGGTATATGTAATAGGTGAAGAAGAGAAGCCAATATTTGAAGATGAAATCCGACCAAAGAAAGAAGAACTTGATTCTTTAAAGAATTGGTAGAAGAAGGATGCAAGTGCAAAAGCTTACATCTACAATACAATCTCAGAACATTTGCTACCACACATCAGAGGATTGGAATCATCTGAAGATATATGGAATGCATTGGAATATCATTTCCAAAGCACTACTAAAGCAAGGAAAGCAAGTCTATGGTCAGAGTTTACACCATTCAAGAAGAAGTCAAGTCAAAGTATTAGTGATTATGTCACTAAGATGAAGGATCTTGCAAATAGTCTTTGATCCATAGATGAAGATATTGAGGATCACAGGTTGATTGCTCAATTACTTATAGGTTTGAGAGGGGATGAAAGGTGGAAACCTTTTGTCTTATCAATAGAACTTTCATTAAATCATTATGTTCCAGATTTGAACCACTTGCTTGGTTTGTTGCTCACATTTGAGTAAGACTTGAAGGGAGATGGAGATAAAGGAGAAAGTTCTGCAATGTACATGAAGAACAAGAAGAAAGGAGATAACGGTAAAGCAAGGGATGAAGAAGAGTCAACTTCTCAAGTTTATTATGCAAGAGGTAAAGGCACTGGCAGAGGAAGAACAAGAGGTTTTGGAAGAGGAAGAGGTAATCAAAATAACAACAAGAAGGCTTGTTGGATCTGTGGATTGAGTAATCATTTGGCTCATGACTGTTGGCATAATCAACAAGGATCAAATCAAAATGAGAATAACAATAGCAGAGGCAGAGGTGGAATATATCAAAGTAATTTTCAAAGAGGTAGACAAAGTCAAAGAGGAGGCTATGGTAGAGGTGGAGGAAGAAGTTGGGGACAGAATCAATTTTACAACACCACCTACTATAATTATGCAAATGATACACAAAATGAAGGTCATACATCATTGATGATGAACTCAATCAGCACATCAGATAAAGAAGATCTAAAGGTATTTTACATTGACTCTAGATGTTCTAATCATTTGTCAGGAAACATAGAATTGATGTCAAAATTGGAAAAAGGAATTTCTAGTCACAAAGTTCAAACAGGTGATAATACAAGACATCTTGTACATTCAATTGGAAAAGCAAAATGCAAGAGTGGAGCAGATTTGCTAGCCAATATTTTGTATGTTCCTACAATACCTAAAAACTTGATTAGTGTGGAACAGATAGTTGAAAAAGATTTTCAAGTTAGGTTTACAAATGAAGGAGTATTTGTTGAAGATCCAGAACATGGATATAATCAAATTATCTATGGTAAGAAAAAAGGTAGACTCTTTACTTTGAGAGTGCAAGGGAACATTGGTCAAGCTTTGCTCACACATGGTGAAGGAGTGATTACAGAACTTGATCTCTTGCATAAGAGATTAGGTCATTTCAATGAAAGAGGAATTAAAGCTATGGTTGAAAATCAGTCTGTACTAGGATTACCAAATGTGCAGAGTCAACATATGGTTTATAAATGTGAAGCATGTCAAATGGGTAAAGCACATAGGTTACCATTTCAGAAGAAAGGATTCAAACATGATGGAGTACTTGAGCTCATTCATATAGATGTATGGTGACCAAGAAAAGAAGGATCTATCAGTGGCTCAAGGTATTATGTTCTTTTTATTGATGATGCTACAAGATGGATAACTTTGTATGTTTTGAAGGAAAGATCAGAAGTGTTTGGAGCCTTCAAGCATTTTCATGCATATGCAGAGAGAGTCACAGGTCAAAAGCTTAAAAGACTGAGGTATGATGGAGGGGGAGAATACTTCTCGCAAGAGTTCAATGATTATCTTTGGAATCTAGGTATTAAGAGAGAAATAACCTTTCAGTATACACCACAACAAAATGGTGTAGCAAAAAGAAGGAATAGGACTTTGGTGAGTTTGCTAGAGCTATGCTGAAGGAGAAGAATTGTCCAAATTTTCTTTGGGTTGAGGTTGTAAATACAGCTACATATCTTGTGGATAGATTACCATGTGAAGCTCTCAATGGTATGACTCCATATGAAGCTTGGTGGGGTAAGAAACCAACACTAGATCATTGTAAAGTGTTTGGATCAATTGCATATGCTTATGTGCCATCACAACTTAGACATAAACTTGAAACAAAGGCAAAAAAATATGTGTTCATTGGTTATGATGAAAAGCAGATGGGTTATAGGTTATGGAATCCTCTAACAAAACAATTTCTTGTTTCTAGAGATGTTACATTTGATGAACAGAAAATTTGGTATGCAGAAGAATTTGAAGAAGAGGTAAGAAGATGTGAGAAAGGAAAATCGATTGTGCAGGTAAGTAGAGATGAAGACTATATGCAAGCAAGTACATCCAGAAGTGGATTAACAAGAAGAAATGAAGAAGCTCCTATATTTGATGAAGAAGTGTATCCAAATACTTATGAAGAATGTGAACCAAGGAGGTCAAGTAGGACAAGAAGACAACCAGAAAGGTATTCTTATGATACTTCTTACGTAACCCAGAAGAACTATGCATATATGGTCAAAGATGATGAAGAACCTTAGAACTATGATGAAGCAAAAGGTAAGAAGCAATGAAGGAAGAGTTCAATGCACTAGAGGAGAACAAGACATGGGAACTTGTTCCTAAACCAAATGGTAAGAAAGTAATTGGAAATAAATGGGTTTATAAAGTGAAGAAGCTTGCGGATGGAAGTATAGCCAGATACAAAGCTAGACTGGTGGTGAAAGGCTATGCCCAAACCTATGGCATAGATTATGATGAGACATTCAGTCCTGTAGCTAAGATGTCAACTATAAGGATAATCATTGCTATTGCAGCTTCAAAAGGATGGACCCTAAGTCAATTGGATATAAAGAATGCATTCTTGAATGGATACATATCAGATGAGGTATACATGGAACAACCTCGAGGTTTTATAGATTCCAGGTATCCAAATTTTGTTTGCAGGTTGAGAAGAGCACTCTATGGGTTGAAACAAGCTCCAAGAGCATGGAACTATAGACTGGTGAAGTATCTCAATGATCTTGGATATCAAAGTTCAAAAGCAGATCCAAGTCTACTTATCAAAAGAGCAGAGGAAGGTACAATCTACATTTGTATTTATGTAGATTACATTATAATCACAAGTACTTCAGATGAAGGAATCAAGGAGGTAAAGAGATTACTTGAGAAAGAGTTCAAGAATAGTGACCTAGGAAAGTTGTCATACTTTCTTGGAATGGAAGTTACTTATACAGATCATGGCATATATGTGTCACAAGAAAGGTATCTTCTGAACTTGTTGAAGAAGTTTGGAATGGAAAATTGCAGAGAAGCTTCAACTCCACTTGAAGTTAATCACAAGCTTAGTAAATATGATGGTGCATAATACAAAGATGAGGAAGTATCAATCTCTTGTGGGTAGTTTGATTTATGTTACACTAACAAGACCTGATCTTAGTTATGCAGTGGGAATTTTGTCACAATTCATGCATTGTCCAAAGGACCCACATTGGATTGTAGGTCAAAGATTTCTCAAATATATGAAAGGAACTATAAAGGAAGGATTATATTATCCTTTTACATCAGATTTGAAGTTGAGAGCCTATAGTGACTCAGACTGGGCAGGTAACCAGGATGACAGAAGATCAACTCATGGCTACAAGACCAGCCCTTGAGGTTATGGAGACTCAAATAGTCCTTATAAGCATGCGGTAAGTGCAACGAAGTGCACTATGTACTTTGGAGAATCAAGGAGAAAGATTCAATACAAGACAAATAGGTTTGGGTGTCGAGTAGTTCAAAAAACTTACTATCTATGGAGGAGACAATGAGCTTCAAATGCTCATAGCGACCAGCATGATACAATTAGAAAAAATCCTTTTATATGCGTGATACACATAGGTTTGAATGTATATAATGCACAAAGGTATAAGGAATAAGCAAAATATGCTATAGGAATGAATCAAACACTCAATGGTGGTATCTCCTATTTTTTAGGAATACGCAGAGATTGACCCCGAGATAGCAAAATTGAGATTTCTCCCAATCTACTAAACCAAATGCGATGAAAATTTGTAGGCATAAACTAGACACTAATGCCTTTCTAGTGCGCCATCTTGCACTAAATTTGAAGCTCTAAAAGTGTTGGAGGATTGATGTTGGAAGGTAAAATTGGTAGTTCTAGATAGTTTTATTCACTATTTTCATACATTTTTTGCATCATCTTCAACTTCTCCATCTTCCATCACCATATTCATACCATCATCTTCCCCAAAAAAATCTATTTTTGCCATATCAATACACCCCCTTCACTTCCCTCATTCGCATGAGCAAGAGAGAGAGAGAGAGGGAGAAAGTTTGCTTGTGCTATTTTTGGCTTGTTTTTAGCATTATATTGCAGGTTTCAATTCCATTTTCTTATCTAGGATTGCACATAGATATGCCTTTGTTTTCTCAAAGTTCATGCCAACTAATTTGGACTATTGAAAAATACCAAAAAAAAATGTATTTTTGCATATGCATATACAAGATGATTGTTAACCTCTCTTTTCTCAAGCATCGTTAGGGATAGGAGTAAGTTAACAAAGGGTTCTTGGGTGGGATGATTTGGATTACTCTTAATCTCTTTTTTTCACAATCCTTACTTAATCTAAGATCTAGGAAATCAATTACTCTATCAGACATGTTTACAATCTACATGCTCTACAACACTACAGTTCAAAGTACATAGACTACACTAGACATTATGTTGCATAGTACTCCATCGGACTTTCCATATCGAATATCACATAGACATACCGATATGGTGCTCAATCATCAAAACAACCAAATAGGTAACTCAGTGACTCGTTGTTCTTTACACAGACTTCCAAATTACACAAGTACTTACACACCAGATTGTGACTCTCTTCAATACACAAGTTAATAATTAATAGAATGAATACATAGATGAAGCAAATCCATAAAGTATAATACAAAACAAGTACTTGCTGCACTACTAGCTAATAGCCTAGTGCAATCTGGTACCCATCTCTCCTTTTTTGAGTACGCCAAAGAACATCCCTTTTCATTAATCACCGAAGATTTACATTTACAAAGCCCTGCCTTTTTTATTAAGATTGTTGAGTGAATTATATAGACCAAAAATAATAAGGGTGCAATACTAGGGCACTAAAATATTATAAAGAAATGTCCCCGATAACCTAACACTCGCATCTCAGAGGACCTAAACCCAAAAAAAAACTAATCATCTTCTTCCTGCTCAGCACAAAAAGGAGTATGTACATCAATGGTGAATGATTCCTTAGCTTGTTTAAATGTTTGCTTTATTTTGTGGACCATGTTTTTGAGCAATTTCTACACCTCATGCGGGTCGAGCAACGTAGCGGCTTTTGAATCTTTACTTGTGGAGGCAATGGTGGATACCATAGCTTGGCTCTATGCTTCAGCCAACTTGATTTAAAACTCTTCCTATAAGTAGAAGGTGATGAGTATTGACCTCTTAGAGATTGGTGGCTTTCTTTTTGGCTAACTCTTTTTCTTTCATTACTTCTTCATAAAAACCTTTAAAATAAGCCCTCTGCTTTGATTCCCAGTGTATATCCACAATCAGATTGTGGATATGCACGAGGTAGGTGCTTAGATGAGAAGATTCATGAAGGCCATGTTGGCCGCTAATGTCGAACGACCATAACTCTTCCTAGTGGACAGGAAGTGGAGAAACATCGAGAATGTTAGTGTAATGTGCTGCATTCTAGGGAGGATTGAGGGAGGGTGCAGGTGACCAACCGAGGCTTTGGGGAGTACCTAGGGGTGAGTACTTGGTAGAGGAAGGTGAAGAAGCCATAAGGGAAGAACAAGGGTCTGTGGCTGCTACAACAAATTGGGTTGGAGGTGAAATGGGTGGGGTAGGTTTTACTTCCATCATCGAATGGTCGGGTGGGGGAACAAGAATGGTTGGAAATGGAGATTTAGAGGGTTGCTGGGCTGATCCCGATAGAGAATGGAATGATTCATGCGAAGAGGATGACTTCATAATATTCTTAGGCAAGGTATGATGGGTGGCAACATCATGGAGGCCTAAAGACGAGGGTCTTGCCATCATATTCTGTAGAATGTTTTTTCGCTAGAACTTCATACTTGGTGTGACCTTTTTGCATGACAAAAAATCAACCCAACACTTTTATCATCCTCAGTGGTTGATGAGTCACGGGAGAAGAAATTTGTGAATGAGTAAATGTGCAATAGGACAAGGAATTCACCTAGGTAGAGGATAGAAAGTAGGTAGGGAAGGTGATTTCACATGGTGTAGCTTTTGAACTTCTTTCCTTGATAATGGTTCTCCTTCTAATCCCTCAAGTTCTAAATCTTGGTGGAATAAAAATGCTAATCTCAATTGCACAAATTGAGAATTTTGTTAAGACAAAATCCTTTGAGATTCAGCATGATCAAGGTCATTATTCACATCTGGCATTCTTGCCATGTTTTACATTCAAATCTGCAAAACAAAAACATTACGTTTACATCAAATGAAAAGTTAATCCACATAATTCAAATGAATCCACATCATTAATCCACTCAATTCAAATGAATCCACATCATTTAATCAACTTAATTCAAATGAATTCACAACATTTGATCCACATAATTCAAATGAATCCACATCATTTATTCCACTTATTCAAATGTATCAACATCATTTAATCCATTTAATTCAAATAGATCCACATCATTAAACTCACATAATTCATATGAATCCATATCATCTAACCCACATAATTCAAATGAATCCACATCATTTAATTCACATAATTTAAATGAATCCATATCATTTAATCCACTTAATTCAAATGAATCCATATCATTTAATCCACTTAATTCAAATGAATCCACAGCATTTACTCCTCATAATTCAAATGAATACGCATCATTTAATCGACTTAATCCAATGAATCCACATCATTCAATCCACTTAATTCAAATGAATCCACATCTATGAAATAGATATATAGATAAAGAGATAGATAGATATGGAACATTGGGTCATAACAAACGAGAACAAAGACAAGTTCACTTTTATTTGCGATGAAATGCACAAAATATTGCAAAAAAGGACCATTTTCATATCCAACAGTGGAAAACAATGTTCCTTGTTCAATTAGTACCATGAGAAACTACCATTTTGATGTATGAGATTCACAAAGTAGCTAGGAAAATTATATTCAATGGTGGAAAAGTCTATCTCATGATCCAGTACCTCCTATCAGAGCTTCCAAATTTGTCTTTGCCCTATAGATTCATAATTATAAGTACAATGTGACATGAAATTTCAACATAGAGGCAAAAAGCAAAGACAGTACCATGTATGACACTTGACAATATGACACCTTGACTTTAATGCTTTTGATACACAGAAGGATTCGTCATTGCTATAAAAAATGACAATCCTCCACAGTGGCAACATGGTCAATTCGGCAAAGTTTTTCACCATCTTTTATATCTATGGGTGCATGAATGGATTATCATCATTAATGGAACCACTCATTCTAAACCGATATGGGATATCTGCCTTTCGAAGGGAATAATGTTTCCTAGGTACTATTGTACATATATTATTTACATCATCGCAATATACATTGTAATATAATGGCCTTAGAGGTTCTATGGGGTTTGAAAAACACTTTAGTTTGGAGGAATTATCCTCGAACTCCATCTCCCTTGCCTTTATTCTAGACTCCTCATGCCTTGCCCTTTGGATATGAGCAAGGAAAGCAACAAGATAGTCTTCATTGACCTCACCACTCTTCCTATTTTGAGGTGCCTATAAACAAAGGATGAGTGTCAACTCGAAGATTGATACAAAATGCAACATACATGAATGATGCCCATGCTTGGCATTAAATAAATGGATAAAGTCTTTGATAGGAAACTAAAATTAATAGATGGATAAAGCCCCAAAGCCATTTTAGTTGCATCAAGTCAATGCTTCACATTAACTACTTATGAGAAGGGATACTTGGCATGGACTCTGTGCTCAAACCGGATGCTTAGCATTGAAAATCTAGTGAAGCACAATGCTCGGCATCAAATCTTGATGGGGACTTATTGTTGAGCATCAAAATTCTAGTGACATTTGATGCCACACATCAAGTTCTAGCATGTCTATTCAGATAGGTTGATGCCCCGCATCAAATAGCACCAACTACCAGATGAACACAATCATACTAAATTCTAATAAGAAAGAGAATTCACTCAATCATAGAACAATATAACATATTCTGATAATGCTTTGTATGAGCATGTGGTCAAGTTCTCTACTTGGACTTCACTCAATGTGAAGCACCCAAGCCTCCTCATCATCACCTCCTGAATCTTCATATAAACCTTGTGATTACATTATGAAATTTGGAGCTACCTGATAAGTTACTAAAGGAGCAAGTGAAACAACTTATTGACAAGATTCTACTTACTTATTTAGCTCTATAACCATATCCTAAAAGTTTAGGCCTTTCAAAATGACCCTTGATAATGTCAAAATTATCAAAGTGTCATCCTTAATGCCTTGCAAATCTCTCTAAGGTGTTAGCTTCATATCCTCAACAACCTTTTCAATTAAGAGATCCATTTTCTTTCCCTTTCCTTTACATCCACTTGAAGATCTAGCTTTGTCTTCTTTTGTTTTTGGTCGTTCACCCCTTCTTCTCCCACATTGTGAAGATTTTATCCTTGAGATCCCAAATTTCTGTGTCCTTAAGGCGATTTGGAACCATGGGTCAAATGTACAAAATGCTTCTAACTTCACATTGTCATCCACTACAATCCCAACCTGTATCAGGCACTATTTTCTCAAATTTGGATGAATCCTTCCACCATCTGCCCTTAGCGCATCAACATACTCATGGTGAAGAAACATATATGCTCAATGGATGACATCTTCAACTTGTAATCATTGTCATTGTTGTGGTCCCAAGCTAGGAGCTTTGCCTCCTCTATAGTCAAACCAACATAGATCTTAGACTCTACATACCTAAAGAACTATGTAGCTGGGTGCTCTTTAACAAGATTTCTTCGGGCCTCTATAGAGTGTTATCCTCCAAAAAACATAATATGTGTATTCCTCACACCATCCATCATCGAAGTCCTCCATGGAACTGCACTCGCTTGGATCGACCATTACCAAGAATGGCACAACAGTTGCATGTGGATTTATCTTCATCTTCTTCTTGAGATTCTGCACGTGGAGATTATGGGGCTACCTTATGTGAAGAGGCCTCCTTCTTGTAAGTGGGTCAATGGGGCATATGTAGATGATGGTAATGGGGAGATGGAAAGGTTGTTCCTTCTTTATGAGTTTCCTCTTGACAATATCCTGTCTAATCTTATAGGTATACACTACTCATGTTGTCACACATGATTGGAAATTAATTAACATGGAAACTTAATTCAACCATTAGCTTCTTGTTGCCATCCAAGAGATGAACTTCTTGCCAAGCATCACTACATATCCACTTGTACTCCAATCTTCTTTGGATCCAACCCAATTGGCGTATTTCTATGATTTTACCTATGATTCATCTTCAAAAGGATAGAATATACCTTTATTGAGTGTACCTTTCATATATCTAAGCACCCCCTTGGCTGCAAATAAATGTGGAACCCTAGGTGTGTGCATGAATTGAGATAGCATACCAACTGTATATGCTAGGTCATGCCTTTGGATCTGTTACTCATGACTCAAAGGCATGATGTATATAAACATCTTTTTGACTTGATGACTATTAGAGATTCCACCTAAAATTGATTCTAACTTATAGGGTGTTGCTCTAGCACAATGGTGAGAACCACGTTAAGAAGCTTCACCTCCTTAATGTCAATCCGTGGGAGAGGTAGGAGTGATATGAAGATCGTGAACGTGAGATGATGTGAGAGTGAAGGTGAGAAGCACCAAGATGCACACACACATACACACACACAATGAAGAGACAAGCAAGACACAATGGAAGGTGGGAAAGTAGCTCTATTACTCAAGAATACTCTTACAAGCTCAAACTAGCTCTATGCTCACACTAACCAAAATGAACCAACCTCAAAAATGAGCTCTCTAGCTCTTTTTATAGTTTCTAGACTAGTTTTGACCGGTTTCACATCTAGTGACCGGCCTAGTTAAAAATTAGGTCCTAGAGGCTATTTGGAAGGGTAAACGATGTCTAAAAATAACGAAATTTGGTACGAGTATTCTACCTAAGCTCCTCAAGCTCGAGGACTCCTCGGCTTGCACAAAATGGAGCTATGGATTACAAAATGGGGTTTTCTTATGATACATATGTTACAATTAGTGATAACAATCACTGTTGAATGTTTGGAGAATTAATAAGAAATATATTTGTTTTAACAAATTGATCCGCCTGGCTCCCTGCTCCGTCTTCACATGCTTCCGTGGCGTCTGTGCCTCTGACTGCTTCCAACACCCCCCTCCCTCTCGCTTCTGTCGTCCCTGACAGAACCTTGTTGTGAGGTCTGCCGGATGTAATTCTGTAGGAGGTCTTGAGCGAGGGTGTGCTCTGATACACGAATACCTCGGGCTAGATCAGCCTCGAGTTTCTCCCAGTCGATAGGTTGCGGCTCATCTGGTGGTGGGAGCTGATAGTGTGTGGAGTACACCATTCGTTCACAGGCGAATAATTGCAATAAGTGTGTGGGCCTGCTTATAAATACTTCTGAATGGTACTCCCAAAAACCGGTGGTGAACATTTCTTCGAATGTCTGCTTGTAACATGCCGGTAGATATTTGATTCTGCAGTGCCAGGCGTAACACACCCGTAGCGATGGCGTTGTGCTCATATCATAGACTAAATCAAAGTTGCCATGCTCAAAGCCCGGGGTGTTTACATGGGGAGCCTTGATGCGTCGGAAGACTTTAAAGACCATCTGCATCATGTCAAAGATTTTGACAGTCATGTGCGCGGCAATATCATCCATATGTTTTAATCGAGGGAGCCAGTGGCGGATCGTCGCCATCATGTAGCCTACGGTGGGTAACGCGACTGGTGGCTTGAAGTAGGGATAGTTCAACCAGTCTTGGCACTGCTTATTGTTCTGTAGCTTTATTGCGAAGGCAGTCCAAGAGCGGCGTCGTGGTACTGGTCCCCAGCACGGATTAAATTTTAAGTGAAGCGGCGCTTTTACCCACGTGCTCATCATCTCTGGATAATTTTGCAATAAATCTTTGCGCCAGTCTGGTTGAAGGATTTCACCTCTCTGCGCCCTTGGTGGCAAGTCTTCTGGCTCGAATTGAGTGGCATGCGTTGGTTTCATGCCGGTTTCTTTCTCTATGGTTAACTGATATTCTGCCATTAACATGAAGTATGGTTTATACTGAAGCTCATGCCCAGATATGTATCGTCGCGGGGCCATTTGAGCAAAGAATGGTGATTGTAAAATTTTCTCTTCAATTATGGCCATGGCGTGTAGCTGTGCCTCTACTCTGGCCGAGTGTGTCGTTCCGAGTTCTTCAACTGTCTTCATCCACGCGGGGGTAGGTAGTTCGTAGGTCATCTGGCCTTCGGCCGTGACACGTCCGCCTGGGATGGGTATCGGTTCATATGCCTCTTCGAATGTCTCCTCCACCGGGATAGTGACGGTTTCTTCCTCAGCTGGTAGCTCAGGTGGGGAGTCTGGCCTTGGTGGTGCTTCATAGATGGCAATCCTAGATTCAAGATTTGCTACCTGGGCCCGGAGTGCGTTGAGTTCCTCTAAAACTTCAGGGGCAGGGTCCACAGGCGCTGGTAATTCCGCTGCTACTGGTACCCGTTGTGTTGCTGGTTCTCTGAGTTGTAGCAGTTTGTGGTCTTCCTTTAACTTTTGATGTTCTTCGTTCATACGATCATAGTCCTCGAGCAATCTGACATGGTCGTCTAGCAGCATCCGCATCGACTCAGATGGGATTGCCTTGAATCTGCTCGGACTTAGTGGCTGTTCTGGATGATCTAAAGCCGCTTCCAAGTTCTCTCTATTCTGCTCTTGGAGTCTCTGGTTCTCCTCTTTTGCTGCGGCTAAGTGTCTTCTTAGTAAGCCCATATTTCTAGTAAGCGTTGCATTGCGGACAGTCTGGGCTC
This sequence comes from Ceratopteris richardii, assembly GCA_020310875.1. Taxonomy (NCBI): domain Eukaryota; kingdom Viridiplantae; phylum Streptophyta; class Polypodiopsida; order Polypodiales; family Pteridaceae; genus Ceratopteris; species Ceratopteris richardii. The sequence goes on along the minus strand of CM035408.1, from coordinate 188,567,541 downwards.
TAAGTAGGTTATCCAAATCCGCGGTGGCCTCTTTGGTTTTCTCCTCACTTTCTAGTTCTAACTTATGATAGGCCTCTCTTAAATCTTGGTATCGGATATTCAGTGAGGCATTCTCAATTGATAGTGAGTTAAGCTGCGTTTGTAGTTCATTCGTTGTCGCCTGCAGCTGTTGATAGTTGGTGCCGAGTGATGCAAACTCCTCGCGGACTTGCGTCATGCATGCGAACATGTGTTGAAATGCGGTGTCTATGGTGGGCGATAGTAGTAGTGAAGTGCTAAATGAGGATGCCGTGAGAGTAGATGCAGTGGGAATGGGAAGTGGGGTTGGGACAGTGGGTGCAGTGGTGATTGTGGAAAATTGTGAAGTGCCTAAATATGAGGGTGCTGTGAGTGGAGTGGGTGGTGGTGAGGTGGATGGTGATATGTCCATGCCATTGGACGTGTTTAGTGTTGTGACTGTGAAAAGTGGTGTGATTGTGGGTGGTTGTGTAGGTGTGAATACGGGATTTACAAACGTAGAGTAGTTTACAGGGGGGATGGTTGGAACAGCTTGGTGAAACGGGGAAATAGGGGTTATGGTAGGCTGGGGAGGTGAGACTGGTGAGAAGGTTAGTGGGGTTAGGAAGGGGAATGGGGGTCTTAGAGGTGGGGGAAACGCTGGGAAGGATGAAGGGGTGAAGGGGTTAACATATGGATGCGGAGGGTTGGGTGTGGGCATTGTGGTATGAATGGGTAAGGAAGAGGTTGTGGCTATGTTGCTTTGTACAGGTGTGGATGTGGGGGAAGCAGGTGGGTGTGCGGGTGATACGGGATGGGTTGGTGAAAGATGAGGTGAGAGAGGAGTCGAAGGGGTGGATGTTATTTCGAGGATAGTAGTGGTATGTACAATGGTGGTACGGGGTGGCGAATCTACAAGGATGGTTTCTGCGGTTAATGAACGTTCGGGGGCGAGGCGTGCCTCCCTGGCTTGTGCTGAAGATTGGGCTCCTGTTGGTACACGAATATACTCCCCAGGTTTTGAGAGTAGTCGCACTCGGCGGGGATCAAACTGTGGTAGTTGCTTTCTTTGTAAAAACCTGAGTGCTTCATGTGAGCCTACGGATTTGACTAACTCTCTGAACCCTCTGATATATGCGTCTTCGAATCCTCCCGAGATGAGTTCTTGTTCAATTAATGCCTGGCTCTCCTCTTCAGTTAACTTCTTTCGTGCCCAGACTTTCTCCATGGTACGATATAATTTCTTTATAGCCAGTGTGTACGCTGCGGCTTCAAAAGTTTCATCTTCATATGTGCTGGTGTCGCCGTGTGTGTCAGTCTGTTGGCCTTGGCCATCTGTCTGTCCCTCTTGTGAGCCCTGGCTGGCTTCATCGTCGCCTTCCTCGTTGTCTGTTTCGGTTCTCTCTTCTTCAGAGCTTGACACAGCTTGTCCCTGTGGCAAATCTCGTGGTGTGGTCGGGTAGCTGGGACGTTCATATTCCTGGGAGAACAGTTGTGCTTCTGAATACTGGAATTCGTTTGAGAATGCATCAGGCATCTCAAAATCAAATGTCGTGTTTATGGGGTCGGCCTCCATATGTGGTATCGGGAAAGAAAATGCTTCCGCACCAATAGTGGTGGGAGCTTCTGCTGTTGTGGTGGTGGGTTCTGCGGTGGCAGCTGCCTGAGGTGCAGCGGTACTAGTGGTGGCCTCCATAACCACTGGTCTGGACAACCGTATGCGAATAGGTTGTACAGTGGGAGCAGCTTCTGTCTGTGGTCGCTCTGGAGAGGGTTGTGGTGACGGCGACTCTGGCACTTGGAGGCAAGGGATGGTGCCTCGCATGCGCTTACCTGCCCGTGTCCTACTGGGCTTCCTGGCTTTCTTCGTTGTGCCCTTGAATGCCTTCAGTTCTTCTCCTGTTAGTGCACGCTCAATTGGCAAGTCATAAGCCAAACACATATACACAATTCTAGTGAGCGCACAACATCCGTTAAGCACCTTCTTGCGCTCCCACCTGTGCTGTGCCAGATACATTTGATCTATGATCCAGCTTGCCAGATCAACTGTTTGAGGTCCCGTGCATGCCAAATACAATCCAAACCAGATTCGTTTATGGGGCATGGTAAATCTGTCCTGAGCTGGAAATGCGAAATGTTGCATGCATATCCTTAGTGGCTTAGACAGCTCAGGTGTAATGGCCGAAATCTCTTCCCACTTCGTGACATCCCCACGTTTCATCGGTTCTGGAATTAATCTCTCTCGATCTGTGGGTGTGTGGGTTCCATGAATCTTGATGGCTGCTCTGATTAAGTCCTTAGAGAGATAAAATCTCTTGTAAGGTGGATCATCCACTAGAGTAGGCAATATGAAGGTTCCTGGGATGTCCTTATTCTCTGATGCCAGCAATGTAGTGATTAAATAATAGCACCTATAAAAATCCGGTTTGGGCAGAGGATCACTGAAATACTCTGTGAAACCTGCTCTGGCCCAAACATGAGTTAAATCCTGGGTGCTCTGTAAGGCTTCGAACTCTCTGGAGAAAAACTGGTACTTTCCCCACGTGCGATCATCAAAAGTCAGAGAGGATTCAAATATAAAGTCCGCGTCCGCAAGGGGTCCTGCAAGGCCCTGAAACCAATGAGAGTTTCTGTGTATCTTTTCGGTGTAGCCCATAGGGGGGTTATCGATAGGCATGGGCCCTCGAAATCCCTGAAATTCCGGCGGTGGAGCAGTCGGGTGGGACTCTGCTCGTAGCACGTTGAGGGGCACAGCCGCTACACTGGGGCCTGCTCCTGATGTTCCTTCGTCAGTTTGCATGGTGGCTGGTGCGCTAGTGAGAAAGATCTGCTACAAAAGATTAACACATTAGCATGGAAATTAATTATGATCCCATTAAAGTGAGACCGCAATCCCTTTCCATAACTGATGCGTAACCCGTGTAGCCAAGTGCTGTGACGTGATGGATGCAATGTTTCTTGCAGCACTAGTGCAGGTCTCTAGACACCTATACGTTTCAGATCATGCATACATTTCTTGATGAGATGAGATTACGAGTGGTGTGTGATGATGGTGGGTGAATTTATACAAGGTTTAAAGGTTAGTAATTGAGTACAAGGTTGTATATTAGTCGGGGGGTAGTTAGACAACGGGTTAGGGGAAGACGGTTGGACACGTTTCGGTATCCATTTCCTAAAGATCTTGGAGTGGGTGGTGGGTTTCTGCTGAGGGGTAAAAGGTGGTGTCGGGTTTGGTGGTATCGAGGGATGAGATGAGTTATGGGGGTTATATATTACATGGCTTATGGGTTGAGCTATGATACATGGTTTGGGTACCCAAATCTGCGTGGGCGTGGGTCTATGGGTAAGGTATTTCTTGGCGATCCACATTTGTCGGATGCTCGGACCTGTAGAAGAAGGTCGAGGGGATGGTGGATATCGATTCTGTTTCTGTTCGGCCTGTTGCTTGTTGATCTCTGCTTGGTTGGAGTTCTTTGGTGCTTTTTGTCCTTTTGGCACCCATATTAGTCTAGTGCCGCGTCCTTTGGGAGGCCTAAACTGCCTTCCTTGTCGTGTCTTCTGATACTGCCGTCGGTCTGGGTTCCTTTGTCGTGGTTGACTCTGTGGTTGCTGGGGTTGAGAGGTCGGATGGACACTCTGCTTTGGAAAAGAAGGGAGTTCCAACACTTGCGTGACCTGCCCATTAGGAAGTGATGCCTTTTGTAACTTTAATCTAGGCCAGTCCGCAACAAGTTTGGAAGGATGAGCACCGTAAGGTGTCGTGCTCATTTGGCCGCTGATGCAACCCACCTGACCTCTGATTGTGTCCTTCTGCCCTTGCTGTTGGGTAACTGTCTCTTCTAGTTTGCAGGAAGTCCCAGGGAAGATCTCCTGTCGTCCTTCTGACTGACAACTGTCCATCGCCAAGCCCGAGTGGGTTGGGGTAGACGTACCGTGACTGAGCTGATCAAAGATCTTCCGGTCTTCCATCTCATGCGTTTCATAGGGTCTAGGGTCACAACCGTCAAGCGGAATGCCGTTAGGGAAGTCAAGCGGTATCACTCGCTTCTGCTCTAAGGTTCCAATCTGTAAGGAGCCTTGTCTAATATTTAGGTCCACTGAGTGATCGTATAGCCAATCTTGGCCAAGGATTAGGGGTTCTATCAGGTCGTCATCATGGCACACTAATAGCTTCGCTGTCATGGTCACCTCCTTAACGAGGATAGGAAGGTCCACCTCGCCCATGCAAGGGGTTTCCATGCCTCCTAGGCCTATGAGGTATGCCTCAATTGGCCGCATTTCTATTCCTGAATCCTTATAGTGAGACCATCTAATCGCACTAGTCGCAGCACCTGAGTCAATCAAAGCCCTGAGTTCTTGGCTATGGTTACCGTGCTCTAGCCTAACTGTAACGAATGGCCTTCGGTCCACTATGCTAGGATGAGTGGTTGACTTTACTTGACACATGGCCATGGGGTATCTGGGTGATGTTTCCAGATGGTTATAATGTTCTCTCCCTAGTCCTTGTCTTCTTAGCTTCATGCGCTTAATGCGTTCTATGGCTTCTGCCTGAGCTTCCGCTCGTATTCTATTTTCTTCCTCCTTACGCTTCTTTGCCAACGTGAGTCGTCTAAGCATATCCTCAGTAAGAGGTTCTTGATATAGCTTGACTCTACAGCCACTAATGTAATTAGGCATTATATCTCCTTCTAAGGTGGCTAACTGTACTGCTCCACTAGTCGAGAGTCTGTTAATGATCATAGGTCCATAACCTCGCTTTTCTAACTTCCGTGCATGCTGTTTCAGTGTATACACTAGAACTAAATCTCCTTCTTTTAGGCCTTTATCTTTCACATGTGCATCAAAATATGCTTTCTGTCGCTTCTTCGCAGCGTATATTCCTGCTGCTGCCTTTAGCCTGGTTTCTCCTAATCGTTCCAAGTCCAATATTCTCGCTGATAATTCATGGCCGGTCCACTGATGTTCTTGTGCAACCTTAAGGGTCGGTATCAAGAAGTCCAAAGGAAGCACTGCATTCTGACCAAAAACCATCTGAAAGGGAGTTGCATTGAGTACGGTCTTGTAGGCCACTCGATATGCCCAAACAGCGTGATGTAGCTGTTTGTCCCAATCTGAACGTTTATTGTTCACGAGTTTCGTCAGTACGGTACAAAGTATCTTGTTAGTGCTTTCAGCCTGACCATTGGCCTGAGGATGATATGGTGCAGATTTCTTGTGAATCACCATAAAATCCTGTAACAAATATTCAATGACTTGGTTTAAAAAGTGAGTGCCTCGATCGCTCACTAACTCTATAGGCAATCCATATCTTGTAAAGACATTTTCAAATAAGAATTTTGCAGTCGTGTGTGCATCATTCTTTTTTGTGGCTTTTGCCTCTACCCATTTTGTAAGATAATCTGTGGCAACAATAATATATTCCGCATGTGTACCTTTTGCAGGGGGGTTAATGGGTCCTACAAAGTCTATACCCCACTTAGAAAATGCACGTCCGCCCATCATGGGTTTCAATGGCATTTCATCTCTGCGAGTAGGAAACTGAGTTCTTTGGCACACGTCACATCTCTTTACATAGGTATGTGCATCCATGTGAAGAGTGTGCCACCATAATCCTGCAAAGAGAATGGCTTTGATTATCCTATTTGGTCCAAAATGACCTCCTGCAACACCTTGGTGTGCAGTCTCTAGTATGCTAAGATATTCGCTCTCATGAACACATTGTCTCAAATATCCATCTCGTCCTCTTTTGTATAGATTATCGCCAATAAGCGAGTAGCCTTGAGCTTCCTGCTCTAGACTGCGTTGTCGAGCTAAGGTCATTCCTTGAGGGAATGTGTTCGTCCTCAAGTAGGTCACTAATGGTTCACTCCAGTCTGGTGTGAGAGACACGTGATAGAGTGTAGCATGCTCTACTGGTGGTTTTTCACAACACACCTGACATTCTTTACACAACTTGTAGACATCTGCTTCCATCGTAGGCCAATATACTCCTAGTCTTTGCAGAGTTTGTAGTGTTCTATGTTTTGAATGATGTTGCTTTAGTGCACCTATGTGTGCTAATTGCAACCAATTCGCATGTTCTGATTCATCTACACAACAAGCAAGAATCTTTTGATTATCTTGTTTATATATACTTCTTGCCATTATTTGGTATCTCTGAGATTTGGTAATCTCTCCCTCTTTGATCTTTATCTTAGGATTCTTGGGTCCAAATGTGAGAATAGGGACTATTGGTTTTGCCCATTCTGGTGCTATCTCAAGGTTAAACAAGTATGCATCTGGTAATTCATCCGCTACTCCTTGAGGGACTTCTCCTGAGGTTAATCTTGAGAGGTGGTCAGCTCTAAGATGCGTCTTTCCTTTCCTAACTACCACTTCAAAATCATACTCCATGAGTAATAGAAACCAACGTATTAGTCGTCCGGTGTTACATGGTTTGTTGACTAAATATAATAGGGCTTGATGATCTGTAAAGAACTTGAATTTGTTGGCCAACAAGTAGTGCCTAAACTTCTTTACCGCGTAGATCATCCCTAATCCTTCTCGTTCCGTCGTGGTGTAATTTCTCTCTGCTGCGTTCAGTTGTCTGCTAGCGTAAGCTATGGGGAGATCTATGTTACCTTCATTCGTGGGTTGTGCTAACACACATCCTATGGCGTAATTGGATGCATCCACATGTACATGGAATGGCTTATTCCAATCTGGGGTTGTCAATATGGGTGCTGAGCACAAGCGTCGTTTGAGTTCATTGAATGAATTTTCGCATTCATCTGTCCACTCAAAATTGGTCAAAAGAGAGTACAGAGGCTTGGCTATGATTGCATACATGTGTATGAATCGTCGATAATATCCACAATGGCCCATAAATGCCTGTACCTCTTTCACATTAGTTGGTCTTGGTAATTCTGCAATCACCTTCACCTTTTCCTCGTCCGTAGAGATTCCATTTTTTGACACAATGTGTCCTAGAATTTTGCCTTGTCTGACCATGAAAACGCATTTTTCTGGGTTCAAACAAACCTGATATTCTCGACATTTGTCAAATATTTGTCTTAACTCTGGGATATGTGTCTGTCTTACATTTGAATGTGCACATAAGTCATCGACATAAACTTCCAAGCTCTTGCGTAAGAATTCCTTAAAAACATGACACATGAGTCGCTGGAAAGTGGCGGGTGCATTTGTTAAGCCAAATGGCATTACACGAAATGCAAATATGCCCCATTCTGTGGCAAAAGCCGTCTTGTGTTGGTCTTCTGGAGCAATGGCTACTTGGTTATAGCCTGAGAATCCATCAAGAAAGCTGTAAACTTCCTTGCCCGCAACTCTTTCCAATAGGTGTTCCGTGATAGGAAGAGGATAACTATCTCTAATCGTGGCGGCATTAACTTTTTTAAGGTTAATACACACACGCAATTTTCCATTCTTCTTGGGCACAACCACAATGGGGGATACCCATTTGGTATGCTCAATTTCGTAAATGAATCCTGCTTCTATCAATCGATCTATCTCCTCTTTAATCTTCGCAGCGTAATTATCATTGTACGTGTAAGGTTTCTGTTTTGTCGGTTTCGCATCTGGAGTCATAGGGATTCTATGAGAACATATATCTGGGTCTACTCCTTTCAAATCTTTGTAACTCCAAGCAAAAAACATCTCTATATTCGCGCAATAGGGCAACTAACTCTTCTTCTTCTTCAGTCGTCAAATCATGCCCTATGTAGGTGCATTTTTCTTCTTCTCCTTCTATGGCAACTATTATTTTCTTGGTTTTCTCTCGGTTATCATATACTTGTCCGTCATTTGCTTTTCTATTGGGCATTCGTACCATGATTCTTCTATCTTCAATTTCATATTTCTTGAAATTCTCGGGTACTTCAAACAAAGATTCTTCTTTTTCTGACATTGTTTCTTTCTTCTTTCTTTTCTTGCCTTTACTCTTATTAGTCACTTCTGTGGCTAACCTTACCTCGTTCGTAATTTCCTTGTGTCTCTGAGTGTGAGTCTCTATTTCGTAGAAATATTCTTCCTCTGATGCAAAGGATGGGTCCATGATAATTGATTCTAAATCAAAATCGCTCGCATCCTCGAATGCATCAGTGTTCGGTTCACACTCTTCTAAAACTGCATCGCCCATGATTGGCTCTATCGTGAAAACTGAAATGTCATAGCCATCCTCGTCACAGTGGGGTGTCCATTGTTCTTCATTGATGGCTACATCCATGGTTGCTAGTATTTCTGCCCAACCATGGGGTTCAAACTCTTCGTCTGGGAATACTACAGGTGCATAGGCTGGATCTTGAAGGGTTCGTGAATGTTGTTCCGCACCTAAGGTCCTGGCTTCTAACCGCTCTTCCTCTTGTTTGGCTACTTTACACATCCATAAATGGGTATCCTCATGCAACCAAGAAGGATCTGATTCTAATGAGTGCACGGATTCCGTCTCTGCTGGTGTCTTATGGATGGTATTCCATTGTATTGGGGGTACATCTCTGTGTGAATAGTCTTTAAGATTGACTTTGGTAGTCACTCCTAAATGTTGCAAGTACAAAGAATTAGTTCCCCAATCTTGTACAATTTGCAACTGACGCATGAATGGTCGTCCCAATATCATCTCATAAGCACGATTTTTTGCAAAGTCACAAATGGCAAAGGTATGCTCAAATTCTACACCACAAGTGGTGAGAGATATGCCTTCTAGTAAGCCTAACGGTTTTTCTATGTGTCCATCAGCCATTTGTAGCTTCATCCTGGTGGGTCTGAGTGCTGGCTTACCCCAACGTTTCCATAAAGCGGTGGTAGCGATGGCTACTCCGGCTCCTGAATCTAAGATGGCTTTCGTGGTGTAGCCCTGATGGGTTATAGGAAGATATGTGTTACCTTCCTCTCCTTCGCTTACGTCTCCAATCTTTTCCACGGGTATCTCTGGTACCTTCTTATGTGATCCTCTCTGAGAGGGTGTGGTAGCTAGCTCAGGGAATTGATTTGCTACGTGCTTCCACAATTCTGGTTTTACCTTTAACAATTCCTCCAGAGTGAGATTACATTGTACTTTGGTATTCTTGATCACTTCCGTATTTCTAGGGATGACTGATTCTTCATTCCTCACTATTATCGTGGGTGCTCTCATACTAATAGACTTTGCTTCCCAAGGTCCTGTGAACTGAGGTAATTCTTGTAAAGAATTAGATTAAAATCCTGTGGGTTCACTCAGTTGTTCCACCTCTACCTCATCATATATAGAGGGGATGTCTTGGGGAAATTGTTCCTGCAAGTCGTCTATTTCCTGAATAGGAGGATGAGTTCCTTGTTCTTTTCTCCATTTCTCTTCTTGTATTTCTCTCAAAAATTCATGTGAGTACCTATGTATGGAAGACAAATCGTCTTGGCTTTCTGTATTGGGTACTTGAGACAGGGATGGTGCATTCCTTTCCTGTGTCTCTGGGACAATAGGGTTCCTATGCTGATCCTTTTTCTCTTTGCTTTCTATCAAGTGTTCTAGCCTCTCCATTAGTCCTTGAAAGTGTAGTTCCGGTTTTGTCATGTTATTCCAATTAAGATATCTAGAGGCGTCGAACAACGCTTGGGCTAGTTCCACCATCTTCATGCAAAGTTTAGTTCTCTCAATTTCTAGATCCGCTCGAGGGTAGTTTTTACTCATTTCCGTTACTTGAGGTCCTTCTTTTATTCTAGCCTGATATGCACGAAACATCATGTCTAGATCTTCCGGTATGGGTTCCGCTAAGACTGATCCCGATTTCTGAGCTGGGTTTTCTTGATTTAATTCTTGTGAAGTCAATTCTTGTATTTTGGCTCTAGATTCTCTTAGACTTCCTTCCAACTCACTTATCTTTTTACTCCATTTTCTCTTTATTCTTTCTCTGGAATCTTTCCAAGATTTCGTCTTTTTACTACTGGATTCCGCAACTTCACTAGTTTCGGCTATTTTCTCATGATTAAGCTGTTGGTTTTGTAAAAGTGCCTGGGCTCTGGTTATAGCTTGGATAGGCACGTATGTAGGGTTGGATCCATCTGCGTTATTTACAATACCTATCATGTTGATCGGTGTCACATTTGTAGTGTTAACTGGGTTCTTAGGACAATCTTTGATTACGTGCTCTTTGCCACAGTCGGCACAAAAGCCTTGGATGCTATAGTACTGTGATTGCCTTGCTATTGGGGGATGTGGGCAGTCCTTTATGAAGTGATCTCCTTGGCACCTAAAGCATGGTCCTCTAGGGCCCTGTGGTCTCTGTTGTCTCAGTTGGGGCCATGGGTTTGGGTTTGGGTTTGTGTACATCACATTAGTATAATCTGGCTCCCAACTAGGTTCCATTGGTGGACTATCATAATGATATGTCTCCACGTGTTCTGGTGACTCCGTGTAATAAGCGGGTGGACTAGTTACATGAGTAGAGTCAAAACTGTTTGAGTTCGGGTCACTTTCGGTGATCAGGGGTGAAGAAGGCACTAAGGCCCTACTTAGGTTCTCTTCTGCAGCCGCATATTTGACTGAGATGACATTCACTGGTGGGGGTGGCTGTTGAGCTAAGACGGGTTGAGGTCTCTGTTGAGCCTGGTACGGGTAGTTCTGGGGAGGCCTATAGTAATAAGGCTGAGCATTGTATTGGCCTTGATACCTACCTGGCTGCTGGTATGTTTGTGGGTAGTTCTGTCTCACGGTTTGTTTGTTGTATGGGCAGTCCTGAGCCGTATGATTTGTGTATCTTCTCTCAATTGTACAATATTGGCCACTAGGGTTGGCTTGAGGTTGAGGTGCATTGGGGCACATGTTTGCCAAATGATTTCCACCACAAGTGTAACAACGTACGTTCATTGGTAGCTTGGGCACCTGTTTACTAGAAACTCCTAGTTTTTGGGCCACTTTTTCTGCTAGGTCCTCTATCGAATTAGACAATTTTGTGGATGCTAGAGAAGAACAATCTGAGTCCTTATAGACCTTTGAGAGTTCTAATTCATCTCCTAGGTTGTCCTCAATGTCTATACATATTCTTACACACTCCTCTAGCGTTCTGGGTTCCTTTAGGTACACATAAGAGCGTAGTTTAGCGCTCAACAAGCCATCTAGGAACAGTGATACTTGTTTGGCTTGTGAGGGTAGCTCTTGCATTGGACATCGTTCAACATATTGTCTGAACCTACGACCTGCCAGTCTTACTGTTTCCTGAGGGGTCTGTTTAAAGCTATGAATAAGCGAAGACGTGTCATGTCTAACCCCACTTTTAGAGAATTCTGTGATGAATGACTCTAAAAAGTGATGGATGTCTCTAAATTGCCTTTGTTGCAGTGGTTGGAACCAAGTTAAAGCGGTATTCTTTAACGTTAGTCCAAATGCGTTGTACTGCGTGAACATGTCCTCGACTTGTTCTGCTCTTAGTACTTGTTTGAATTCTGCGACATGGTCATAGGGATCTCCTGTCCCATCAAAGTAATTCTTCATTGATTTCACTAATTGCGTGGGTCTCAATACTCTTGCGTGTTCACGTGGTCTAGGTAGAGGAAAATCATCTCTACCACCTGGTATTCCATGTTCTCTTTGTCTATCCGTCCTATTAGTGTTCGCGGTTGTTCTATCTCTCCCTATGGGGTGATTGAAGCTTACCTCCGGTCTCTCGTGATTTCCTTCTCTTTGATTTCCATGGGCTGAGGATGTTCCTGCCCCTTGTTGATTTGCATTCATGTTCGTTCTGGATGGAGGGAATATCAATTCACCTCTCCAAGTGTAGGTGTTTTTAGCGCGCTCAGGCACCACAAAGACTCTTTCTGAAGTCTCATCCAGGTATACCACCTTTCCAGGTGTATCTGGGTCCTTGAATTCATAGATTGTAATGATGCCTACCTCACCAGGGTTTTCCTTTCTGTACCTCCAAAAGGCTTCATCTGTCTCTTTATTTACGAACAACTCGGTGCTCCTGTTATCTTGAGGGATCCACTCTGGGATGATTACTCTTGTTAATACGGATTTCCCTCTAGGTGTCCTAGGTTCATCTAACGGTTCTTTTCCTGGAAATTTCACTTCCGTCTCTAATTGAATTGTGCCAAACTCATTAGTATCGTTTGGCTGCGTACTTAGTACGTACATGGTTCCCTCTTTGTCTATGTAAGCGTCTCTCTCAAATTTCACCACTGGCCTTTCCAATCCAATGGGTTGATCAGGGTTGTGCAGTTGCACCACTTGCCTTTGCAAACCATCCTCATAGATGCGAGCACCTAGTCGGTTGGTTCGGAGAAACTCTAGTTGCGTTCTATAGGGTCCTTCTGGTTTTTCTAGGTATGCTACATGAGATCCTCCTTCTGGTCTGTCTGTGCTAAATGCCATTTCTGATTCACTTGATTCTGAGCTCAACTCGTAGGGATAACTACTGTTCAATTGCTGAGCCCAAGATCGAGCTGTGGTTCTTACACTAGCCTCTGATGATCTAAGGCTTCGTCGGTCTGACTTACCTATGTGTTTGCCCGATCTAAGGTTCATTAATTTTCTTCCTTGCACACTCGATTACACACTTAGATCGTCAATGGTCCTTTGTGATTACTTTCTTGATTCTTTTTAATTTTCTCTGGATTCTTGTTTTAATATATGCGTCAGGAATTCGACTTTCGTGATGATTTTAAGTTTTCGTTCCGTCAGACTTATATTCTTTTCTTTAGGTTTTCGTCACACACACCTTTACTTTAAGTCTTAAACTTGAAAGAATTAGGTATCTTGAACTTGAGGCGTTCCTATCGTCTTAAATCCACAATGCTACCGTTTATCCTAAGCTAAGAATTGACTGAGGGGGTTGAGTAATCTTCCAACCTCGAGTCGGCTTTTCTGTTGCTCTGATGCCCTGTTGCCCAAGAAGTCGTGCTTCCCAAGCTCTGCTGTCTTCACTGCCTTGCTTGCTTGCCTTTGATTGCCCTTGCTAGACCTGGAAAATTCCAATGTTAGACCAATTCACAAGATAATTAAACACTTGAGCACATACCTCTTTTAAATCCCTTCCCTTTTTGCCCAACTTTTTAATACTTGCCCCCTGGCTTCCTAGTCCCAAACTAGGTGAACCTCAAAATAGCTTATCTAAAAATAGATGTATCCTTTAAGAAAAAAACAGTTGAGGTCACGTAGTACTCGTCACGAGCTTTCTAACGAGCTATTAAGCTCAAAAAACGGACTTCGGATGAGAAAGTTACACGCGTTCAGGCCCTGGGGGGTAAAAATTGACAATCCAATTTTCCCTCAAATATGAGCTAAGGGGTCTCCTATGAGTCTAATGGTCCAAAAATTTTTCAAAAATACCCTCAAAATTGGTCAAAAATTGAAGTCCAAAATTTGCGATGGGGGTGGGCAATCGCGATGGTCTGGGACCGTCGCGATGGTCCAAGCGAACCGTCGCGATGGCGTGGAATTTGGACAATCGCGATGGCCCGAAAAGGCGAACAATCGCGATGGCGCGGGTCAACGGTCAAAGTTGGACAATCGCGATGGCGCGAAAAGGTGAACCGTCGCGATGGCCCGAAGTGAACGATCGCGATGGCGTGGGAATGGACTGTCGCGATGGTCCAAAAATGAACCGTCGCGATGGCCCGAAGTGAACGATCGCGATGGCGTGGGAATGGACTGTCGCGATGGTCCAAAAATGAACCGTCGCGATGGCGTGAACAGGTGGACAATCGCGATGGCGCGGTCAACGGTCAACGGTGGACAATCGCGATGGTCCGAAGTGAACCGTCGCGATGGTCCGCGATGCGATGGCTTGAGCCAATCGCGATGGTCCGATTTTGGGCTGTCGCGATGGTCCAAAAAATGAACCGTCGCGATGGTCTATCGTGACACGTGGCACTGTCGTGGCGATGGCATAAGCCAATCGCGATGGTGCGGGGTCAGCTGAACCGTCGCGATGGTCCAAGTGGACCGTCGCGATGGCTCAAGTGAACCGTCGCGATGGTCCGAAAAAGCGAACCGTCGCGATGGTCCGGCCGAGCCGTCGCGATGGCGTGAGCCTATCGCGATGGTGGGACACAATCGCGATGGTCCGAGCCAATCGCGATGGTCCACCAAACAACGAATTTTTGAAATGTAATTGTGGTTCCGTGAATGCGCAAGTATCGCCTATCTAGTGGTGTGGTCGCCTACCTCAAAAACCAAAATTTGCAGACCATCGCGATGGTCCGCCACACTCGGAAATCTCTGACAGAAAGTACATTTTTTACCTTTTGGAAGCTTTCCTGATGCTCTGAAGCTCTGTACCTGCAAGAAAACTCAAGAAAAAGCAAGCACATACAATCGCAAAAACTCTCTCTCGCTCTCTCGCATGCACAAATGAGGGGAAATGAGGTGAATGGGGGGATATGGTGAATTTTCTGATTTTTTTGGAGATGGAGATGATGATGCGATGATGAAGATGGAGTGTGGGGGAGGTGAAAAACACTAAAAACTAAGTAAAAACAACAACAAAAACTGAAATTTTTACCTTCCAACGCCTCTTCTTGCTATACTCTTACCATCACACATTCGTCCTAGACTCGATCCCCGGCAACGGCGCCAAATTTGGTGTTGCTCTAGCACAATGGTGAGAACCACGTTAAGAAGCTTCACCTCCTTAATGTCAATCCGTGGGAGAGGTAGGAGTGATATGAAGATCGTGAACGTGAGATGATGTGAGAGTGAAGGTGAGAAGCACCAAGATGCACACACACATACACACACACAATGAAGAGACAAGCAAGACACAATGGAAGGTGGGAAAGTAGCTCTATTACTCAAGAATACTCTTACAAGCTCAAACTAGCTCTATGCTCACACTAACCAAAATGAACCAACCTCAAAAATGAGCTCTCTAGCTCTTTTTATAGTTTCTAGACTAGTTTTGACCGGTTTCACATCTAGTGACCGGCCTAGTTAAAAATTAGGTCCTAGAGGCTATTTGGAAGGGTAAACGATGTCTAAAAATAACGAAATTTGGTACGAGTATTCTACCTAAGCTCCTCAAGCTCGAGGACTCCTCGGCTTGCACAAAATGGAGCTATGGATTACAAAATGGGGTTTTCTTATGATACATATGTTACAATTAGTGATAACAATCACTGTTGAATGTTTGGAGAATTAATAAGAAATATATTTGTTTTAAAAAATTGATCCGCCTGGCTCCCTGCTCCGTCTTCACATGCTTCCGTGGCGTCTGTGCCTCTGACTGCTTCCAACATAGGGAATGGTAAGAGTTTTGAATTCAAATTGATTTGTGGATTTTGGCTCCTATTGAGCTCATGAGAATTTCTTCATTTATCTCTTTTATCTTTCACTCAGATAAACTAACACTTTTAACCTTTGAGACCTTCTAAGAAAATACTAGAATGAATGTACCTTTATGCTTCTTGAATCAAGAGAAGTCCAATATTCATATAAGAAAGCACTTAGGCTTGCTCCATGCACCAACATATAAAAGTGCCCTAAATTTGGTCGTTTCACACAAGTCATCAACACTTTCTCTAGAAATTCCTAAAAAGCTACTATTGTACAAGGGCTTTGTTACATGCTTGAGGGGATACACATATATAGGACTCCTCTAGTGCATTAGCAAGGCCTTCATGAGTTCCATGATGTGATATATAAAAAAGAAAAATGATGATTTTCATGAGAAAGTTTGTGAGTCTGCTCTTATTCTCTTCATTTCTCTCTTTCTTTTCTTCTTTAGCGTTTAACTCCCTACAACGCTCACTTTTTTAATTTCAAGGATATGGTGGAAAAGCAAACTGGGAAGTATATAGACATTAAGATGTGATGAAGGAGGTGTATACATATCAAATGAATTCAGTAGTTTTCTATAAATAATCAATTAATTCAAAGGAAATTCTCATTTAGGTACACACCACAATAGAATGGCATTGTTGAATGTAAAAGAAGATATATTTCAAAAATAATGAGAGCCTTGATGGATGAGAAAAAATGCCTTTTTATGTTTGGGAAGAACTCTACATATTGTTGTGTAAATTTATGAATAGAATTCCAAGTATTGTTGTACATCAGGTAACACCCCAAGAGAAGTTTATAGGTAAAAAATCGAATGTATCACATGTGAAAGTATTGTATTGCATTGCATGTGTACATGTTGCACATGATCTGAGGAAGAAAATTACTCCAAAAGCAAAAAAAGAAAGTATATTTGTTGGGTACATCCTTGAGCAAAATGGATAAATGTAACAACTCAATCACATGATAGGTGAATGTAAGCATAGATATGGTGTTTGTTGAAATTTCACGCTTCTATGTTGATGAAAAAGGACTCTATTTTGACTCAAATGACAAATGAAAATTTCAAAAATCAAGTGAAGAATCTCAAGTTTTGAATGGACCTGATATGTTACCCAATAATAGGTCCAACTCAAACATGTGGAGTTGAAGATTGCATGGACATTTTAGTGGAGAAAATTTATCGGCTACATCCAAGAAAGCCAAAGAAAAGATTTTTGTTGGTAACAAAACATCTATAAGTTTTGGAGACATTGATGGAGAATCAGTGCACTCAAAAAAGAGCCTCGATGAGAAACTTGGATTTCCCTCTATGAAGACTCTAGGAGTTAGCAAGACATACACAAATGATACAACAAAAAGAAGTAACCCAAGAATGAGATGATCTTTGAGGATTCCAAGTTCAATGCAACAATTAACATATGATAGCTACATGGCTCGTCATTATACCTACATACAAAGGTAATACATTGAACTTGTTGAAATTGTTGACGACATGATTGCTCCTACTTAAACTACATTTGTATCCACATGAGTGCATCTCCATTTTGTATCCAGGAGGCACTCCATTTCTAGTCTATTTCCATTTTGTATTTGGGTACCTTTCCATGTGCTTCTACCAGTTGTATTCATTCTCCTTTCAGGAGACTTATCCCACATATGATGTACTTTTGAGAGCCCCTCCCAAATCTATATAAGGAGGGCCTCTCCCCTCATTTGTACTTGTTTAGAAGCTTGAGGAGCCTACTCCATGCTCTTGGCAAGCTCATTTCTAATCCACATGAGTTTACCCATTTCATGGTCTACTCATTTTGTGTCTCACACATTCTTTGTTTTGTGAGAGTACTTTACTTTTCATTTTTCTTCCACGTGTGTACTCTCTACATGGTATCAGAGCACTAGGTGGAGGTCTTGATGGTGCGTTTGGTGGTGATTTTGGTGGTGGTGTGCTTCAGTTTGGTGGTGTGCTTTCTCCTCATTGAGAGAAGCCTTTTTCCATCAATTTTTGGGCCTCATCTCGCCATTTTCCCACCCTCCCACCCTTTTTCTCTCATTCATTTGTTCACCATTTACCCCTTTTAACACCCTTCAACCCTTGCTTTCACTAATCTTTAACTTTTTTATGGTCATTTGAAATTCTTTAGTAATGTGATACTATATTTCATGCCCATCACTATTTCAAGTGGTTATAACCACAAAAAAGACATTATTTTTTTGTTCATCGTAGTACACTCATTTAGATAGTCATTAAGGTGGTACATTCTTTTCAAGGAGTCGATACTTTATTATGCTTCAATCCATGTAGGCATGTAATGGATTTGGAACGATTGTCATTTGTCTGCAACAAATTCGAATTAAGTAAGAAGGATCGATTCTCTACACATTGACACAACCCAGATTCTCTGTCCATTGACACACACGAGTGTCTATCATTTACACACAGAGTACAACACTTTAAGTGTTGGCATTTCGCTTTTGCAAAGGGAGTTGTCAACTACATACTGTGGATGATTGGAGTACCAAGGAGGCATCATTAACAGTCTCTGTTGAAGAACAAAGCTCTCCCTATACGACTCAAAACAGATAGTGTGAATGCAAAAACAGATCATATTGGCTAACATTGCCTCTTTGACACAGCGAGAGAGGACAACTAGCTTCTTGACTCTTGCGCTTCCTCCAAATCAGCATCTGTAAACGGGCATGTTTTCAAGTTGACTCTCTCTAAGTCCATCATAACACTGCTGCCTTCTACCTTCTTTGGTGCTGCACGACAGTAGAGGTTCATGCTCAGAAAGAGAAACATCAGATCGGACCTTGTTCTTTGTGATACATCAACACTCTATCTCTGACAGTATAGAGCGCAAGAGATTGCACCTTATCTCTTTGCTCTACAACTTACATTGGACTCCTCTACAGCTGCTACTACATTCAGAGAGCACCAATTGGCGAAGGACTACTCACTGGAGCACTCGAAGTTGGATATCTACTCACGGAGAGAGATTGACTGTCCCTATTCCTCTGAGAGAGAGAGAAAGAGAGAATCAGTTCTCCGTTGTTGAGCCACCTCTGTATCTCTGTTAGAGAGAGAGACAGAGAAAGAGAGAGAGAGAGAGAGAGAGAGAGAGAGAGAGAAATCTCTACCACACATAGTCTGAGAGGAAGAGAGAGCGAGAATTCTTTGTGTGCCATGAGGGCACCGACTGCGGAACCCCACTTTGTCGTCATTGGAAATTGCTATAGATAATAGAAGCTCTGCAACATAGACTATGGTTGAATGCACGAGAGATTCTTAGTGCAGTGCTTACTTGCCATAGTAGCTCGGTGCGCACCATTCGCACCTCACTCATACTGCTCGTGATCATGTGACGCAGTGGCCCACGTTATGGTAGACAGGGATGAGTCATTTGGTCATGGATGATTTAGGATAAATAACTCTCCCTCTGGCATGACTCGGGAGTCAGTTGAATAGGCCATTCAGTGGAGCTCCTAGCATTACGTGGAGCTGAGATTCGCAAGTTGTCAGAGGCCTTTACATCATCACTGAAGCATGATCAATGTACATTGAACTTATCTACTTCTGTTTTGAGTGTGCCATTGAGTGTATCATTCTCTTGTGTTTGGTGATTTGTTTCAGTCGAAGATCAGAGATCATAAAGTATCTTCTGCATTGGTACAAAGCAACTATTTCCTCTAAGATTATAATGAAAGAGAGCCCTTTCATACCATCATTAGAATACGTGCTAGTTGAAGTGGTAACTCAACTAATGGTAACTCATGATATGTAGGATGCTCATTAATTGCATCACTTTTGGCATGCTCAATTCAAAGCTATACCTTTCTCTTTGACATTCTCTTTGTCATAATATTTAAAGCGCCATCGTAATTTGCATACATCTTTGTAGTGGACTATGAAGCAACTTATCTTTACCTTTGTATTGATCCAAGGGCACTTACCTATATTGTAAATCATCACATCCTTGTAACATCTTCATATCATTTCCTCTTTATGGAAACATTCTTGAGATCCATAGTGGCACTCAATTTGGCACCCCTTTGTTTGTATTAACTTTTGATGTGTGAAACATCACAAGAAATGAATTATTGTGACACTCGACAACCTCTATGGTCATCATTAACTCATTGCCACTTCAAACTTTGAGAAATGATAGCCAAAACTAAGAACTTTACTTCTTCAAAACTTTCCAGTCACTGAAATGACATACCTTCAGTATTTTCCTAATTTCTCTTAGCACAAATATTATTTCTCCAAGATCTTCTGGTGAATGAAATTATAAGAGAAGAGCTTTCCAACAAGCTATTATTTGCAAGAAAGGAGTCTCTAGAACTCAAGTTATGGCCTTCACAAGATGACCATGTATAACTACCATTGGAAAATCTTCGTGTTATAGTAAAAAGCACCTATCTAAAAATGGAATTCGATGCCTAGCATCGACTTGCAATGAGAATTCGATGGTGGGCATCGACTTGGGGTGTTTTTAGCCACCTTTCAGTAGGGATTCAATGCGAGGCATCGACTTCCCGCATAAAACCTCAAGCTTTCAGATGCCAAAAATATATATGATTTCATGTATACTTAGAACATCACTTATCCTCTGGAATTCCATGTCAAGCATCGAGTTGCTCCAAAAAAATCATGATTTGTAAACACTTTAGCACTAAATGAAATAGATAAATGAAAATATGACTTATGAGTAGAGATTCGATGCCAGGCATCGAGTTGCTTGGAAAGCGATCTTTTGAACTCATCACATAGTAGGTAATTATGGAGATGCTGGAGAGAGTCTCATACACAGAACTTTAACTATTTTTTCTCATAGCTATGAAAAAACTCAAAAGTTTTACAGGTGCTTTCTCACTCAGAGAAGCCCGACTCTATTCAATCATACAAAATGAACTCTTTCTCACATTCTATCAATCTCTTCCACTTCTTCTATCTATGCGTTAGTTGATAAAAACTATCTTATATAGATTTTCTCATTCTCGTGATTTTAAAAAACTTCTAGAACTAAAGTAAAAACTTTACAAATATAATACACTTGTGAATTTGTCCCTTCACATAGGCATGTGGTTTTCTTCTAAAGCTTTGACCTTCAAATATATGTCCAATTAGTGATTGTTTCTCCAAGAGCTCCCCCTCAATCACTATTTGACATTCTCTGTTTATTCATATCATCTTCTTTTCTTTTACTCCTGTCATGCTTTTGAATCTGCTAGTCTTCACACCATCCAAGCTCTTTGTCATTATGTCTGCTATCTGATCTTTTGTAGAAATGTACTCCACCTCAATTTCTTTCTCCATTAACTTTTCTCTCAGGAAATGATAATGTATCTCTATATGTTTTGTTCTTGCATGAAATACTAGATTTGCTCCAAGATAAAGTGAACTCATATTATCTCCATGTATTGTAGGTATACCTTGATCAATGCCCAAGCTTTTGAACAGTGTCTGCATCCATATGACCTCCTTAGCTGCTTCAACAAGTCCTTTGTACTTAGCTTCAGTTGATGATAATGCTACTATATGTTATTTCTTTGGGCACCAACTTACAAGCTTATCACCAATGTATATCATACATGATGATCAATGAAATCATCCTCTACATACACCACAAGCATCCAAAGCATGCCTTATATGTGCATCCATTTTGAGCATCTTGATCTTGCCATACATATGCATCATAAATGTCAATAGAACTATTTGTAGGTAGACAAAACGAGACATGGTGAGTCTCACATGGCACATATGTATAAAATCCCATTGAGACAAGAATTTTTCTATCATGGAGTACTTATAGTGGATACATGTGTCCAATCCTAGCACCTCTAACAAGCATAAGTTGTCCCAAGTGCAACTAAAAATGATACTCTCTTGTAATTGACTAATTGAATCAAGATCACATGGAATGAAGGCACATAACAAACATGTCGAAGTGTCTATGATGTAGTATACATCTCCTACCCACTCATGTCATATGTCGAGCTAGAAAGCATCTGCACGCATTGATGAATCTCATCTTAGAAGTGACAAAACCACTCACAAACTACAGTAACATGGATACTAGATAATGCATCAAGCAACCAAGCCATATGTGTTATATTCAATGAATAAGAGAAATCCTAAGATGAACCATAGGATAAAATGATGTCACCATCACTAGTATAATCAATCACCATAGACTCTACTAAAGCCACTATGTGACCTGCATTGCATGTGTGTCTCTGATGTCATTATCACATCTGCCTAGAGTAACATTCTCAAGTATGGCCCTCATGACCACAATGCCAACATGAAAGATTTCAATGTGATCTATGTTTCACATGAGTCAAAGGACTCGCATACATGTCATGTAGTCTCTACCATAATTCACTACTCATCTCCTCGTACATCATAGATTCATATATGGAATCCACAAGTTGTAACCAAATAATGGGGTTGGCCCAAAAATCCATATCCATCCATACATGTTCTGGCATGTCATGAAGCCTTTGTGCATCTCTATGCACAAACATGTGTAACCATGCACGAACCAATGTATCTTACATCTGAGCTTTCCACCTTAGAAAGTTAGTGCCATCAAAGAGAGAAAACACCATGCTCACAACCGAAGAGACTAGCAATGTAACAAGAGACTAGAAACAATATTCTATCATCAATAGGATCACACTTGCATATCCATATGCATAACTCACATCACAATTGGCTTGCTAGAGAAACAACCATGTGAACCATCTATCACCTAACCATGCATCTAACATTCATAAAAGACCATGAGCATAATACCCAGTGAACAAGTCTCTTAACTGACCAGGTAGATGTGAAATAATCCTAGGAAAAATCTCAGTGAGTATCCCTTGTAAATAGAAGGTTAAAAACAGGATAACCATTAGTAAAAGAAGAATGAATAACCTGTCACTGATCCAATCATGTGCAATGTTGGACAATAACACCAATCACTTGATGATAATGCATGTCAATACACTAATCATGCACCTCCCACTCAAGAAAGAATCTTGCAAAGAACTATATCCACCTATCACAAGTCACTTTTCATCTTGTGCAAGTATCTAGAGATAAAATAAGATCCAAAGCTATCACACGAGCTTTAAGAATCCATTAGAGTACTTTTCTAGCATAAAGGGTGACAAAATTTTGGGAGCATCTCCTTAGCAAAATGGACTCTAGAGCCAATCAAGTTCAAGTATGAGTGGGAACATACCATCCATTAATGGCAAGAATTGCATTGGCAAATAAACTATCAAATCCATGACCATAGGCCAACATGATAGCCAATCCAATGGCAATCTGATGCAAAAGAAGTACTACGAGAGCTTGAAGGAGTATGATATGAGAGAGGTGCATCAAAGTTTGCAGTAGCCATTTATGCATAGTTGTTGCCTCCTCTATATCAGCCCTCTCATCAACAAGTGCATCATGTAAATTTGCATCAGAAATCAAATGATCTACATCATCATGTGAGGCCTGTAAAGGTTGAGAAATTGCCTCTTTTGAAGCTATGTGGTAAACCTAGACTTTTGACCATACATCTTACCATCTCCATGAGAGACATGTTCTTCCTTTTAGCAACTCCATTCTATTGAGGTGAGCATGACATTGTACACTGATGTTTTTGTTAAAAGTATGAGCTATGCAAGCTTTAGGTGGATAAAAGGGTCAAAAGATCTTAATGTGGATAAAAGTCATGACTCAAATCACTTAGGGTGGTCTCACAATCAGGCAAGGTTGGGCAAGGCAGTCCTAAGGTGATGGAGAAGTCAGAAGAGGCATCCAAAAGCTATAAAAGGAGGTAAAGGGACACCAAACGCATGGAAGTCTTGTAGATCATTGAAGACTAAGAGACATATACTCAAGAAGGCTCAAGGAGAGAGTCATCCAAGCCTCAAGGAGCTAAAACATAGTAGTCCAAGCTAGGAAAAATGTAGAGGAGGGTGTTCTATGCACAGAGGGGCAAGGAGCAGCTATGAAGCCCACACCCCCTCTAGTCTCTTGTAGGTATAGACATTGTTTGCTTATAATAGTTGTACCTCCTTGTGTAGATATCCAATTCAATAGATTTAAAGTGCATTCTATAGCTTATATGTGTCTAAGGTTTCCTAAGAGGGCTTTTTGAAATCAGTGTTATGTGTAGAGAAATTGGTGTATCTCTGTAAGCCTATTTTTTGCATATCCTAGATCTCTACATAGTCTGTCTTGTATAGAGTTAGTGATTGACCTAAATAGATCCATTTGATGTGTTCTATATCTTAATAGAAAGAGTATGAGCCACACTAAGCGTGGCTGAAATCTTATGGGATTTGGATTAGTGTAAGGCAATTGAATCAAAGTTTTGATATAGGGTAGCAAAAAAGTTGTATGAAGTGACCTAGGTATTGGGTTCATCTCATTTCTAGCATGCAAATCTAAGGGATTAAATTCCATCAGTTTTATCCCACGTTCAACCAAAAATACATTAAAATTAGAAGACATGTATCCTGCCCCCCCCCCCCCCCCCCCCCCCGATTAGAATAGAGGGTGCCCATTTTACATGCTGATAGATTTTTAGCCAAAACCAAAAATCGTTTCAAGCACATAAACATTTGGGTCTTTGCTTTCGATGGATACACCAATGCATGCCTAGAGAAATAATCAATAAACATCACAAAGTAAAGGTAGTTCCCAAAAGAAGGTGTATGTATAGGACCACAAACATTACTATGAACAAGCTACAATTTTTTAGTAGCTCGTACTAAACCATCTTTTGGGAAGGAGGAATGCTACATTTTCCCCAAAATATAGCCTTCATAGACATGTTTACCAGGTATCTCAAGTTTGGGCAAAGAGGACACCATTTCATATTTCCACAAGCATGCTAAACTAGAAAAACTCAGATGACCAAAGCATGCATCCCAAAGCTTTGCATCTAAGATATCTTGAGAATCTTGAACTAGACATGCTAAATCATTGATAGATTTTTCATAGTCTATGAGCTTATACAACCCACCATATAAAATGTTAGAAGTAATAATAACACTTCCATTTGACCGATCATGAATTTTACATATGCCATCAACATATTTAAAAACCAAGTGGATCTTGGCTAATGCTGAAACTGACAACATTTTTTTCTTGATCCTTGGCACAAACAAAGCATATAACAATGTGAAAAAACTACCATCAATAGTAGTCAAAATGATCTTACCGAGTCCCATTACAAGATAAGAGGAGTTGTTAGTGCATGTGACAATAGCAAACATATGAGTTTACTATAGAAATGCACTATTCATGAGAAGATGGTTCATAGCTACAAACAGTAGTAAATGCCCATTCTTCATTCTCCACAAGATTAAAAGACTCTATTTTAGGTGTAGAGGCCTCTACAATAACCATTCCAACCTCTTTCTTCTTTGCCTATTTTGCTGTGAGTTTTGAACAACTCGTTATGACATGATCATTCCTTTAGAGTATTTGCAGAACTATTTCTACTTTTCTGTTTTCTTCTAGTCTTTGTATTCCCTTTTTTAGTGTGAAAAATTAGCAAATTTTTGCCTACTAGTAGATGAGCTTCATTTACCTTTGCCCTTCTAACTAACTAAGAAAGCTTAGTTTGCAAGATGCATAATGGACTTATTCTGTCTGCTCTTGTTGCAATAAAACAGAGATTGACTTCTCAAATGTTACGGCATTTGGATTGCCTTTCATCATCAACTAAAGAGTAGAAGCAAAACTCTTATATAAATTAGGAAGACCATTAAGAACGGTCTACACAAGTGAACTATCTCGCAAGACTTCATCTATACGAATCAATTGCTCTTTCAAATCTTTGATCTTTGTCTAAAAAATTTCCATAGAATCTCCTTCATTCATATGCTCACTCTCCAACTGTTTTTGGAGGTAAGAAACATGAGCATCATTTCTTGCATAGTATTAAGTGGTAAGTGTGTCCCAAGCATCCTTTGCTATTTTGCAACATCCAATATGAGGGATAGTAGCCGATTTGATAGAAAAAGCTATCAAAAAATGTGCCTGAGCATCTTTGCCATCCCAATGAAGTTGCTCTACAGTAGGTGCAACAAGAATTGAAGCGGAAATAGGAACTTGAAGATCATAATCTTCAATGCCATTTGCATCACTTTCAATAACTGTATTTGTCGGTGTAGTAGGGCATCTTTCAATACCATGTACATATTCCACAATATTTCTACGACCAATACATGACGCGTCATATATACCCATAATGGATAATTGGTACCATCCAACTTATCCTTAATATCCAACATATGGAATACATCAATGCTTTTAGCCATGCTCACTGACTAAAATAACCTGATGCAAAAAAATGACTCTATCTCAAAACATTGAACAAAACTACCCTATCAAGCTCTAGTAAACTTGTACTAGACTTCGAGGTGCTTGTATTGGCGAACCAAAACCTGTATATATGTTAGGCATAAAAGGAAGACATTGCCTACACAAGCACTACAATAGTGTGTTCAAAGGTCTAAACAAGCTCATATCAAAATTTTGACACCACAATCCAAAGCTATTTTGAATTCCTAATCACTCAGAGCATGCTCACCAATTTTCCTATGATTCTAAGACTATGACTGGAGGGGTGTGCACGATGCCCTAGATGAAGTGGTGACCTGCACTGATACCAATTGTTGGAGTTTGTGGTCTATGGAAGAACACAAATAGCACAAGGAAGAAGAAGACACTTGAAGCACAACACAAAATGCTGAATGTAATACCAAGTGAATGTACAACGATAAGTAAACTGTTAGGGTTATATGCATATATACAATCCACGAGAAAAAAAACTCTTAAAGAGGGAAAAAGTGCCCTGAGGGTCTTAAGTGTGTTTGTACATATCACTATCAAAATATATCAACAAATCAATATGTATTCATAAGGTATGCAAGTGAACAAAGGGGTATAGATGCCACAAACCCACGACTAAGGAGCTAAAGGTATCAAGGGATATCATGCAATTTTACCTTGGTATTCTTCAAATGTATCTATGCATGCAATTGAAGATGAAGGAGAGAGGACTTCAAAACGAAATCAATAAATATCATGATTCTTAATGAACCAAAGGACTCGAGTAAACACACATCATGAAATGGAGGTAGTCCCACATCAAGTCAAATTAGTGATGCAAGGAATAAAGGCAATGCCAAAATCATAGAGATAGTAGAAGATGAAGATTTATGGATTGAACTAAATTGAGAGCATCATGCAAAGAAGGGGAAGAGTTCAAAGGTAAATAAAAAATATCCAAACCAATGTAATGGTGAAATAAGAAAGTCTAATAGGGTAAGGTATCCAGTTGAAACACTTATTGATGATTCATTCATGACTAGACAGTATGCATATATGACTAAAGTTGCTGAAGAACCCACATGTTCTGTAGAAGCAAATAGATTCAATAAATGGAAAGAGGATATGCACGGCTAGAACAAGGCCTTGGAGGATAATCACACTCGAAAATTAGTGCCAATGAATGAAGATGTGGAGGTCATTGGAAACAAGTGGGTAAAAAAGGTAAAGAAGCATTCAGATGGTAGCATTGCTAGGTATCAAGGTAAGCTTGTATTTGAAGGATTTTCTCAAACATATGGAGTGGATTATGAAGAGACCTTTAGACATGTGGCAAAGACGACTACTGTTTGCACAATCATCGGAATCATAGCTAGCAAGCATTTGCAAATGTATCAACATGATGTGAAAATGCTTTTCTAAATGGAGAGCTAGAGGAGGTAGTATACATGGACCAACCTTGAGCGTTTGAAGATAAAATCATAGGTATTATGTTTGTAGGTCAAAGAAGGCACTATATGGTATCAAGAAATCCCCAAGGGCATGTAATGGAAGTATTGTAAGCTACTTGATCAATTGTGGATAAAAACAAAGTAAATTTGATCCATCATTATTCTACAAAAGGGAAAGGTGAAGCATCTATCTATTTATGTGTGTATATAGATGACTTGATTATTGCAGATGATGATGAAGAAGGCATTAAGGACATCAGAGGAAGGCTTGGGAAGGAGTTCAAGATCTTAGACCTTGGAGATCTAAGTTATATAATTCTTAGGTATTGAAGTCCTACATAAAGATAATAGTATTTGGCTCATGTAGAGATATTCGAAGATAAATAAAGTCGAGAGTGAACATTGGTCTTTGTGTGCCTAGTGAAGGTAGTAAATAGTCTTTCTTAGATGCATTGTTTCTCACACAAGGAGCAAGTAGTTTGAGTGAGATAACTTGCATTAGGAGTTTGAAGATGATCTTGGATTCATTCTATAAGAACTCATAGAATCATTGGTTTAAGTGAACAAAGGTATCTCCGAACACACGTGTGAGGCCATTCATGCTTCAAGCTGCATGGGGAAAGTATACATTCTCCCATCATTTGCTTCCCCAGCCAATCTACCCCCTTCCCATCCCCTTGATTTTCCTTACACATATAGTTGGTGTTTGGATCTTCTACACAAATTTCTAAAGTTACTTCCAACTCATTTCATCGGATCATATTCTTTCATTATCAATGGATTTTTATTGATGGCTTTGTTTCTTTAGTGGATACTTCAACAAATTAATGTCTTTATACTTGGATGGTTCCTAAATTTATTGTTTTTGTTTATGTTCTTTGGGACAGATAGCGTGGTACATGGTGGGTGAATGTTGATCCTAAATTGGTACATAGGTTGGAAAGGGGGTGCATAGACTGTGCACATGTGCCCATTGGGTGTGTTGAGGCCAATGAGGTTGTACACATAGTGGCCAAATTATGCTCACATGTTTTCACATTGATGGATTCCATTTGTAGTATTTTGGGGTTCAAGAAGTGTACAAGAACCTTCCATTATGTGTATTTGGAAAAGGTCAAATATGCAATGTCACTACATACTATGGGAAAAAGTATATGTATAAGCCTTTCATTAAATTTCTATTCTTGATTACCATGTCCTAAAATCACTATAGAACAAAGGAAGTTCTAGTGGACAAATATTTGTATGTGGAAAGATGCTTTGAAGATTCACATGAATTTGAGATCATCATGAAGTATACAAAGGATTGGAAAATGTATGAGCCATATGGGATAGTAAGCCAATGAGTGGGAAAGAGGGATGCATGTCCAAGGCAAGGATCTTAAAAACGATAGATGCAAAAAAGGAAGTAGGAAAATGCAGAATAAGTTAACAAGAGAAGTGAAGAGTGATTTCGTTAGTATTTGGTAGTTTGTGTGTAAGCATAGGAAATAAAGGCAATTATTGTGTATTGGATATGAGTGTACAAGAAGTTCTTTGACAGTGTCTCAATTGAGAGTTCTATGAGGGAGATTCAAGTGAACTATAAGATAATGGGACATACTCTAGTGTACATTTTCCACTACAAGTCTAGCTTTAGTCATGAAGAAGACAAATGAGTATGGCTTGAAGTGCTATTCAAGGAAGAGAGTTGTAGATGATTGGTGCAGGTGTCAGGATTGAAGGAACGGTTGCACTAAATCAAGCAAGATAACCAACGTGAAGAGGTAACACAAAGAGTCTACATACCTACAAATATAGTATTTTTTTTTAGTTGATATGTACTTTTGTTGTACCTTCTTTTGGTAGTGCCTATGTATTTTGGTAGTGCCTAGTGGCATTTTCTCCTTTGTCTTCAATTTTCCATAGTCCATCAAATACTTTTTGTATATAATACTTTCTCATTGATAAAACAAAGAACACATTTTCAATGGGTGCAAGGTGTGTGTTTATCATCTTCCTTACAAACATGCAAACACCCATTCCCCAAAGAAGCCCCTAACACTTTCATACATAAATAATAAATATTTCTCATTGACTAAAAGTTTTTTGTTAGTGTCCATTTCATAAGTATTGCAAATCTTTCTCAAACCTCCTCTATCATCCCATAGTCCAACACTATAAAGAAAACACTATCTTCTATTTAAAATAAAATAATGGACATAGCAATGTATCAAGCTCTTTGCAGTCATCAACATCCATATGAACAACCTTTTTTGCACGATCGCTAATGGGATCTCATTGGCTCCTTTAAATCAAGAAATAATGTATCTATTTCTTCAAAAAAAACGAAAATTAGATATGCGAAACTTGAGAATGTCAAACTTAGTTTTGCCTTGAAAATTGTAACATTTTTAGGAGACATTTGCATCACCTTAATATCTTTTGAATTTCTAATGGCACGACTAGAGAGTATCTTTGGTAGCACTAGTTTGTCAAACTAGAATATACCTAAGTCTAAAACTCTAAAAACATTTGTAAATTCCCCAAGAGGAATGGATATGTGATTAAAATATGAGACATTATTGGCCAAATAATGTATGCAACTAAAAGAATCATCTTGAAAATCAAGTATTGATGTAGATATATGTTCCTTCTAAATAGAACATGAATTTGGATTGAGTCTCCTTTGTAAAAAGAGCATATGATCATTAAAGAAATTAATGATATTACTATGGTAATTTCACCCAGGAGTGCATAGAAACATAAATCCATAGAATTCTATCTACCATTCACTACATACACTCCTCGAACCAAAAAACCAATTCCATGAATGATCACCTATAGATCCAAAATCATACATCTCATATGGTGAGGCTAGGGTATGCCTTTCACCTACATCATCAAAGAGATTCTGTAGAGAGTGCATGCATTGAAGAAAAATGAAAATAAGATTGTACTCACAAAAGAAAGAGTGTGAGAGACCCAAAGTGAGTAGACCAAGAAATGGGTAAACTCACATGGATTAGAAATGAACTTGCCAAGAGCATGAAGTAGGCTCCTCAAGCTTTTAACCAAGTACAAATGGGGGGAGATGCGTCCTTTTATAGATTTGGGAGGGGCTCTCCAAAGTACATCTCATGTGGGATAATTCTCCTTGAAGGAAAATGAATACACTGGTAGAAGCAAATGGCAAAGTACCCAAATAAAGAGATACAATATAAAATGGAATGCCTCCTAGATACAAAATGGATATGCACTCATGCAGATAAAAATGGAAATGATGTAGAAGAAATCATGTCATCAACACCCCCTCTATAGCTCCATTTTGGAGAGGCTCAATGCTGCAGAGGTCCACAAAGCATTGGAGCAAAATTGGAGGTAGAGCCTTCTTGAACATGTCTACTAGGTTCTCTTGAGAGGTACACTGCTCTAGAGTAATTTTCCAAGAGATGAGCTTCTCGTGGATGAAATGATACTAGATCCTGATGTGCTTCTATTCAAGCATGGCACACTGGATTCTTGGCGATGGCCAAGGCTGATTCGTTGTCCATGCAGATGCATGTTAGAGTAACCTGCAAAATACTAATTTCAGATAATAATCATCGATGGAAGATGGTCTCACATGTTGCGAAGCTGGATGCTCAGTACTCGGCCTCGGTGGATGATAGAGCAACTATATGTTGTTTCTTACTTTCCCAAGAGATAAGTCTTTAGCCAAGTAAGAATATGTACATAGAAGTAGGCTATCAAGAATCAATATCACCAGCCCAATTTGAATTGAAATATCCAGTGAGTTTAATGTCCCCCTCTATACCAAAGACCATGATGTCAAGTGAGGGCAAGATATCAAAGTAGTCTCAGAGCAGCATCCCAATGTGTCTGACGAGGCTGATGTGCAAACTAATTGAGGATGCAGATTGCATAGGAAATACCTGGTCAAATGGCAAGGTAGAGTAATGAGTCAAAAATTTGTCAATAAGTATGCACATCCAGAAGTGATAATGAATCCTCTAGTGTGAGCTTGATGTTTGGATCAAGTGGCGTACATACTCAGTGACACTAGCCCATGTTATATCTACAAAGAACATCAAAGTAGTACTTCTTTTGTGATAGGAATATGCCTTCTTTTGTGATAGGAATATGCCTTCTTTTGTTTGCCAAACGTCCATACCAAAGAAGTAGTGAAGTAGTCCAGGATCTATCATAGAGTACTCAAGGTGAAGCTATGTGATAATGAATTGGATGCATTCTTGATCTAAACCTCTCAAGGTCAAGTGATCTACATAGAGGATGATGATGGGAATTAAGGACTCTTTTTGATAGATGTATAAGTTTGCATTGTCATTGCTCCTTTGAAATCCTTTATCTTCAAAGAATTTGTGAATCTTTTCATACCAAGCCATGGGAGCTTGCTTGAGTCCGTAAAGTTCTTTGTGAAGCTTGTAGAAGTGATCTTTCTTTCCTTTGATCTTGAAACCTTCGGGTTGTTCAACATATAATTCTTCTTGAAGGTCTCCATTGAGGAAATCACTTTTGACATCTAGTTGGTAGATGGGCCACTTGAAGTGTGCACTTAATGCTAGAATTATTCTTATAGCTATAAACCTTGCAGTAGGGGCAAAGGTTTCTTCATAATCAATGCCATGTTGTTGCTCATATTCCTTAGCTACAAGTCTTGCTTTGTAATTGTCCAATGTACCATCATGTTTGTACTTGAATTTGTAGATCATGTTAACTTCTATGACTTGATGTGTAGGCTTAGGAACAATTGTCCAAGTGTTGCTCTTCTCAACTGCATCCATCTCTACTTGCATAGCTTCTTCCCACTCAGATTGTCCTTGAGCTTTGTTGTAGTTGGAAGGCTCTAGAATTTGATGTAGCAATGCATAATTTACAAGGTGACTTTGTTCATGTTGTTTCTTTTCAATGCGCCTTTGTGATTTTCTTTGTTGGTTTGAAGTACTTGCTTCTGATTTCTATTTGAAAAAGACTATATCCCCCTCTGAATTGTAGATGGGTGGATTAAGACTTGTACTTGGATCTGTAATTGAGTATGTTGAATCTTCATTAACTATTACATCTTTTGAGATTGTGATGGAGTGATTCTGAAGATCATACAATGTATAATCTTTAGATTGTTCACTATAGCCAATGAAGATATGCTTCTTGGACTTGAAATGTAGTTTACTTTGATCTTCTTTTGGCACATGGACAAATGCTTGACTTCTGAATATTCTAAATTAATTGACATTGGACTTTCTTCCATAGTAGGCTTCAAAGGGTGTCTTGTTGTTCAATGCACTAGTGAAGCCTTGATTGAGTATGTGCATGATAGTATGCACTACTTCTGCCCAAAACTTGAAGGATAATTCTTTGTTGTGAAGCATGGTTTGTGCCATTTCCATCACACTTTGAATCTTTCTCTTAGCTACTTCATTCTAGGATGGAGTGTGAGGTTGAGTAACTTATCTTTTTATCCCTTTTGTCTTTAAGAAATTGTTGAAGTTGTTATTAATAAATTCACCACCTCCATTTGATCCAATAGTCTTAACTGACTTGGATGCTTCATTCTCAACTTGAGTGATCCATTTACGAAACTTAGAAAAGGTGTCTATCTTTGACTTCAAAAGATATACCCAAATGTATCTTGAGTGGTGATCTACTAGAAGAAAGAAGTACATTGATCCACTTAGGGAAGGGGTATTCATGGGACCATAGAGATCCATGTGGACTAGAGCTAAAGGATTCCTAGCTCGTGTGAAAGCCTCCTTGGGAACAAGAGCCCTGTGCTGCTTGCCTTGGGTGCAAGCTTGGCAAACATCATTGACTTTCTCGATCTTGGGCAATCCTTTAACTATCTGGGATGTAGAAATCCTTGGTAAATATGAGGTGTGGACATGCCTTTGATGTCAAAGGCTCAAAAGTGACTTCTTAGATAGAAAGCAAGAGAGTTTGTACAACCCTTTTTCTACTATGCCTTATTCAATGATGTTTGTTTTTTAGGATCAATCACCTTTACAAAAGTGTTATCAAATAACACTTGTTTATCATGGTTGGTGATGGCCTTAATTGATAGTAAATTCCTGCAAAAGTAAGGAACAAATAATACATTGGATAATGATTTGCCCTCCCCTCGATCATTGGTGATTTGTACTTTTCCTTTCCCTTCAATGGGTAGAATCTTGTTGTTTCCTAAATACACTTTGCCAATATGGTCCTCGATCTCTTGGAAGGATTCTCGATCTTTGCACATGTGAGAAGTGGCTCCACTTTCAAAGATCCACTCTTGAGATGAACTTGAAGTAACTAGGGCATTGGTTTCTATTGAAATAAACATGTTGTTTGTTGTTACCCTTTGGAGTTGTCTTCTCCAATCATTTTAGCATAAATAATCAACAATACATCTTACATTTGTCAATCCGGGAAGTATACAAAGACCACAACCCCTTCTAGATGATGGAATCAAAAAAATAAGAGAAATATGGCTGGATTTCTGAGAAATAATGAAGATGAAGAGAATTTTCTAGGGTTTTGAATATCTTGAGCAATACTACATCATTTCCAATAATCTTGGTGCCTAAAGTGTGTTATTTTCTCAGCAGAACACAATTATGAAGTCAAATCTCAAAAATGATACGTGTAACCTTCAGACGAGACAATCGTGATTCTATGAAAATTGACAACTTCCATCTCCATCTCTATTCTTGAGTACTTTCTCACTCCATACATCAAGAATCACCTCTCTTCATACACATTAATCAGAAATACACAATAGAAGCTTGCAAATTCCATGGATCACACATAGAATAAACTCAACAAATCTAAAGAAAGTAGTTGAAAGGAAGAAACACGATTTTTGCAAAGAGAGCTCTTCAAATTACTTGGATAGCACAAATAATACAACCAACCCTCTCAAAATAGAGGAAATTATCTTTTATACATTTTCAAGTGTCCCTTTTCACACTTGATTTTAAATTATCTTTTATACATTTTCAAGTGTCCCTTTTCACACTTGATTTTTGGTCCTTTTCCCTTCTAATCTAAAAATATGCTATCAAAGAGCTTCCAAAAATTCTAGAAAAAATATATATGATTCTAATTTACATGAGGAAGACTCTTCCTCATTTTTACATCATTTGCATAAATATTTCTAAAATTTTTTGACATTTTACAAATAATTTCCCTTCAAAAAATGCTTCTTCTAACATTCTTCCCCTCCTAGACTTTTTGGCTCCTAACAAAAAATTTCCTGCTGATAGATAGTGAGAGCCTCCTTTACTTTTTTTTCCTTTGATATACCTGTGATAATAAGTCATGACTTTTCCTTTCTATGATATTGAAATTATTCACCATCTCAAATAGAGCTTTTTCTCCATTGTACAGCTGCTTCTGGTTTATCTATCACATCTTTCTTTAAGTATTCTGTGTATGCTGCTTCATAGGCTGTAAGTCAAGACTTGGTTACTACTGATAAGTTCCCAAAGATTTCTGATTCTCTTTAAAGAAATCCATAATCAAATGCATCCTCAAAAATCTGAAGATAAAAAATATTATTATGTTATAATAGGCCATTAAACAGATCCTGTCTGGGGTTTCATTGAGATCAAATAATAAAGCATCAGATGGTGAATTAAAACCAATGTAATTTAGAGTTCTGACATCTGTATCTGTAAAAGTCTCTATACATACTCTGTTGTGTCAACCATATATTTCTTTGTTGGCCATGTTCCTACCTTCGGTCCTGCTATCTTTGGAAAGTTCAGCCATTTTGATGGAATCTGTCCTGCATTCCTTCTTTCCCAGCAGACTATCCACTCCCTTCTCCTTGCTACCGGACAATAAGCTGGATTGATGTTTAACTGAATGGGTGCCTCTTTCCAAATCTTTCTGCATTCTTTGTTAGCAACCAACCACCTATTTCTCCATTCAAGATTGGCCTTTTCAAATAATTCCTTTGTCACATTGATGTCTTCTTCATATTCCAAATACTTGTTTGGTGACAATCGCACCCTTGCCAGCTGATAATTTTTAATGCTTTCAATAATCATGCAAAAGGGTATACCTAAGCCATCTGCTGCCCAATGGTGTTGATCAGGATTTATCCCTTTGTTTAAAGCAAAATTAACAATCTGTTCCTCATATTCATTATACATTTTTCTAATAAACTCCATTCTAGATTCTCTGTCTGTTAGAAGTCTCTGAGTACTCCTCTACTGGTGTTTTGTTTTCTTGTTCATCAAAATGTTGAGTCCTGTGATCATCTCCCCCTTCATACTCTTCTGCTTGTGTGGTCTCTATTTGTTCTTCAACCTGGCTTTGTGGCTTTCCCAATTTTGTCTATAACTCTTCCACCATCATCATTAAATTTCTATTTTGAGAGGCCCACAATTCTTTTACTGACTTCCACTCATTTCTTTCTTTTTCTATACTCAATTGCCAATCACTTCTTTCTTTTTCTATATCCATATGTAACTTATTATATCCTCTCATTGAAGTAGCAACATGTACACTGGCTTGTTTTTCCAACTCCTTAGCTTCCTTTAGTTCTACTTGTAGCCTTAAAATTTCTCTGTTCAACTCCTCCTTCTCATCCTATATTACTTGTACAGTCTTGCTCTCTTCTTTTATCTGGCCTTCTTCCATTAATAACCTGTTTATTTCTTCATTTGCTTTGAACATAATTTGATATGAACTCTGAAGTGTTCTATATCTTCCTTCAATTTTCTTCAGCTCCGATTCCATTTTGCTGCTATGCTCTACCTGCTTTGCACACTTCTCTTCAAGATATTGAATTTTGTTTTGTTTTTGAACCTCCAATTCTTCCAAGGAAATTATTATGTTAGTCAATTCCTCATTTCTCTCCTATACAATCCTCAATTGTTCTACTAATTGTTCCTTTTCTCTCTTTTGCTCATTAATGATTCTGTTGCCTTTTACAAATTCTGATTCTACCACCATTCCTGATATATTCATATTTCTACTTGATGGTCTGAACTGTTGTATATTGCTCATAATAACTTTACAAGCAGATCTTATATTCTTGGGTATCCTTTCCAACCCAGGTTCTAATTCCATTTGTCTTACTTCTATCTGCTTTTCTTCTTTGCAGTCATTCTCTTCTTCATCTTCTTCCTCATATTCTATGACCTGGTTCTTTTGTTCTTCATAGCCCTTATCTGTTTTCATTTCTTCTTTTTCTGCAACATCTTCCTCATACACTAATGTCTGATCCTTCTTTTTCTCATGTCTTGATGTTTCTTTAATTATCCCCCTTTTTTCTACCTTCTTTTTCTCCATTCCCTGTTGTTCCTCTACAAGGATAAGTCCTTCCTTTTCCTGCACTTCCTTATCATGAATTAGGATTGAATCAATCTCCACAGAGGGCTTTATTTTATCATTGATTATCTACTCCTTTTGTCCTTCCTCTTCCTCTTGCTCATCTATATCCATGAGATCCAAATCTCCTTCTTTTCCCTCGTCTTCTGTAGTTGTAAACTCCTCATTATGATTCAAATCATAAAGTATGTCTTCTATACTTTGGTTTATTTCTTTTTTTGTATTTCCTTCTTTGACCTCTTGAAAATTCTTCTTTCCCTCTACTTCCTCTGTTTCCTTGATTTGATCTTTTTCTTCCTTCCTGTGCACTGAACTACATAATTGAGTTTCCTTTTCTGTTTTGAGCTTTTCCTCATTAAATTTGAAGTAAGTTTGATGTGAAGGGTTTGTCCATACAGTCTTAAACCCTGAGTCTATTAATCCACAACTGAATTCCTTCCTTGCTTCAATCTCCTCTTCCATCATCACTGCTTTACCTTTTAGTAACCTTTAATTCTCTTCTACAGGACTAACCTGTTTTATTGCTTCTTCTTGGACTTGTTTTCCTTGTGGCTTTTCACCCAATTCATCTGGTGTTTTATTCTTTTTAGAGGCTTGTACTGTCACATTTGGTGTACTAGGCACTAATAAGTTCAAACTTTTCAACAAGAAGTTTTCAATGTCACTCTCAGAATCTGAAGAGAATTATGAAGAGCGTGCTACTCCTGATTTGTCCATTCTTGATTCTTCTATAACAATGGATTCCTCGTGCTTTCTTTCTTCTACTGACACTTTTTCTGTCTCCATCCTTTGTACAGGTTCTACTACTGCTTTTCCTTTATTTTTCTTGGTCAACTTCCTTTTCTGTACAGGTTTCTTCTGAACCTTCTTCTTTACTACAACTGTAGTTCTAGTTTCAGGGGGTCCTTGTAACTCTTTGAAATAAGCTAACAGTTCCACTTCTTTTTTGACAAAAACTTCCTCAGTTTCTGCTGCCATCATCTGATCATGTAGCTCTTGATAGTGTTCTACTTCTTCTTGGATCCAATCAGTTGCTTTACAAGAGTAGTCTTCCAACATTTTTTGATATTGGGCATCATATACTGCCCTTTTATTGTTTCCTTGAGTCAAATAAGTATACAATTGCTCTTTGCTTGTCTGAGGTGGATGAGGGTCATTTGAAGACTGTACTTGCTTCTGAGCAGCTTCATGCTCTTCCTTAGTTGCCTCTTCCTGTTCCAATTCCACTTTTCTTGGATCCAATCTTCTTTTCTTTACTAGAATGAATTCTTTCGAGACTCCCTTTCTTTTCCTTTCTCCTCCCCTCATGCTTGGTTGGGCTTCTGATTCTCTTATAGACATAATCCTCGAAGGACTTTTGATTCCTGTCATCAAACTTCTGAAGTATTGGGCTTCTAGAGCCAATTGTAATTGATCCTCCATCCCTAGAACATAATATATAATTCTTGTTAAGAATTGAGCTCCATTCATGTACTTCTTTTGCTCTCAATGTTTGGCTGCTTCCTTCAATTGCTCATGTATGTATGGAGTTACATCCATCACTCCAAAAGGCTTGGTTCTATCCTTATTATTGAACATGATCAATGTTACTGGTTTGTGTGGCATGGTGTATCTAGGTAGTTTTGGAAAACAGAAGTATTGCAAGAACATTCTGATAGCATACTCCTCATTCTCTTTTCCTTTAAAATCAGGAAATTTGGAATATCCTGCATATGTAGCTATATTTTTCTTGACAAAGCTGTTGTCCAACTTGGTTCCCATGGTATAAAATTGAAGGGCTACCCTAATATGCTCTGCATTTATAGTAATATTCACTTCATGGTTTTCTTTGTTCTTGACAGTACACCTGAAATATGCCTCATTGCCCTTCCCAACTTCTAGCAAACTGTTCATCACATGTGCCACTCTTTCAAAGTCTATGAAGAATAAGGGTTCATCCAACAACCTGTGTATTCCTACTGCTTTCCATCTTTTGTAATTGACTGCAATTCTTTGGAATTTGTAAAATTCTTGGCACAGCATGGTGTACTTCTAACCTCCAACTCCTACAGTAAATATGTGCTGTCCAATGTTACCCAAAGTTTCCTTGAGTTCCTTGGCTACCTTTTCTTTTTCTGGAATTTCCTGCTCTTCATCAGACTCTAGCTCCTGTTCTTCTATTGTAGCTTCACTGTCCAAGAACCAATGTCCTCTAGACAGAGTGACCAAGTCTGCTTTGAAATCATGGATTGGTAGTTCCTTGGGATTCACCATTCTAGAGAAAATATAGCATCACACAAAAGAAAAACTCCACCCACATGAGTCTCAAGAAACATAAATAAAATCACATTAATCTTGAGATGTAATGAAAATGAATGAAAACAAGACTTAGAGAATTCCTGACTTTCCTATTTGTATCACAGATAAAAACTCAATTGAAGTGATCATTACGTAAGTAGCAAGATGTCTAGTGCTCTCTTTTCTTCTGTCAGCTTTTATAAAGAAAGGAAATATTTGAAAAAAGATAAGAAATTGAAAAAAATTGAATAAAATAAAAAAATAGACACCTGCTACAATACCATCTATATCTTACTTGTGTTGTATAACTTATATAATTAAAAAGAATTATAAAAGAAAAATGGATAATTTTTCTCTCTCTTTTTTTTAATAATAAGAGTATTTTTTCTTATTTTTTCTTCTTTTTTTCTCTTTCTTTTTTTTAAATAATAATAATATTTTTTCTTATTTTTTCTTCTTTTATCTTTCTTTTTTTTTATATAATTTCCTCCACTTCCTTTCTTTCCTTTCTTCCCCTCCTATTTCTCTTCTTAGAAAAAGGATAAGGTAGAACAAGTTGAAATAATTTCCAAGATGTCATAATTTCTTCTCTGTAACACTCTGATTTTCTTATAAAAAATCCTAAATGTATATAAGATAATCATGTTCTTTTTCCATTGAATCAAATCTCATTTTTTAACCCAATAATATTTGATCCTTGTTGATCCTGTTCTAGGGATAAACCCATCTTCTTTTGATAGGCTGTTCTTGGAATTTTTTGGCTTCCATATCCATTTAGTTCTGGGAACTTGTTTTAGTAGTGCTTGTGTGTACTTTAGTTCCACATTCTTCTTGTTCTGATGCCTTGATGCTTCTTACTATTCCATAGTTGCCACCTTTCTTCTGTTTTTTCACCATCTTTTGTTCCTTCAATTTCCTCCTATTTTTTATTGAATGAAGCTTGATCATAAAGTGGTTGTATTGGTAATGCCTTTGTGTCTTCTAATGAAAAAGTAAATCCTTCCATGTCTGAGTCATGAATATCGTGTTGATCTTCCTGTTCTACATTACTCCACAAAAGCATTAAAAACCTTTTGTCATTTACTGTCAACTTAAGCTTCATTTTTTCAAAATCCAAAATCACTTTACCTTGCTTTAGCCATGGTTGTCCCAAAATCAATTTCTCAGTCATCATGTGATCTGGCCATTCTTCACAATCTATCCTCATATATACTTCATTGAACTTAATTTCAATAGAAGGTGAAGACATGCTTTGTATTATCCGTCCTTCTAAGGTTTTGATAAATGTTTTGCTTTCAATCCTTTTTAGGTCAAACTTATCCAACAAAGCTGAACTGACCTTTTGGCATTTACTGTCAACTTAAGCTTCATTTTTTCAAAATCCAAAATCACTTTACCTTGCTTTAGCCATGGTTGTCCCAAAATCAATTTCTCAGTCATCATGTGATCTGGCCATTCTTCACAATCTATTCTCATATATTCTTCATTAAACTTAATTTCAATAGATGGTGAAGACATGCTTTGTATTATCCGTCCTTCTAAGGTTTTGATAAATGTTTTGCTTTCAGTCCTTTTTAGGTCAAACTTATCCAACAAGGCTGAACTGATCAAATTTACTTGAGCACCTCAATCTATCAAAACTTTGATTATTTCATCCTGAAAATTCATTGTTATAACAGGCAAATGTTCTCTTTCTCTTAGAGGTGTTTCACACAAAAGGAGTTCTCTAAGATCGTTGGTTTTTCTTATCCTTTCCTTTGCCTCCTGTTGAGCCTCCTTTCTAATGTTTTCCTCTTCTTTTTTCCTATTTTGAGCTTGATGTATTCTTCTCCATTCAGAAACAGTGAATGGAAGATCATACCTTTTTACTCTACATCCACTTATGAAATTTGGCATGATTTCTCCATCTATATTAGCTAGTTGGATAGCTCCACTGTTACTTATTTGATGGATAATATAAGGCCCATGTCCTTTTTTCTGATGTTCTTTTACTGTGTATGCCAAAACTAGATCTCCTTCTTGTAAGTCCTTCTCTTTAATATGAACATCATAATAAGATTTTTGCCTTTTCTTGTCTGCATATATGCTCATAATTGCTTGAAGTCTAGAGGCTCTTAGTTTTTCCAGTTCCACCACTCTCTCAGATAACTCATGTCTAGTCCACTTGTATTGACTACCTACCCTTAGTGTTGGAATAAGGAATTCTATAGGCAGAACTGCATTTTGTCCATATACCAGATTAAATGGTGTGGTTCCTAGTGTAGTTTTGCATGCCACTCTATAGGCGTATAAGACATGATTAAGTTGTAATTCCCAATCATTCCTATTTGTGTTTGCCAATTTTGACAATACAGTGCAAAGTACTTTATTAGTACTTTCTGCTAGTCCATTTGCTTGTGGGTGATATGGGGCTGACTTTCTATGACTGATAATGAAATACTCAGTTATGTTTTCTATGATTTGGTTCAAAAAATGAGTTCCCCTATCACTTACTGATTCAATTGGTAATCCAAATCTGGTAATGATATTTTCATAGAGAAATCTGGCAGTGGTCTGAGCATCATTCCTTTTTGTAGCCTTGGCCTCTGCCCATTTAGTCAAGTAATCTGTGGCTACTAGTATGTATTCAGCATTGGACTGTTTTGCTGGAGGATGTATGGGTCCAATGAAATCAAACCCCCATTTACTAAATGCTCTTGGTGAAATCAGTGGCACTAGTGGCATATTGTCTCTTTTATTTGGTTGACTCACCCTCTGACAAATGTCACATCTTTTCACATATGTTCTTGCATCAGGAAATAAAGTTGGCCACCAATAACCAGAGTATAATATGAGTTTAGTAGTCCTATCACTTGAAAAATGTCCTCCTGCCACTCCAGAATGTGTCATTTCTAACATTCCCTCATATTTATCTTTAGGAACACAGATTCTTAAATATCCATCCATTCCTTTCTTGTACAATTGATCTCCTATTAATTGATACTCTTTAGAAATCATTTGTAGATTCTTTGAGTCTGCACTATCTCTTTCTGGCTTTTCTTTCTTATTTCTTTTCAACTCCTCAATTATGTTTGCACTCCAATTTGGATTTTTCTGAAACTAGTATAAGGTTATAACTTTTGAATTTCTCAAGGATTGGCATTTCCAGTAGTTGGAAATATACTTTTTTACATCTTGAATCTTATTAGGCCAATGTACTCCCATCCTATTGAGATTACTTAGGGTGACTATCATGGAAGCATGAGTACAAGGGTTCCAATAGTGAGCTCTCTTCAAATATTCATGCTGCTCTTCTTCTAGAATACAATATTCTAGTATGCCCATATGATTGAGATGATACAAATGACCAGCCATCAACATAAAATTTTGACTTTGTAATACCCTATGTGTGTTGTTTCCAAATGTTTTGCAGGGTCCCATAGTTAGTAAAGGTACTAAAGTCATGGCCCATTCAGGAATACTTTCTACTTTGAACAAATATGTATCTGGCAAGTCATCATCTAAAGGTGAACTTGACTCTTTGGCCTGGATTCTGGACAAATGGTCTGCTCTCAAATGAGTCTTTCCTTGTCTGAACACTACCTCAAACTCAAACTCCATAAGTAGAAGAAACCACCTGACTATACTTCCAGTGTGACACGGTTTGTTTACTAAGTAGAGTAAAGCTTGGTGATCTGCAAAAAATTTAAACTTGTTCGCCAAAAGGTAATGTCTATATTTTTTCACACCAAATATCATTCCCAAACCTTCCCTCTCAGTGGTTGTGTAATTTTTCTCTACTGAATTCAGTTGCCTACTAGCATAAGCAACTGGGAAGTCTAATTTGCTCCCTTCTATTGGTTGTGCTAACACACATCCCAAAGCATAATTTGAAGCATCCACATGGACATGGAAAATTTTATCCCACTGTGGTGTTTTTAGAATTGGTGCTGTTACCAAACAAGTTTTTAGAGTCTCAAAAGCTTGGTCACACTCTTTGGTCCACTCAAATTTTGTGATTAAAGCATACAAAGGTTTTGCTATGTCAACAAACTTGTGTACAAATTTTCTATAATACCCGCAATGTCCCATGAAAGTTTGAAGTTCCTTTACATTTGTTGGTCTTGGAAGTTCCACTATGGCCTTAATTTTCCTTTCATCGATTGAAATTCCATTTTTGGAGACTATGTGACCTAACATTCTCCCTTGTCTTACAAAGAACACACACTTCTCCGGATTTAAACATACTCTGTATGTTCTACATTTCCTCAATATATTTTCTAGATCTTCCAAATGATCCCGTCTTTTTAATGAAAAAGTGCAAAGATTATCCACATAAATTTCCATTATATTCCTCAGGAATTTTTTAAAGATATGACACATCAATCTTTGAAAAGTTGCTGGGCATTAGTTAACGCAAAGGGCATAACCCTAAAAGCATAAATTCCCCATTCTGTGGAAAAGGTAATTTTATGTTGGTCTTCCAAAGCTATGGCTACCTGATTGTATCCTGAAAAACCATCCAAAAAACTATAGACCTCCTTCCCTACAACTCTTTCTAAAAGATGGTCTGTTATGGGCAATGGGTAGCTATCTTTTATAGTTGCAGCATTCACTTTTTTCAAGTTAATTCATACCCTGAGTTTCCCATTCTTTTTTGGTACTACAACTATAGGAGATATCCATTCTCTATACTCAATCTCATAGATGAAATTGGCAGCCAGCAGCTTGTCAATTTCTTCCTTTATTTTGGCAGAGTATTTATCATTGAATGTGTAATGTCTTTGTTTGCTAGGCTTTGCATCAGGTATAATAGGAATCTTATGCTCACAGATTTTAGGGTCAATTCCTTTCAAATCCTTGTCGCTGTAAGCAAACACATCCCTATAGTTTCTGGCCAAATTTCTTAATATGCTTCCTCCTCTTGATTTGTCATGTCATCAGCTATTACAATATGTCTTTCTTCCCCCTCTTCCTGGGTGATCATTACCTTCTTAGTTTGTTCCTCATTGTCATATGCCTCCCCTCTTTTCTTT
Source organism: Ceratopteris richardii (assembly GCA_020310875.1). Lineage (NCBI taxonomy): Eukaryota > Viridiplantae > Streptophyta > Polypodiopsida > Polypodiales > Pteridaceae > Ceratopteris > Ceratopteris richardii. The sequence goes on along the minus strand of CM035408.1, from coordinate 188,523,900 downwards.
TCTCTCTTTGGTTTCATTTTTAGAAGTAGTCTGTCTTCTACTTCATAAGTCTTGAAATTTGCAGGTACATCAAACTGTTTATCCTTGTTTTTCATTTTCTCATTTTTTTAATCCTCTTGGTCTTTTTCTATTTCCTTGTGTTTGTTTTTTCTATATTTTCCTGAGATTTTATCTTTTATTGCATCTATAGCTTTTACCTCTTCCAAATATTGTGTTTTACCATTTTTCAATATCATTTCTTCTTCTTGGTCCTCTTCTGTCTTTGATACCTTTATCATTTGTATTCCTATATGAAAGACATCATATCCTTCTTCATTTTGGAATTTCACTCCCACATACTCATCATTGGCTAGATCCATGCTAGCCAAAATCTGGTTCCAACCATAAGGCTCAAATTCTTCGTCTTTGAATTTTTGTGGTATATAGCTCTCATCCTATAATTTTCTCCCTTCTACAATCTTCTTTTCTAAATCTTCTTTTCCTATTTGTAAGGTTTCTTATCACATTGCACTTCCATATTGATGATTCTATTTCATTTTGATCTTCAATCTCTGTTTCTTCACTTAATTCTTGATTTGATGTATTTTGAACCATTCTTGAGGGGACATGTCACAATATTGACCATTTCTTAGATTCACTCTGGTTATCCTTCCTTTGCTCTGAAGATATAGGCAATCATTACCCCAATCTTGCACAATTTGCATTTGTCTCATAAATGGTCTTCCTAGGATAATTTCATATGAAGTGGATTGTGGAAAGTCAAGTATGGAAAAAGTATGCTCTATTTCTATTCCACATATTTCCACAATCACCTTTTCCCATATTCCTAGGGGTTTTTCTATGTGTCCATCTGCAAGTTGTAATCTCATTTTAGTGGGTATTAACTACTTTTTCCTTATCTTTCCCAAGTTTGTTTAGTCATGATGGCCACACCTGATCCACTATCCAATATAGCTTTGGCATGATTTTTACCAAATTGTATTCTCAGAGTTGAGTTTCCTTCTTCTCCTTCACAATATCCTCCAATTTTATCAATAGGAATGTACAACAACTCCTCCAATTCTTGTTGCTGTGGATCAAAATTCTCTGGTATTGCTTCCCTCTTTTTCATATTGTGTTGCAGGTGAGGATTTTGTTTTACTAATTCTTCCATTGTGGTGTGGTATAAAATTGTACATTGCTTGTCTATATTGATTTGGAAGGTTATTTGTGCATTATCTTCCAGATCAAGAGTTTTCCTTGTTTCTGTTGTATTTGTTTCCCTAACTGTTGTTGGACAATCGTCAGGTTCCCTCATTTTAAGTTGTGTTTCTTGTATGATTTGTTTGCATCTTTGCATTCTTTCATGCTCTAAATCTGGCATAGGGTAAGCCATTACATGGTCTGTAGGATTTGGTCCCTCTTGAATTCTTCCCTTATATGCTCTTATCAAAGTTTCCAAGCTTTGTGAATTTTTTGCCTCTTGCTGAGTTGGCTTATTCTGAGGTTGACTATTGTGTGAATGTTCTATAATCTCTTCTTCCAAATTTTTTCCCATTCTTATTTTTTTCTCCCATCTCCCTTTTTGTCTGTTTTTCTTTTCCTTTGGAAATGAATTCTTCTTTTGTTCTTTAGTTGTTTCCTGTTGTTTAGCTTGTGCTCTTGTTATAGCATTTATATTTACTTGATCTTGGTCACTCAATTCTTCTTGCTCCATTATGTTTATTGTTTTTAATGGTATGTTATTAGATGTGTTCTGTTGTTTTTGAGGATTTCTTGGACAATCCTTTATTAGGTGTTCCCTGCCACAATCCTTGCAATAAGCTCCTTCTATCCTTAGTGTAGGAGGTTGTGGGCAGTCTCTAATGAAATGTTCCCCTCCACATCTATAACAAGTTATTTTTTGACTCCCTTTGAACTGAGGTTTCTGATTGGACATGTAATTATTGGTTATGTACATGAATGTAGCTGTATCCATTTCAATTCTCCCATTTCCCAAGTCTAGGGCTTGCAGTTCTAGTTCTCTCAGCTCATATCCTTCCCACTCTTCTTGATATCCTTCATTCCAGTGATAATCTTCTCTGTAAGATGATCTTAGACTTGAGCTTTCTTCTTCTATTGGTGTGTATTTGACTGGTACCACATTTGTTGGTAGTGGATGTTGTTGCCCAAGTACAGGTCTTGGTTGCTCAAAAAATCCAGATTCTCTTTGTGAATTATGTTGATTTGCATATTCTCTTTCCTTAATAGGTTGTTTATTGTAGAAGCATTCTTCCCTGGTATGATTTGTCCATTTTCTTTCCAATGTACAGTATTTGAGTGTTTTCCTATCTTGCAAATGTTGTGGTTTTGTATATGGACATTGTTGTACCAAATGATTTTCTCCACAGTTATAGCATTTCTTATTTGTTGCTATCCTCGTGTTTATCAGATTTGTCTTGGTGCTAACTTCTAAGGCTTTGGCAATTGCCTGTGCTAATTCTTTTGCTGGTGGGATTCTATCTTCATTTGTTCTTGGTTGATCAATTGCTAATAGATCTTGTCCCCGGTTATCCTCTAAGTCTATTGCTTCCTTAACACATGCTCCTAGGTCTGGGCACCTTCTATAATACACCAAGGTTCTTAATTGGGCACTTCTCAATCCTTCTATGAATAGAGATACTTGTCTTGCCATGGAGGGTACTTCTTTTTTGGGACATCTGTCAATGTATTGCTTGAATCTCCTAGCTGCCTCTCTGACATTTTCATCTTTTTGCTGTTTAAAGCTATGTATCAAGGTAGCTGTGCTATGTTTTATTCCAGTTTTTGAACATTCCCCTATGAAGGCTTCTAGGAAAGATTCAATATCCGGATACATTTCCTTTCTCAAGGGAATGAACCAAGATAGTGCAGGTCCAGTTAGGGTTAGACCAAATGCTTCAAATTGCACTTTATAATCCTCAACTTCTTCTGCTCTAATTAATTGTCTAAATTCTGTAGCATCAGCATGAGGATCAAAATATCCTTCATATTGATTCTTCATGCATTTGGCTACTTGATAGGGCCTAAGCACTCTTCCTTGATTTTGCCACTAATCTCTCCTTCTAAATGGAAAATCATTCAGTCCTTCTACTTCTCTTTCAAAAGGATTTGGGGAAGTATGTATTCTCCTACCTTGTTGTTCATTATTATTGTGAGTTTCATGTTGTCTTGGCAAGTCTCGTTGCCCTAGGTTTTGTTCCCAAGGACTCTTGTCTGCACATTGCCCTAAGTCATTAGAGTTTTCTGGGTCCTCTAAGAAGATGTATACACATCCCTGTATATCCTCATATCTGCCATCCTTGAATTGTGCTACTGGTGTTATATTCAGGGGAACTTCTAAGTTTCTCAATCTAATGACAAACTTATGCATTCCATCTTGATATACAAAGGTTCCAAACCTATTTGTATACATATATTTGAGAATATTTCTGTAATCACCAATTTCGTAAGATTCATTGGTTTCATTTAAAATTTCCATATTATTTTCTTGCCCAAAATCTTTTTCTTGTAATTCTCCTATCACTGGTTGTTGTTGAGAGCATAGGGGAGCAACCAACCCACATCACCTTGCATGGAAGCAAGGAGGAGGACCCAAGAAAGACTCTCCCTTCATCCACCCCATTCTCCAACATGTTCAAGCCATTGGCATCAGCCCCGGGCTATGCCACATGCTTGAAAATATGGAGCAATGGGAGTCAAGGATCATGGTTACACATGGAAAATACAAGTAATGCAACACACTACTCAAACACAAAGGAAGGTTCAGCACACACACACACCACACCCTCTCACACTCCAAGACTACACACATAAATGCACAAAGCCTTAGAATAAAAAAGAGTTCTTCCATTCATGAAGATATTACATGAGCACGTCGAATCAAGAGCCCCCCTTTCTTTACAAAAATGAGCTTATATTTATAGCCTAAGCTCTATTCCCCATGTGCCTCTTTGAAAAGTCAAAAAGGTGATTCTCTCTCTAACTGCCAATCTTCTAGGATATTCTAAAGATCAAATTTGTAACAACCCAATCTCCAAGAAGGGCATGCGTGGATTTTCTACGTGGGGAATCTTTCTAGAAGGGTCATAAAGATGAGAGACACTATCCTATAGTATGAAGAAATATTAAAAAGTGCTTTAGGGGAGTGTTCATATGAGACACTCAAATATATACAAAAAGGATTATTCTCCTGGTCTAGGGAGGGTTCTCATGCACAAATGAAGATGTGTGCATACCCTACCACCGAACACTCTCCCTCCCCTAGACTTTGTCGTCCTCGACAAAGCTAAGACCAGAAGGGCATACATTGCAGCATTGTCCAGGTTTGGGTCTTCAAGTCTTCAGACCTGCAGCTCTTCAAGTCTTCAAATTTGCAAGTCTTCAGTCTTCAGTCTTCAGGTCTTCAGTGTTTGAGCGATCCCCCTAAGGGGCAGTCAGCCCAACCATGTACACAGCCGCCTGTGTTGCCAAATATGCAGCACTTCTTCTGAGCAATTCTTTAGAGGACCTGAAAACTGCAAGTCCAAAGACACAATGTGCATACACAATCATTGCAAACAAGACAGAGCAAGAAATGGCACATCACACTTAGGATAGCAGTCCTGGCAACAAAGATGTACCAAGCTGCCCACAAGATGGCTGGGGAAGTGGACGCAGTCCCTAAAATAGATCAGTCACATTCAAGACAGCAAGTTCCCTGATCATCCCTTTTTTTCTATTTCATGAAAACCATGCTTGTTCTTTGTAGCTCAAGTCTAATATCTAGCAGCACACCCTGAGTAAGAGTTAGGTTTACAGGGCACCACCAGCTTCGGCATCCATCAAGCTTCCTGATCGGTGAGTGTGCACCATCACCAACATGTAGAAAGCACTTTTAATATCTTGTTGTGTGTAGATAGGACTTGAGATTGGAGAATCTGAGGAACAACCATGTGTACACAGCAAGGCATCTACATATAATGCAGATCATTCTCTCCAAATGAGGGAAAAGGCAGCAGACAAAATCCCTACTTGGGGCAGTCACACAAAAACCTAAAAACCCTGTGCCAGCCAATATCTGCTGAATATTCATATATAAACAATAAACCAAGGAGCTTGAACCATTTGAAAGCCACAGGACTTAGTTTCCTAGAATTTGCAGGTAGAAAACCATCAGTTGACAGTCCTGAAAATGTCATGCAGCCTCCCTGCCAGTAGTCAGCAAACCTGGTGCTTTAAGCCATCCATAGAGTGATGGGGAACAACCTGGATCCAAGTAACCTGGTGAGGAGCAGACTTCAACATAGTGATTGGAAGACCCATCAATAGGCCCTGAGGCCCAACAGCAACCTCAATCCATTCCCTATATGCGTATGCTTGGCCTGTAGATGATGTGCAGCCACTACAAAGAGCACATTAAAAATGAGAGACAATAAAATTTCGAAATAAAGAGTGGCTGGTTCACCAGATTAGTGTCCTTGCACTCCAGCCTGTGCTATGTTGCTTGATGTAGTGCAAATATCCAGAGGATTTGCCCTGAGCTACAATGATTCAGTGCCCAAGATTCACATGGGAGTCTCAGGACATGGTCAGCAACTACCTTATGTGGAAGCATGGGTTGTACAGACACCACAGCCATCATTAGTTGCAGATGTGAAACCAGCCTGAGCACCATCCTTTACTACAAGAATCTTTAAACAAGGTCCCTAGACCACATCATCCTTCAACTTTAAGTTTAAAAAGACCCAAAGGAATTTCCTTGGATCTAGTATCCTGTTAAAAGAACCTGCCAGAAGCATAAAGAAAATAACAACACACATAACCCTGGCTCATGCTTGGCCATTGGGATCCAATAGCTGGACCTATATTCTGATCATATCCACGTATAGGTATGATCCATCATTTTTGTCTAGACCCTCAGAAGCTCAGCAGATGGTGGAGATGGTGCCAATCCAAAAAACTTTGTTTCTTCATACTTACTGTGCAATGTGGCTGATACATCCCTGAATCTTTAGCTACAACCAGTGGAGCAAAAAAAATCAGCAGCAATAGTAATTTAATAATTGCAACTGAGAACCCAGCCTGGCCAAAAGTTGAAATGCCACTCCAGCACATTTCTCGAGGCATTTCTTCTCCTGGTTCACTCAGTTTTGACAGAATACCCCCATTTAGTGATCATTCCTCCGCTAGATATATAGTTGTCCCCTTAGTCTTCATGACAACGATTTCAGGTGCTCAGAGAAGGCCACAGAGGATATCAGATCCATAGTCTCATTGAACACAAAATTATTTCTCAGCACAAAGCATCGAGCCATTCCCTTGCGCTTAAAGACAAGTTTCTGCAATATCTATTGCTACATCTTTTGTTGCACCTTGACCATATGCCAACAATTATGTCCGGTATATTCCTCCTGCTGTTGATGAGCCATGGTGTTTGAGAAGTAGTTGCAGGACTCAGAGATGGTGCCTTCTGACCACCAGCCGCCTGTGTACTCATAATGCTCCAGTTAGTAGTTAGTACACAGAAGCACATAAAAGCTCACAATGTATTTTGGAGTGGGGATGACAACTTTGAACGGACACTAAGTTCCCACTACCCTGCAGATAAATACTGGAGATGGTGCTTCAGTTATATATCACTCTCCATCCATGGTGCCTAACAGTGAGCTGAATGAGTCGGACCACAGGTATCCTTGTATATTCAATCATTTTTGTTGTACCAGACGTGGATGAGGGTTACAGATCAGAAGGTGCTGATGGCCATACTTCCTGACTGGTATAGATGAAACACTATGCGACCGGTCTGATCTGGGTCTTTTTATTATGTTGCAGCACATGGCACAAGCCTGAAAAAAAGAGTCTTATCCTACATGATGCATTCCACCATGGTATTGTCTGGGCAAAGAGGACTTCCTCTAGAAAGAGCTGCTGGCTGATGACTTCTGACAAAGCTTCACCTTGGTCCTCAGTCTTGCTCGTAGCCAATTATAAAGGCATGTGCTTGCTGCACTGGTTATGACTGAATGAATCGATCAGCCTCATGTATCGGAGATCTCCTGGGGTTTTTTCTGCCCTACTTTTATGAGTGCTGCTAGCAATGGGGAACCAGAGAATAGTTCTATGCCAAGATCCTCCTCACCATCATATATATTTGTTGAGCATATTTTACTTGTTGCTCGAGCACAAAAAAATTTGTTTCAACATACTTGTTATTTCAACAGGTGATAGCACCATCAATGTCTAAAAGTTCTGTCCTGACCAACTGTACCTTTGACTTAGACCCTGCAGGCTGAGATGGATAGGGAAGTGGACACAGCCCTGGCCTGATGTAGATATTTCCTCCAACCACCCTTTGCAAGAGCAGCACATGCTACACATATCTTCTGGGAATTCTTCTTCCTCCATGCCTTCTCCCTGCTGCTAGTATTCTCTGAGTAAGGACTAGCTTGGCCAGCAGAAGAATTTCTTTGCACTCCAGCCCAATCATCAAGGTTCGAAGGAATTATTCCTGTGTCAACTTGAAGTTGAAGCAATATTATCAGTTCCATGAGCCACCTCCAGCCAATACCTGTGCTGTTTTGCTCGATCTACAGTGATTGAGAGCTTAATATGCTTATGGGGCCCTTAGAATCATTTTGGCAGCAACACCTGTCGGTGGTAGAGCGCAAGCTGAAGGTTTAATCCAGGTCTGATTTGGTGTAGCTCTCACCCTTGATGCACTCATTACTAGCTTCATCAGGAGCAAAACTAGTATTGAACATGGCTTGTTGTCCCAGCTGAATGGCATCAAACTCTAGCTGAATGATATTAAACTTTGGCCCAATACCCACATGAGGCCACAACAAGCTGTTCAGCACCAGGGGCAGTTGCAGAGCAAGACCTTATATGCATCCTCATCCCTTCACAGTGCTGATGGAGTTTCCTATACTCAACATGCATGTTCTTTTTGTTCACCAACTCCACTATTTTCTCAAGTGTCTTGAGGATCTTCATCATGAAATGCTTGAACACTAATCTTCCATAAAGAACCTGCTTAGAAAAGAATCAACAGGACGCTTTGACTGTCCATTAACAAGACGATGACCATTCTTGAATTCCACTCTGAATTTGAATGGTGGGCTCGATCATAATGATGTTTCTAGATTTAATGTAACTGGATCATTTGGTTCCTAGTCTTGAGACCAACTTTGCTCTGGTTTTGGGTTCTGTTGACAGTCAATCCAAGAAATTGTCCCCAATGGAGATTCATTACCTGCTAGATTCCAAAAGACGCATAGCTATGGTTTCATAAACCAGGGCAGCACACTGAAAAGCCCAGACTCCATAAGGTTGAAAAACCTAGTAATAATAAGTCTGCATCCAAGTAAGTAAGTTAAATGTACACCAGTTATGACAAAAATGGCACACTATCAGAACCCACACTGGAACCTTTGACAAAAACATATATCTTTGGATCTTCTCGAGGAAGACTTGAGGCAAGACATTGCCAAGCAAGGTGCCAGAGAGCCCTCAGAAAGCCAAAGGACCAGAACAAAGATGGCCAACTGATTTTGTTTACTAGAGATGCAGAAAGTGCAAAACCCTATCACAGGACCAAGATACCTCCCACGGTTCGCAAGAGCCAAGGACCGAATGCACAAAAAGTAGAACTAGAAGCCCAATCTTTGCAGCAAACAGACTACCCCAAAAACCCAAAGCATGTTTTCTCGCAATTCTTATCTGCACAAATTCCTCCAGCAATCTGAGTAAGAGGATGTCCCTAGAAAGAAGAAGACTGCACCGGCCCAATCAGGTGCATGGTCTCGGTTCACACTGCAGAAGCCTTGCCAACTACACATCGAGCTATGAGTTTAAATGAGTGGATGCCACCAGCATGTGTGAAGCCCAGCAGTGTCTGCCTTTTGTATTCCAACTTGAAGCCTATCTCTTTCTCCATTAAAAGTGGGCATCATCAGCACATAATGCAATGGGATCATCAAGGGGGCCATATTCCTGGTCATTTGTTGATTCTGCACATATTTGTAAAGGTTTTAGTGCTTCAGCCAATATGTGTAATACCGGAAAGCTTCAGCAAGGAGAGCTTCAACTGGTGCATAAAATGGTGAGAGTTCTCTTGCTCAAATGCAAGGAGAGCAAAAACGAGCTCGACCCCAGCATGGTATGAGAAGTGCGGCAACAGTGGAACAATGCCCGAATCCAAGCATTTCAGATATGCCAGCAGATAGTGATTCATCTGCGCTTGAAATAACATCATTCCTAGTCGAGATGCAGACCAGGAATCTTGAATCAACCTGCCCACAGGCTTGCTGCCGTCCTTATGCCTAGAGAATGGAGTAGGGGTGTGAGAATAGATTCCTCATATCTAGGGCAACTGATTTAATCTTGACATTAAGTTCGTCAGCATTGAGCTTCATCAAGAACGTCAAGAACTTCTTTAGCCCGCAAAAAAGAAATGGAGCAGCAAACAGAAATGAATGGGGGAATGCTCAGTTCTACCACATATAATTTCTTGATTTGGACCGAGAGCAAGGGGCAAAGATTTCCATGTGTACGAGCATACCAGTTAGGGGGGATTTAGACCTCGTAATTTTTGGTGACTTTTCATGAATGGTTGGATATGCCATTGAGTTTCCCCCAGCCTTTATCAGGTATCGCCCCCAGCAAGCCCGAATCCACCTGTGGACAACAACTTAATGCGGCAAAACATGTCCTCGTATGAGATGTCATCTGAAAATGGCTTCAATAGATTTGTCCAATGCTCGTCTGCAGAGGGAATGATCCCATGTAATTCACAAAGGTGCATCCAGATTTGGTCTTTGCCTGCCCCGCTCTAGAGTGCAACTCATCCCCATCCTTCTAGAGTTTTTGTATGTGCATCACGCCAGCAGAATTGTAGATAGAGAGCTGTAGAGAGGGACTTTTGGCCCTATGGCAACCACCAGATGTGAGACGGGTGTGGCCCCAGTTGGACCGCAAGAAGAAGTCTAGTGGGCATGGAGCTCTACCCCACGGTAGAGGCAAATGAGGAGCAGATCTTCACTCATCATTAGTGGAGGAAAGTGCGGTTCACGATACCCATTTGAAACGAACTCCTCTGATGTGCCAGAAGAGCCTTTCATCCAACCAAGCACTGAACTCAACTTGAGAGCCTCAAAGATGCCGACCCAAGCTCGAGATCCTCCACGAAGTCCACACTTTGTATCAAGGACATAGAAGCATGGTAGCGAAAACACCCAGAAGGTAGAGCACAAACGGCTTGTCATCATGTCGATGATGCAGAGGATCTTGGGGAGCAAAGCTCAACCCCAAATGCACAGGAGGTAGGTGAAGAAAAGGAGGGGAGCCATCGCTCAACCCCTCGTGGAGAAGCCCGCTTGGCAGATCACACAGAGGCGAAGACGCGCGGCAGGGGGAGCTCGCTTGGAGCTCAACCCCATGAAAATTATGCAAGAAGGGGGAGCCCAGGATGCTCAACCCCGAAAATTAGCAAAGAGAGAGAGAACAGGACGGTGTGTCTGCTTCACAATCAAGGGAGGAGAGAGAAAGGGCCAGTTAAGTCCCTCCCACGGAGTCCCACCTACCCTTCATATGTTGTCGACATCCTTATTCTCAAAAAGTGAGAGTCCAATGAATTGAGAATTTTGCAACTCATTCAACTAAGTGTCCTATTGGTATCCGTTGTAGATCATCAATCTCTTTTTGGTTTTTTTCAAAAATGAAGAGAGGGAGAGAGAAGAGAGGACAACTACCCATCCCTCTTTCCAAGGCATTCACTTGTGCCAGAGAGATGGCAGTGGTGGAAAGTGATGGCCCAATGAATGTGTGGGAGTGTGTGTATATGTGAGAGAGAAACAGAGAGAAGGGGTTGGGGGGTGTTTTTGTGCATCAAACAAATATGAACTAAAACTATCCTACTAAAACAAGGAAATGGGGAGCTATTGGCCCAAAGGAAGGGTGAAAGTGCCATGCAAAAACTCAAATCCTACGCAATTGAGCAAAAAAATTGCAACACAATATTTTACCACATGTTCTTGAGCTCTCCAAGTGATGAAAGGCCGACCATCCTCGGCAACGGCGCCAAAAAGTGTTGTTGAGAGCATAGGGGAGCAACCAACCCACATCACCTTGCATGGAAGCAAGGAGGAGGACCCAAGAAAGACTCTCCCTTCATCCACCCCATTCTCCAACATGTTCAAGCCATTGGCATCAGCCCCGGGCTATGCCACATGCTTGAAAATATGGAGCAATGGGAGTCAAGGATCATGGTCACACATGGAAAATACAAGTAATGCAACACACTACTCAAACACAAAGGAAGGTTCAGCACACACACACACCACACCCTCTCACACTCCAAGACTACACACATAAATGCACAAAGCCTTAGAATAAAAAAGAGTTCTTCCATTCATGAAGATATTACATGAGCACGTCGAATCAAGAGCCCCCCTTTCTTTACAAAAATGAGCTCATATTTATAGCCTAAGCTCTATTCCCCATGTGCCTCTTTGAAAAGTCAAAAAGGTGATTCTCTCTCTAACTGCCAATCTTCTAGGATATTCTAAAGATCAAATTTGTAACAACCCAATCTCCAAGAAGGGCATGCGTGGATTTTCTACGTGGGGAATCTTTCTAGAAGGGTCATAAAGATGAGAGACACTATCCTATAGTATGAAGAAATATTAAAAAGTGCTTTAGGGGAGTGTTCATATGAGACACTCAAATATATACAAAAAGGATTATTCTCCTGGTCTAGGGAGGGTTCTCATGCACAAATGAAGATGTGTGCATACCCTACCACCGAACACTGGTTCTACCTCCTTCCTTCCTAGATCTTGTTTAGGAGGTGTGTACAATTTATTACCAGATCTAAGAATCATTCAACTTACTCACAATCTTTTGGAGAGAATCGTGTTTTTCACGATTCTGTGGAGAGAATCATGTTTTTCAGTTCTGTGGAGAGAATCGTGTTTTTCACGATTCTGTGGAGAGAATCGTGTTTTTCACGATTCTGTGGAGAGAATCGTGTTTTTCACGATTCTGTGGTGAGAATCGTGTTTTTCACGATTCTGTGGAGAGAATCGTCATTTTTCACGATTCTGGTCCCAGACAATGGTGATTACTTACAATCGTTAGAAACACGATTTTCTTATGAAATTCGTGCTCTGGGAATCGCAATTTTGTGTTTTATTTCAGAGAATCGCAATTTTGTGTCTGACTATAGAATTGCGATTCTGTGCAGATTTTGAAAATGTTTAAAGTTCTGTATTTTTAAGTTTTTGTTTCTCCAAAGGAATCGCCTTATTAAAATTTTAACATGCAATAAAAGAGTTTTAACAATATTATTATCTTTTCTCAGTAAAACTTAAAATTCTAAAAGTCGCGATTCCATGATTTTCACTATTTTCTGTGTTTTCTATGCTCTAATCATCATATGAGAACTTGAAATAATGCAAAAATTTATTGGGAAATCCTTACCTTGCTTGCTTGATAAAAAAATATCCAAAAGCTTTGTGGTTGCAGGAAGTCGCGATTCTGTCCACTCTCTCTCTCTCTCTCCCTCACTCAAATGAGCTTTTTTATGAGATTCCAGGGTTTTATAGTCTTTACACAATCACGATTTTGTGCGATTTTCTCAAGATTTTCACTTTTCACTTGTTCAATTTTTTTCCTTCAACAATTCTATGGTTTTAATTCACAATTCCTAACTTTTCATCACAAGTTACTCCCTTTATCCCACTGGTGAAAATCGCGATTCTGTACCTAATTTTCAATCTACTTACTTGGTGCTCAATTCTCACTAATATTTTGAAATTTGATTTTCTTTACTCTCCCACTTTATGAAAATCTCTTACAACCACTTACCTCAATACCCACATGTGCAAAAATAATTCAAATTCTTTTCCTTACAGAAAATCGTGATCCTGTGCAGAGAATCGTGTTTTTTATAAACTTCCTATTTTTGCAATTTTTTATTTTTCTTTCATCTTAGTCCTCTTCAAGATTCTTCACCAACTCCAAATCACTTGTCACCTGCAATTATACACTATCAAACTCATAAGAAACATATTTTTTAAGAAATTGGACAGCAACTTTCACTTATTATTATTTTTTTCAATTTTCAGAATTGTTTTCCACTTTTTCTCTTCCACTTTCAACAATAATACCCCAGTCCAACGTTTTTTAGAAAAAATAAATTTTTTTGAATTTTTTTGATGGATTTTATGAATTTTTTTAGTATTTTGCCCTAAATCAAGGTAAACACTTATTTTAGGGTTTTCTTGTTTAGAGGTCCATTAACCTTTTGTTTCATGATTGGTTATAGTCTTTTATGCTTGCAATCTAATCAGTTTATGAGCAAAGCTTCCCAAAGAAAAATGTGCTAAGAAGTGCAATTATCCATTCATGCAAAGATAAACTCAAACATTCTCCTTTTCAAGATGCAAATAAATCTTTTCTCAAGATTGTTGCTTTGCCTTTAGCTAAACAAATGGATCTTATCTATTTGCATATAGCTACTTTACTTGACTTTCCTCAATGCAATCATGTCATCTTTCCCAAGATCATCAATTTTGCTTGGTACTTGGTCAAAAAGCACTCTACAAATGCAAAGATAGTCACATTTTACCTTGTCCTCAACTATCTTGATTCAGTTTTTCACACACCTGCACTTTACTTAAAAAAATGATATGAGAAACTATCAATTTGCAAGAATTTTCCCACTTCTTTATCTCAAAAGTCTATCTCTTGCTTTCTTTTCCCAAAAGACAAACAAAGAAACCTACCTTTTCATATTTCCTTTTCTTGATTAAAGAGTATTACCTTTTCAATGTGTTCAATACCATCATCAATGGAAGATCCAGCAAGGTCCAACCTCAGTGAAGCTTTTGCTCTACTTCCCCGGCAACGACGCCAAAAAATGTTTGTTGTTACCCTTTGGAGTTTTCCTCTCCAATCATTTTAGCATAAAGAATCAACAATACATCTTACATTTGTCAATCCAAGATGTATACAAAGACCACAGCCCCTTCTAGATGATGGAATCCAAAAAATAAGAGAAATATGATTGGATTTCTGAGAAATAATGAAGATGAAGAGAATTTTCTAGGGTTTTGATTACCTTGAGCAATACTACATCATTTACAATGATCTTGGTGCCTAAAGTGTGTTATTTTCTCAGCAGAACACAATTATAAAGTCAAATCTCAAAAATGATACCTGTAACCTTCAAACGAGACAATCGTGATTCTGTGAAAATTGACAACTTCCATCTCCAGCTCTATTCTTCAATACTTTCTCACTCTATACATCAAGAATCACCTCTCTTCATACACATTGATCAGAAATACACAATAGAAGCTTGCAAATTCCATGGATCACACATAGAATAGACTCAACAAAACTAAAGAAAGTACTTAAAAGGAAGAAACACGATTTCTGCAAAGAGAGCTCTTCAAATTACTTGGATAGCACAAATAATACAACCAACCCTCTCAAAATAGAGGAAATTATCTTTTATGCATTTTCAAGTGTCCCTTTTCACACTTGATTTTTGGTCCTTTTCCCTTCTAATCTAAAAATATGCTATCAAAGAGCTTCCAAAATTCTAGAAAAAATACATATGATTCTAATTACATAAGGAAGAATCTTCCTCATTTTTACATCATTTTCATAAATATTTCTACAAGTTTTTGACATTTTACAAATAATTGCCCTTCAAAAAATGCTTCTTCTAACACATGTCTTCACCAAAATAGTGAGGGTAGGAAAGATAGGTGAAGTAGAAGGCTCGGAGGGTGGGCAAATGGGTAGAATGAAACCCAAAAAGAGCACTAGACAATGGCAAAGGGACCTCTCCCAATGAGGAGAGAGCTACACCACCAACCTCTATCGGCATCACCACCAAAGCAGCCACCAAATGCACCAACAAGACCTCCACCTAGTGCTTTGATACCATGTAGAGAGTACACACACAAAAGCAAAAGGAAAAGAAGAGTGTACTCACAAAAGAAATAGTGTGAGAGACTCAAAATGAGTAGACCAAGAAATGCGTAAACTCAAATGGATTAGAAATGAATTTTCCAAGAACATGGAGTAGGCTCCTCAATCTCCTAACCAAGTGCAAATGGGGGAAGGGGCCCTCCTTATATAGATTTTGGAGAGGCTCTCCAAAGTACATCACATGTGGGATAATTCTCCTTGAAGGAGATAAATACATTGGTAGAAGCAAATGGCAAGGTACCCAAATACAAAAGAGATACAATATAAAATGAAAATAAACTAGAAATGGAGTTCCTCCTAGATACAAAATGGAAATGCACTCATGCGGATACAAATGAAAATGATGTAGAAGCAATCATGTTGTCAACAAATTCCACCAAATAGGTTTCCTCGAGCCAAGGATACCTCATCATAAACATTTAGAATGTGTAAAAAGGTTTTATGAAAACCATATTCCCATGCAAAAAACCACATGGATTTACGTAGATAGTATCCTCAAAAAAGCACATAGTGAACGACTATACATATGTGATCCAAAGGATACAATATGGCTACAAGCAAGCCAAATTTTTTGAAAAAAAATTCACTAAAGGAGGGTTTAGACATTGATATGTACGATGGAGGAAATTGCCAATGATACCAGTAAATACTTCCGCCGTAGTAGAGACCTATCCAAGAAAGCTTTCAATTGAGATGAATGGTTTTAAAACTCCCAAGAAATCTGAAAACACCCTATAAACGAATCATAAACAACAATCTTTGTGAATTTCTAGAACTTGCATGATGAAACATGCATCAAAGGACCACAAAACCACTAAAAAAGACATTAAAAAAGAATTCAATCAAGCTTGAAGAGGCCAAAAGGAGAGCTTTAAAGAAAAAAACAATCCTCAACATAAATACAAGCCCCTTATTTCCCCATTCATATTCACCATCTGATTGTAGTTTAGTGTTGGAGATTACTAATTAAGCGAGCTCCAAGAAATATGATATTAGGATAGGTGATCTCTCGAGAAGTATCTACTTCATGAATCTTGATCGCTCAAGTCCTCTCGTGCACACAACCAGTAGTAGCTTGAGATGAGGATGACAAGGAAATGATAAGTTATGCAAACATCTATTCCTTGGTCACCATCATAAGCTTTGGAGTTGTTGTGGATTTAATAATGTTGTAGGTTCTGGCTGCACAATACAATCTATCAATGACATGCACAATTAAACGTGAAATTGCTCTGTTAAAAATGAAAGGAAACTTCTCAATTCCTCACAGCATCGGCTAATCTTCTGGATCATGATGTACAAACTCTCTATATCTGTACACCTAGATCTATGGAAAATGTAAAGAGCAAAGAACTAGGAATCTCAAATTCATTGTATGCATATTTCTCAAGAGGTGGTCTCAATATTGCGTGTGGCCGAGCAGAGAGCTATACATCTTATTACAACATACATATACAGTTGTTTCCTGCAATGGTCATTCTAACTTTCACCCATGCACTAAAAATAACAATAATGTCTTGCGCTTTGATTGATGCACAAAAAGATTGAATGTTTCCGAGCATGCATAGCTTCGTTTTTTATTGTGATGATGTATTCCGTATATATGCAGATGCATTGAATATCTGGATGTGGATTGATTGAACATTTTTCTAAAGATGATGTAATTTGTATGATGATTATCCATCCATCATAATATGTTGCACATGTGACTTATGTTCCCTGAACTGTGTAAAAATGAATGTTTCATGCGTATGGATGAGTGTGCATAAATGAGTCATGACTAAGGTTTGTGTGTTATGTTTACATGCATGTCGTTGGATGAAAAATAATGCTTAAAGAAAGTGAAATCTTACATAGGAAAGTATATGCTTGCGAGAATGTGCATGTCAATTGAAAAGTTGAATCCTACATAAGAAAGTATATGCCTTTCAGAGTACGCATGTCAATTGAATGCATGGAATGAATGCGTGCGCATACGAAGGTACTTTTGCGTGAGCTAAAAGTTCACGTATTATGTACACGGTAGAATGAGCTCTATGTGAGGAAATAAGATAGAGAGAATGAGAGAATATTCGTAAAAAGACTAATGATAGAGAGAAGGAGAGAGAATACGAGGAAAAATACACTGAAACGAAAGAATGAAATATATATATATATATATATATATATATATATATATATATATATATATATATATATATATATATATATATATGTGTGTGTGTGTATATATGTGTTTGTGAATAATATGAGAGAAAAACATTTACTCAAATGAATGAATGAAATATATGAGAATGCTTCTCTTTATGATGGACATTATGAAAACATAAAACCTTGAGCATTGAAAACAGTGTCCACGATGTATGTGAATTAAATGTACTCTGTATATGAAGGATTTGGATGATTATGAGAGTATGATGATTGAGTGCTATATATTCCTTTACAATGTTTGATTTCGCAATGACTCTATTTTTTAATGTTTATCTTATGTTTTTTCTTTCAAATATGAAGTTCGGCCAGAGCCTATTCTTGCTCGCATTGATTAATTAGAAAAAACATATGTCCAAAGGAAGGAGGTCTATAATCCATGAGATCTCCCTCATCCCAGAAAGCAAAGACAGCCAATATAATTATTATAGCCTGAAGACAATCAAAATTTTAACCATGGATACCATAGGGACTACTTACATGATAAACTTTTTGTCTCCCTCGTGGGGAGCCCATCTACTCTAGATCTTGTTATTCTCAAGCAAATACATCTTGTGATGTTTAAAAGGTGGGAAGTTGTTATAGTAACTAATTCCTCTACCTAAGAGGTTCAAAGACTCATCTATAGATCTTGTTATTCTCAAGCAAATACATCTTGTGATGTTTAAAAGGTGGGAAGTTGTTATAGTAAGTAATTCCTCTACCTAAGAGGTTCAAAGACTCATCTATTGAACACTCTTTAGGTTTATTCCCAAAGGTACTTGTAGATCTTTCTTTCCAAAATTTCCAACAGCTTCACCCCTAATGGCATTCCACAATGATGCAAAGTAGCCAATTGCTTCTTTGAGTTAGCTTGGGCTTCTAAGAAAAGAATTCTTTGCAACAACTACCACACTTGGTGGCTCTTAGGACAAGCAAAGGATAGATGAATCATGTCTTCTCTGCACTAAAACACCTCTAACACCAAGGAGAGGCCCCATATTTTTTTTCGCTTTGACATTAGTCGAGATACCTCAGTAGATAATCTACCACATAAGCACATTTTTTTTATTTTCAATGAGGGGATGCCAAAGGTTCCAAAATATGAAATCCCACTTGATATTAGTTCAATTTCGGCACCCTTTTCTTTTGTATGAATAGAGATTGATATTCTTATGAATATTAGGGAGCTTTCCTAATGATTGGTATTGTGATAGTGGGGCAACCAAACATATTACCTCACAACATAGTTTCTTCACTTCACTTGAGCTTGCCCCTATAGGGAATACTATCACATGCACCAACAACTCCTCTTATCTGGTTATGGGAGTTGTTAAGATCATTCTAACTACTACTGATGGTAGTTCTTTTACATTGTCAAATGCTTTATTTGTGTCAGGGATCAAGAAGTGTAAGGAATTGAGCTCACAACCTCTTGCTTAGGAATGTGATGGGCTAACCACTTGCCCCAAATCCATGGTTGATGATTACTTCCTAATCCTCCCTCTTAGGGTGTAATTCAACCATCTCCTATCTTTCAAGGTTGTGGTTCAACCATCTCCTACCTATCACTTTATTCCATTCTTCCCCCCTTAGTTGATCATTGTCGTGAATGATCTACTCATTATCCCTCTAGCCTCAATGATCCATTCTTGAACTCCCTTGGTACCCTTGAATTGTTGTCCTCAACCTCGCATAGTTTCTTGAACCTTGTTCACAACCTTGGTGTCTTGAACCTTGTTCTCAACCTTAGTATCTTGAACCTTGTTCTCACAAATGTTCAGTATCTTGAACACTCAATCAAGTGCTACCCAAGGTTTCCCAAAACTTCAGAGTTCCAAGCTAGCTCAATAGATTTTGAAAGTTCATTCTGAGAGCTTTCCAATGGTATCTTACACGCCTCAATCTGACCTACAGATTGAGAGGTACACCCCAATCTCTCTTGGATAGAGTTCTCAAAGCGACGCCTTCCTAATTCCTACCCTCACATGATAGAGTGCTTGAGCGCCTTTTTTAGAGGCCATTGGGTCAATCCACCTTTACCAAAGCCTATTTCCTATGCTCAATCCGGCCTAGGACCACTCGTGTGTAGGACCAAAGATCTCAAGAATAGACTCAAGTATAAGTTCATGTGCTTTTATATTCAAGTAATCCACTTAGCCTAGTGGTTAAGTCTCATGGTTGTGAAGGAGGAGGTCTTGGGTTCAACCTCCATCGGAAGCATAGGGAGAGACTTTTGCCCAAGAAGCTCTAGAACCTTCTAACTCAAGTTAACATGAGTTAACTTGAGTCTAGAGAGACTTAACTTGAGTGGCAAGTACAACCACCACTAGTGGACTCTAGTGGAAGGTACTAAAGCATTGGATGAGATCACTCCAACCACTAATGGACTCTAGTGGAAGGTATCAAAGGAATGGAGGAGATTTCACATGCACTTGTGGACTTTAGTTACATTTGTGGTCCTCATTGATTCGAGCAACTATATATAGAGGCACATGGCTGGGAGGTGAGTACACATTCATTCGTGAGCTGGTATTTTGGAAAGTTTGTTGCATTGGTATCATAGCTTCCATGGTGACCCTTGAGTGAGTTTCATCATCATTGTCACCTTTAGCATCCCCGTTTTCATGGATTCAGCTACTCGTGAGTGGCGTCTATGGCTCGCCGGTATGCCATCCCTATTGGAAGCACAAAACAGGAAGCTCTAGTTGCTAGAGATTACAAAATATAGATTTCTTCCCAAAGCAGTGGTAGCTAGGCCTTGAACGCATGACCTTAGAGAGAAGAGAGCTTTTCGTATCCAATGTACCAAGCGCTTTCATGGTGCTTATAGTCTATAGACTTTATTTAGGCTCTATGTGCATGCTCTTGAAGTTTCTCGATCACAAAAAAAGAAGAAAGGGAGACAAAATTCTCTCACACATGTAAACACAAGATTTGAACTCGAATCCTCTACAAACTGAAGGCAAAGCTCAACCATTATGCTAGGAGGATTTGGCCACATTGGTTCTCTACAATTATTATCTGTTTTTAGCTTCTACATCTCTCCTAAACCCGATTTAGGAAACTAGATTAAACCCGAATCCTCCACTGATTTTTGCTACACACCGCGACCCGAACCCGAATCATAACTGAATTCTATCTCATTGCTTGATCTTGAGAAGAACGAAGCAAGCCAAAGTGAAGCTGTGAAGATCCGAAGGTTTTTGCTACGTCGTTATTCTAGCCCTCTTTACTAGAATCAAGTCCACTTCAAAGCACAAATCAATCAAGGAAGTTTTCTTGTGAATTCTGTGCATCATACCTTTGATTTTATCACACACACCACTTACATTAGGGAATCTAAGTAAGTTTGTTAACAGATTGTGTGCGATGGGGGGGACTTCAAGACACACTGCAGTTTCAATTCCCATTTTAGCAACATCTTCATTCATGTCTAGTTCACCAGTAGTATCACGTGCATTGCATACATCTGCACGAACTATTCCAATTCCTAGTCATGTGATTGATGCATCAAATGTAGATACAATGGCACTAAATTTAGATGTTGAAGGTACCACGTTACGAGGGGATATCAAGGCCACCTTAAATGAGAGGAATGATTTTGAAGGTAGGTTGTTGAGAGTAGAGGGCCTTGGATGTTTGTCCAAAGTTCTGATAGAAGTTGCGGAACTTCATCAATCTTTTGATGGAATTCAAGGTCACGTTAAGGCTATTTTGGAATTACTCCAAAAGCCTAAGGATGTAGGTAGGGTTACTTTGGGTAGCCATACAAATAGGATTGCAACTTCACTGATGTCCGTTTTGCTGGAGAAGGATTCGAATATATCCATTTCCCAAGCAGACTTATTTCCCCTAATTCGTAGCTTGAGTCATCTTAGCTTGATGACTCCTACCGCTCCACTTTTTGCTAATACTTGGGGGCAAGTAGTAGGTCAAAGTCTTCTAGTAGATCTTTCCTTGGGAAACGATCTATGTCCTCCTTACTTCTTGGGTGAAGATAAGGATAAAAATAAAGATGTTGTTTTAACATTCTTAGAGAAGTGGCATGATGTCCACCAGCTCAAGAATACCCCTGAGCATGTGCGAGAGTGGTAGAGGCTAGTTCATCACTACCTATCCCATCAAGTGACAACAATGTCGAAAGCTATCTTATGGTAGAGCTTATTCAAAGCATCTACAACATTATCCTGAGTGTGAACCTTCTCAAGAATAATGTGCTCAGTCGCTAAGAAATCTCTAATGAAGTGATACCTCACCTCAATGTGCTTGCTCTTTGCATGATAGACCGGATTCTTAGCCAAAGCAATGGCACTCTGACTATCACTGAGAAAATGAGGTACATGTTGAGGTAAACCCATATCACAAGCAAGAAGAGAAAGCCATAATGCTTCCTTACATGCCTCACTTGCTACAACATACTCTGCTTTTGTGGTGGAAATAGTTGTACATTCTTGAAGACGAGATCTCCAAGAGATAGCACCTCTAACAAAATGAAAAATATATGCTGATGTAGACTTACAATTGTCTACACAACCAGCATAGTCAGAATCTGTGTAACCAATAATGGATGCTTTCCCTCTACCTAAGCATAGACACTTATCCTTAGTGCCACTCAGGTATCTTAAAATCATCTTGACCGCTTCCCAATGCTTCTTGCCAGGATTAGACATATATTTACTCACAACTTCCATTGCAAATGCAATGTCTGGTCTCGTAGCTACCATAGAGTACATGAGACTACCAACAGTAGACTCATAGGGAATCTGTGGTCATGAATTCCTTTTCCTCATCTAATTTGGGGCAATCATCCTTGCTCAATTTCACATATGTGGGTAAAGGTGTACTCAATGCCTTCCCACCCTGCATATTGAACCGATGAAGTACTTTGGATATGTACTCTCTTTGAGACAAGTATATGCATCTTTTACTCCTATCATGAGTAATGCACATGCTAAGAATATGTTTGGCATTCCCCAAATCCTTCATATCAAATGTCTGACTCAACTTCTTTTTGAGAATTGACAAATCATAAAAGGACTTCCCAACAATCAACATATCATCAACATAAAGTATCAAGCATATCAAGCTGCCATCTGAGCATCTCTGTGTAGATATGGTGATCCTCATTGCTTCAAGAATAGCCTTAAGACTTCATAAAAGCATCAAAATTTTGGTACCCTCTAGGGGATTGCTTGAGTCCATACAAGCTCTTCTTAAGCTTGAAAACTAGAATTTCCTTGCCTGGAACTACATAACCCTCTGGTTGTTCCATATAGATCACATATGTAAGATCTCCATGCAAGAAAGCAGTTTTCACATCCATCTGGACTAGCTCTAAGTCCTCCATTTCAATGAATCGAAGAAACTTGTGCAGGGTAGTCATCTTGACCACTAGAGAGAATATTTCCTCAAAATCAACACCATGTTGTTGCTTAAAATCCTTTGCAACAAGTAGTGCTTTATACTTTGGAGAAGCACTATCTAATGTGAATTTCAGCTTATATACCCATTTACATGGTAAAGCTTTCCTGCCCTATGGCAAAGGTAGTAGATCCCAAGTACCATTCTTGTGAATAGAATCCAACTCACTCTTCATGGCACACTCCCACTTGACATGATCCTCTATCTGCATAGCCTCTTCGTGGAAAGAAGGCTCACTGGCAGCTGTTAGCATAACAAAATCTAAACCTGGAACATATCTATCAGCTGGATATGAAACACATGCAGAACATCTCAATGGTTGTTGAACATGAACATATGAGACTGATCTAAATGGACATTCTCTTGTATATCCCTATGTGCAGCAATTTTATGCATGCTAACCGGAGGACTAGTATCCTCAAACACCACTCTTCTCACTTCAAACTCCTTCATGGGTTGTTTATGCATCTTAGACTCATTCAAAATGACATCACTACTTCTGATCACTGACTATGTTTCAAGATCCCATAAGTGTTGGAATTTGGGGCCCCAAGATCGTTCCAATACTAAAACCTCTTGAGCATACACAACTTAATTGACAAGATGATAAGTGAGATAGAGAAAGAAAGAGATCTTGAGACAAGGATAGGGAACGTAAGCTAGATGCTTACTTCACTAAAAATAATAGATGTCCAAATTACAACATGGGAGTACTACTCAACCATATAAAGTGGTGCACTCACTAATGGAAGAATAAGAAGATGATGATACAAAATTTAGATTATGTCGAAATAATCTAAGTGTGTGTGAAGAGAATGAAGCAACGAAGCTAACAAAATAGTGTAATGAAATTGTAAATCAACCACAAGGTTAACTCACAAAAGATAGTTACCACCACCTCGTAGAAGACTTCCTGCTGCAATGAGAGTAGCCTCTCCTTCACCACAACTTCACCTCCTTCAAGAGTGTGAGAACACTCTGTCTTCAAGAAGATCTCCAAGCTCTAGATCTTTGAGTGAGTTACTCTTGAATGATGCTTTAACAATGAGCCAAGGGCCTCTTAAATAGTTTTGAAGCCTTCCCAAAAGCAATAGCGATGGTTCTTCAATAAAGCATAAAACATAGCGCATGACTTAATAAAGCAAAAACGTAGTTTCCTCAAAAAATACGTAGCGCAAGATATTTAGCGATCAATAAAGCATGCTTTTGCTTTATACGTAATGATCACTTTTGTTGGCTTTTCATGAGTTTTAAATAAAACTCATCGTTGCTATTTGCTTTTGGTTTTATTATTTTTAGCTTTCTAAAAGATGGTTTCACACTATGAAGTTTCAGGTTCGCATGGACGAAGAATTATTGGACATTGATTCCAACAATCCCTCCTTCAATGTCACAATGATATAAGCTTCAGTAACCTGCAAATCTTCTCATGACTATCTCTAGTCAATGCTTTGGTAAATATATCTGCAACATTCTCACTAGAAGGAACATAAACCAACTCAATGTGCTTCTTAGCTATCTGCTCTCGAATATAGTGGTAGTGTACCTCTATATGCTTTGTCCTTGCATGATGCACTGGATTCTTAGCTATAGCTATAGCACTCTGGCTATCTGAAAATATCTGAATGGGTTGATGTACTCTTACATCAAGATAACTGAAAATCTTCTGCAACCATACTGACTCTAGAGTAGCTGTAAATGCTGCACGATATTCAGCTTCACACGATGAAGTGGCAACAGTGGGTTGTCTTTTTGAAAACCATGAGATAAGACAATCTCCAAGATAAAAACAAAATCCACTAGTACTTCTTCTTGTGTCTTTATCACCTGCCCAATCAGAATCTGAAAATCCTTTTAGTAACAAATGTGTAGATTTCGAAAATACCATAGCATAATTTGAAGTTCCCTTCAAATAACGAAAGATCCGCTTTACTACTTTCCAATGTAACACTGTCGGATTTTGCATGAACCTTGATACTTGAGAAACTGCAAACTGTATATCAGGACGTGTATTACAAAGATAAATCAAGCAACCAACTGCTTGACTATATAGAGTAGCATCAAATGGCTCTGCATCTGCTACCATTTGTAAAGACGTGTTCTGATCCATAGGTGTTTGCATAGGTTTAGAATCACCCATCTGAAACCTTTCCAAAAGTTTCTCAATGTACTTCTGTTGTGTCATGTAGATACACTTATCTCGAAACAGAAACTGAATCCCAAGATAATAATGTAGAATGCCTAAATCATTCACATCAAATGTTTGCTTCAATTCTTCTTTGAACATCTGCTAATCTTCATCTCTGGGACCTGTGACTATAATGTCATCCACATAAATGATTGCTATAATCATCATACCTGTTTCAGCTTTGACATAAAGAGTTGGAGCTGCATCTGAGTTATGGAAACCAATGGATAAAAGATATGTATGTATCTTTTCATACCATGCTCTAGGTGCCTGTTTTAAACCATACAAAGCTTTTATAAGCTTACACACTAAGTGTTCTTTACCTGTCTCTTCAAAACCTTCTGGCTGCTGAATATACACATCCTCGTGTAAATCACCATTTAGAAAAGCAGTCTTAATGTCAAGTTGATATATATGCCAACCAAAATGTGCTGCTAGAGCAAGTACTGACCTAATAATAGTCATCCTAGACGTAGGAGCAACTGTCTCATCATAATCAATACCTTTTTGTTGTGCATATCCTTTGACAACCAACCTGGCCTTGTATCTAACAATAGTACCATCTGCTTTCCTTTTGATTTTAAAGATCCATTTTACACCTATAGCCTTCTTTCCTTCTGGTAACTCACATAGCTGCGAAGTTTGATTCTTATGAATAGAATCAATCTCTTCTTGCATAGTTTTTCTCCAAATAGGAATTTTAAGTGCATCTTTAACACACGCAGGTTCATCTTCAACAGTCGTAAGTGCCAAAATATCATGAATCTCAAAGTCTTCAGCAAAACTTACATGATCTTTTTGCTGTCTAGTTTGACTTCTTGTTCTTACATGATCTTGTTGTTGTTGTCTAGTCTGACTCCTTGTTCTTCCAGTAAAAGTTTTTATACCACTATCTTTCCAAGTCTGATATAACCATGTAGGTGTATCCTTGAATAGTGGTGAAACTCTTTCTGAACTTTCAGCTTCCACAGGTTCTAGAACTTGTCCTGTTGAGGTACTAGGACTTTCTGGAACTTTAACTTCTTCCATTTCTGGAACCAAAGTCTCTTGTGGAACTGACTCTGTAGAAGGTTGTGAAATTCCTCTTTCTTCAATTTTTTCTTGAATACTAGGAATTTGAGGTTTAACTCCCTCCTGATATGGCTGAACATGTATATCCAGAATCTTTCTAAAAATTCCATAGTCATTTTCACTAATGAACTCCGGAATTTTTGCTTCTTTATCATAAACCTTATCTTCAGCAATATAAGCATTACGTGAAAGAATAACTTCACCTGTTTCTGGAACATAAAACCTGTATCCTTTGCTTTCAACAGGATATCCAATAAAAACAGCTTTCTTTGCCTTTACATCTAGTTTGCCTCGGTCCTTTTTCTCAACATGTACATAAGAAAGTGATCCAAACACTCTGAAGTAACTCATATTAGGTTTTCTACCATAATAAGCCTCATACGGTGTGATTACCTTTAAAGCTTTTGTAGATGACCTGTTTAAAATGTGATTAGCTGTATATACTGCATCAAACCAGAATTTCGGTGAAAGCTTCTTGGATGCCATCATGCTCCGCATCATTTCAACAAGCACTCTATTCTTTCTTTCTGCAACACCATTTTGCTGAGGAGTATAAGCAATAGTAAGGTGTCGAGTAATACCTTTCTCATCGAGAAATGTCTGGAACTCATTTGACAAGTATTCTCCACCTCTATCACTTCTTAGAATCTGGACAGTTTCCTGACTTTCATTTTCAACCATAGCTACAAAGTTCTTGAACATAGGAAAGACTTCTGACTTCGACTTAAGACCATAGATCCATGAGTATCTTGTAAAATCATCCACAAATAGGACAAAATACCTGGTAGCTGTAATATGACCATGTTTCTTGAAAGGTAGTTTATGCATCTTACCTTCAAGACAACGTTCACATATATCTGAATCATCAGGTAGCTTGAATGAGGGTAAACTCTCAACCATACCTCTATCTTTGATATTCTTGAGAGCTCCAAAACTGATATGTCCAAATCTTTCATGCCATAGCTTCATATCTTCCACCGATGACGAACATTTGACTGCATATGCTTGACTGATTTTTGACAAAACAAAGATCCCTCCTTTATGCTTACCTTGTAAAAGACACTTGTCTTCTTTATGTGATAAGATCTTACAAAGATCTTTCTCAAATACAACTTTAAAACCATCACTTAAAAATGCAGATATAGATAGCAGATTTATCTTCATTTCAGGTACATAAAGGACATCTGAAATTTGAAAATTACCACCTTCTCTTGACTTTAGGGTTACTGTACCTATTCCCACAACATCCAAATCATTTCCATCTGCAATAGTAACTCTTCTACCTGAAGAATAGGAAAGAGAAGAAAATACATCTCTACAACCTGTCATATGCTTTGTAGCACCTGAGTCGAATATCCAAGGACTTGCTGAAAGAACTTTTAAAGCTGCTTGATCAAAAGCTACTTCCTCAATAGTGATACAGGCATAAGAATCACCTTGAGATTTCCCTTTTTTATCATCTTCTGCAACATTACCTGATGCCTTTTTCTTTTCTGTTGCAATCCTTTTATAACATTCTAACTGAATATGTCCACGTTTCTTGCAAAAAGAACATATTTTTACCTTCTTCTTAGAAGAATTCTCTTTAGATGTCGTAGATATAGAATCTGAAGTAGAAGGTGAGAGGGACCTACTTTCCTTCTTGGATTTTTGTTCCTTCTTCTTATCCTTCTTCTTCTTACCCTTTGATGAAAATGAAAGTGCTTCTTCATTCTCTTCCATTCCCTTCAACTGATCTTCATCTTGAATTAGTAAGAACTCTAATTCTTCAAATGTAACCTCTCTATCTCTTGTGGTAAGGGTAAGAGTGGTTATGAAAGAGCGATATGAAATAGGAAGTGAATTAATCAGCGTATTTACCATTTCTTCATCTGATATCTCAACTCCTACATTTAGAAGTTGATCTCTCAAGTCAACGAGTCTTGTAATGTGGGTTTGTATTGACTCACTAGCTTTCATCCTTGTATTTGCTAGTTGTCTCCTCAAGTGAGCTTTTCTAGCAGGATTTCTGCTCTGAAAAAGATTCTCGAGCTTTAACCAAGCTTGACTAGAACTTCTGCAAGATCTGATCTGTGGTAGAATATGCTTTTTGACGCTCATTGCTATGAATGAAAGTGCTAAAGCATCTCTAGCATCCCATCTTGCCTGATCTTCAGTAGGAGGAACTCTAGGTAAAGACCTAGCAGTGACTCTGGATGTCGAAGTGGTTACCTCTTCTTCTGTTCGTTCTGTAATAACAATTCCAGTACCTGTTGAAGCTGCTGTAGACCCTTCTTCGCCTTCTCGTCTTGGTCTTGTTAAGGATCCATTGACGATACTCCATAAATCCTTTGTCACTAACAAGTTCATCATCATGAAACTCCACATGGGATAATTAGAAGATCCATCTAACTTGTCTTCAATCTCAATTCTAATCTCACTCATCTTATCTTAAGTGTTTATGTCAATTATGTAGCTCTGATACCAAGTGTTGGAATTTGGGGCCCCAGGATCATTCCAATACTAAAACCTCTTGAGCATACACAACTTAATTGACAAGATGATAAGTGAGATAGAGAAAGAAAGAGATCTTGAGACAAGGATAGGGAACGTAAGCTAGATGCTTACTTCACTAAAAATAATAGATGTCCAAATTACAACATGGGAGTACTACTCAACCATATAAAATGGTGCACTCACTAATGGAAGAATAAGAAGATGATGATACAAAATTTAGATTATGTCGAAATAATCTAAGTGTGTGTGAAGAGAATGAAGCAACGAAGCTAACAAAATAGTGTAATGAAATTGTAAATCAACCACAAGGTTAACTCACAAAAGATAGTTACCACCACCTCGTAGAAGACTTCCTGCTGCAATGAGAGTAGCCTCTCCTTCACCACAACTTCACCTCCTTCAAGAGTGTGAGAACACTCTGTCTTCAAGAAGATCTCCAAGCTCT
This sequence comes from Ceratopteris richardii, assembly GCA_020310875.1. Taxonomy (NCBI): domain Eukaryota; kingdom Viridiplantae; phylum Streptophyta; class Polypodiopsida; order Polypodiales; family Pteridaceae; genus Ceratopteris; species Ceratopteris richardii. The sequence continues at coordinate 188,495,110 of CM035408.1, read as the reverse complement.
AGATCTTTGAGTGAGTTACTCTTGAGTGATGCTTTAACAATGAGCCAAGGGCCTCTTAAATAGTTTTGAAGCCTTCCCAAAAGCAATAGCGATGGTTCTTCAATAAAGCATAAAACATAGCGCATGACTTAATAAAGCAAAAACGTAGTTTCCTCAAAAAATACGTAGCGCAAGATATTTAGCGATCAATAAAGCATGCTTTTGCTTTATACGTAATGATCACTTTTGTTGGCTTTTCATGAGTTTTAAATAAAACTCATCGTTGCTATTTGCTTTTGGTTTTATTATCTTTTAGCTTTCTAAAAGATGGTTTCACACTATGAAGTTTCAGGTTCGCATGGACGAAGAATTATTGGACATTGATTCCAACAATAAGTGATATCCAAATTTTCATTCTTGACCATATCCAAGAAAAATGCATTTCTTTGACTCATGGTCCAACTTTTATCTAAGATTCTTGGGTATATGAACATGCGCTTCACACCCAAAAACTCGAAGATGGTCATAATATCGTGGCTTCCCTATCCACAACTCTTGTGCCACTTTCAGACCTTTGGCATTATTGGGTGAGAGGTTGATCACATGAACTTTTGTCAATATTGCTTCTGCCTAAAAACATTGGTTGAGGTTTACATGATGCAACATAGAGAGTACTCTATCTTTAATCGTTCTATTCATCTTCTCAGCTAGATCATTCTGTATTGGGGTATAAGGAGTTGTAAGATCTCTACAAATCCCCCTAAACTGACAGAGAAAGCTGAATTGATGTGAGGTATACTCACCCCCATTATCTAAACATAAACCCTTAAGATTTGTTCCTTTTTCAGTATGAACTGAAGCAAGACATTTTTTAAAAGTAGGGAATACCTCATCCTTCGATTTGATAAGATAAACCTAGACTTTTCTAGTAGCATCATCTATGAAAGTGACAAAGTAAAGAGAACTACCTAAGGACCTAGTGGGCATAGGACCACACACATCCGTATGAATGAGATCCAAAGGCTGAATTGAAGAGTCAGTGTATGTTCTATGCGCATTTTTGGTTTGCTTTCCATATTGAAAATGCTCAAAAAATGAAAAATCGGAGAAAGATAACACAGGTAAGTAGCCAAAATGAGAGAGATTTTCCATTCCACTATGAGATATATGGCCCAAAATACCATGCCAAATACAAGCCATAGGTTGTTCAGTAATAGCTAACAAGTGTTCTTTCTGTGATACAAATAAAGGATAAAGTGAGCCAAGTTTGCTTCCTTTTGCAATAACCATATTGCCCTTTGATATACGAAAGGACTGAGCATAGAAGACCACCTTGTAACCAAGATCATCAAGTTGACCAACTGACATCAAACTGTGTGATAACTGAGGTACATGGCATACAGTATGCATAGTAAATTTTGAACCATCAATGAACTGCACAACCACATCTCCAATCCCCACAATGTCACACTGGTGAGAGTCACCAAGTCGCACGGTACCAAGAGACTTTGCTACATAATCAGAGAACCATTCTCTGTCTAGTGTCACATGGAAAGAAGCACTAGAGTCTAGCAACCATGTGTGGGAAAGAGAATCAGCCATGAGAGCCTTAGTTGGCACAGTACTATCGAGTGTTAGCACATCAGCATTATAAAAAATAGCATTAATTTCTTCAATCTTCAAAGTCGAAGTAGATGGTGCAAGTAACTGTTTAACATGCCCATCAACATTCTATCCTTTACCTTTAGCATTCTTTAATGCATGACAGTCTTTCTTCATATGTCCTTTCTTATGGCAATAATGAAGAAGTGTCTGGTGGCCATTGGGCCTTTCATATGGACACTAACGGTAACAGTGTAGACTTTGCATGACAGCAAATTAGATGCATCTCTATCATATCATACTTGTTTAGGCTTTGAGCGTGCTTCTTTTGCATTAGATTGCTATCCTATGGCTGCCTCTAGTCTTTGTGATGAGAATGAGCCTCTTTTGTTTATGAAGCACAAAATTTTGAAGATTGGATCATTCTTATGCAATCATAATATGATGCTATTATGAAAAATGGTACCTGGCCTTTATGTGACTTTCCTCCTGGCAAGAAGGCCATTGGCACTAAGTAGGTATACAAGCTAAAGAGTAATCTTGATGGAACAGTTGACAGGTATAAGGCTAGGCTTGTTGCAAAGGGTTATGCTTAGGAAAGAGGTATTGATTTTGATTAGACCTTTGCTCCTACATGAAGAATGACTATTGTTCATAGCATCTATGCACTTGCAACTCATCATGGTTGGAATGTACATCAATTGGACATTAAACCTACATTTCGGAATGGTAACTTGCATCAAGAAGTGTATGTTTTTAGCCCCATGGCTTTGTGCAAAAAGTGCATGAAATCAAAGTGTGCAGGTTGAAGAAGGCATTATATGGTTTAAAGCAAGCACCACGTGCTTGGTATGAAAAGATACATGCCTATCTGATTGCACATGGCTTAGAGAACAGTCCAACTGAAAGCACCTTATATGTTAAGCATGCAAATGATGTGAATGATTATGAGAAGCTGTTCATGGTTCAACATCACATGTTGAATACGATGTCTGCTGGTGTTTCAAAATCGAATGATAATGTCTGGTATGTTGATTTACGTGCTTCAAATCACATGACCAGTCATGCAGAATGGTTTAGTACTTTGCAAAAATTGCAAGTTCTTGGATATGTTGATGACACATCACACCCTATCGAGCATACAGAAAATATAGCACTGTCTATGGAGGATGAGAAGGTAAAACACCTTGCTGATGTGTTGCATGTTCCAAATATAATAAAGAATCTGGTTTCTGTTGGACAAATGGTTGACCAAGGATTACAAGTTAGGTTCAATGCTGAGGGGTTATATGTAGAAGAATACAAACGGGATGGAAGATTTTTTGCCAAAGGAACCAAAGTGAGTAGGATGTTCACCTTAAATGTGAAAATTCGTGAAATGAATGCAGCCATGTTTGCAAAGGTGCAGGAGTTATTGCTGATATAGAGATCTAGCACAAACAGATTGGACATGCAAACTTGCAAAGGCTGAAATTGATGTAGTCAAAGGAGATTGTCCATGGAATACCAAATTTCAAGGTTGCAGAGATGCAAAAAGTATGGGCAACATGTCAATTTGGTAAATAGTCAAGATCATTGTTTTCGCATGACGGAGTGACGTATTCACTCACTTTCAGAATTTTAAAGCTATGGAGGAAAAGTAGATAGGGACTTATGTTCAGACATTAAGATATGATGGAATACATGTCGAACGAGTTCAACAATTTTCTAAAAAGTCATGGAATTTGACGTTAGTTTTCATGCAAGTACTTATCACAACATAATGGCGTTGCTGAATGCAAAAAAAGACATATTGCAAAAATAGCAAGAGCCTTGATGGCTGAGAAGAATATGCCTCATTGTTATTGGGTAGAAGTTGTGCATACGGTTGTATACATTATGAATAAAACTCCAACTATTGTTGTACATCAAGTTACACCTGACGAGAAATTCACAGGCAAAAAGCGAAACTTATCACATATGAATTTTTTTGGCTATATTGCATATGTACATGTTCCAGATGAGTTGAGAACAAAGATTGATCCAAAAGCAGAAAAATGTGTCTTCATTGGATACTCCCTTGAGCAAAAGGGATATAAATGTTATAACCCACTCACACGAGAGGTGAAGGTGAGCAGAGATGTGGTATTTAATGAAATCTCAAGCTTCTATGCAGATGCCAAAGAAGGACTAAATCTTGAACCAAATGACAAAGAAAATGCTGAAAAATCAATTGTAGAATCTCAAGCTTTAAGTGGACCGGATAATCACCAAGCAATAGTTCCAACTGAATTCCATGGAGTGGAAGATCGCATGGAAATTTTAGTCCAGAAAATTCATCAAATACATCCAATAAAGGTAAAGAAAAGCTTTATGTTGGTCATGAAACATGTGCAGGTTTCAAGACGTTGATGGAGATTCAAGCGATTCAGAAAAGAGTCTTGATGAGGAACTTGGATTGCCCTCTGTGAAGAGTCCAGGAGTAAGAAATGTACATGTAGATGATACAAGGAGAAGTGACCCAGGATCAAGAAGATCTAGGAGGATATGGTATCAGTGCAACAATTGACATATGATAGTTACATGGCTCGCCATTGTGCCTACATGACAAAGGTAATACAAGATGTTGAACCTTCTTGTTTTGAAGATGCAATAGAAATGTAGATTGGGAAAAAGCTATGGATGAAGAGATGGCTGCACTTTATGAAAATGATACATGGAAGCTTTTCTATTGCCACAAGGAAAGAAACCCATAGGCTCCAAGTGGGTTCACAAGGTAAAGCACAATGTTGATGGTAGCATAAGAAGGTATAAAGCACGTTTGGTAGAAAAAGGATATGCACAAACTTATGGCATGGATTATGAGGAAACATTTAGCCTTGTAGCTAAAATGTCTACTGTCAGAACACTTGTTGCATGAGCTACAACAAAAGGATGGACTTTGCATCAGATGGATGTGAAGAATGGTTTCTTACATGGTGAGCTATAGGAAGAAGTATACATGGACCAGCCACAAGGATATGAAGATTCAAAACATCGAGAATATGTTTGTAGGTTGCAAAAGGCTTGGTATGGGCTGAAGCAAGCTCCTCATGCATGGCATGCAAGGATTGCTAATTACTTAACCACCATTGGGTTTTCTATGTGTGATGGAGATCATTGTGGCTATTTATGTTGATGACTTTATTGTAGGTGGTGATAATGAAGAAAGCATCAAAGAGGTAAAGCAACTTCTTATGTAGGAATTTGACATGAAAGATCTTGGTGTGCTACGCTATTTTTTGGGCATTGCGTTTATACATACAAAAATAGGTATATGGATATCACAAAGGCAATATGCCTTGAATATGCTGCAAAAGTATGGTATGGCTGATTGTAAGACAATTTCTATGCCATTAGATTAGAATTTGAAGCTAGATACTACATCAGGTGAAGCATTGGGAAATGCTACTATGTATAGGAAAATTGTGGGAAGTTTGATTTTTCTCACATTACGAGGCCTGATCTTAGCTACACTACACGACTTGAAAGTCAATTTATGTAGGTTCCGAAGAAGCCACATTTGGATGCTCCAAGGCACACTCTAGTTATGTGAGTGCTACTTTGGATTATGCATTGTTTTATGAAGTTAGTGTAGATTTGCAGGTTTATGGATACACCAATGTAGATTGGGCTGGTAGCATTCCATATAGAAGATCTACTAGTGGCTTTCTATTCTCACTTGGGAGTGCAACTATTACATGCAGTAGCAAGAAACAACCCATTGTTGCTTTGTCGAGTACAGAGGCTCAGTATAGAGGTGCTGCAATGGCAGCATGTGAGGCACCATGGTTGGAGATGCTACTTGCAAATTTTGTTGTCGAAGTGCAAAAGCCTATCACTATCTATTCTGATAAACTTAGCAGTATATAGTTAGCACGGAACCCTATTTTTCATGTTAGAACAAAGCATATCGAGGTACATTATCACTTCATCAGAGAGAAGGTATTAGCAGGTGATATTGATCTTGTTTATGTGAGAACAGATGAGCAGGTTGCTGATATTTTCACTAAAGCACTTGGAGTAGAGTGTAGAGAGTACGCATGAGGAAACAAAATGAAAAGTAAAGTACTCTCACGAAACAAAGAATGAGTGAGACACAAAATGAGTAGACCATGAAATGGGTAAACACATGTGGATTAGAAATGAGCTTGCCAAGAGTATGGAGTAGGCTCTTCAAGCTTCTAACCAAGCACAAATGAGGGGAGAGGCCATCCTTATATAGATTTGGGAGGGGCTCTCAAAAGTACATCATACGTGGGACTCCTGAAAGGAGAATGAATACAACTGGTAGAAGCACATGGCAAGGTACCCAAATACAAAGGAAATACAATATAAAATGGAAATAGGCTAGAAATGGAGTGCCTCCTGGATACTAAATGGAGATGCACTCATGCAGATACAAATGTAGATGAAGTAAGAGCAATCATGTCGTTAACACCCCCTCTGTGGCTCCATTATGGAGTGGCTAAATGTTGTAGAGGTCCACCAAGCGTTGTAGCAGAACCGGAGGTAGAGCCTTCGTGAACATGTCCACCAGGTTCTCCTGAGAGGTACACTACTCCAGAGTTATCTCATGAGATATGATCTTCTCACGGATGAAGTGGTACTAGATCTCGATGTGCTTTGTCGGAGCGTGGTGTTAAAAGTCAAGCTTCAAGCTAAAAATTCGTGGGGAATCTTTTATGGACATGTGGAGCAATCAAAGGAAGCCAAAAGCCACGAGATTCCATCAAGAAAAGTCACTCAACCACTCCCCAAGTCATCTCAACTAATTCCTCCAAGTTAGGAGGCTGATTTGGAAAGGTAGTTCCTAGATTTTAGGGGCACACCTCTCACTATAAAAGGAGCATGTATCCCGACTTCTTTTGGGCCATTTTCTTGGAGTTTTAGCTCATGTAAAGTGAGCACTAAGTGCTGGAGTTGTGATAAGCAAGCCCCTTGCTTAAGCAACCCCCTTGCTTGCTTGTTTGTTTTCTTTTAGTAGGCATATCTATGTGTGTGCGCAGGCAGTGTTGCAACTCTCTACCCCTGAGTTGTTAGCATTGGTTCTCCCTCATATGGTATCCATTTGATGTAATTCTTGTCTCATTGGATAGCTATAAGAGTCTATTTTATGCTTACCAATTCTCTGGAGCATTCTCTGAGTAAGCTGGGAGCAACATTCATTTTAGTGAAGTTGTGTGATTGATATCTCTCTCTTTGTGTAGGCTCTGTTGGAAATATTTTGCTCTCTGTTGTAAGGGCTGGTTCTCCTTCTCTATGTATCCATTTGCTATGATTTTGGTGTCATTGGGTAGCTATTAGAGTCCTCTAAAGTTGACTTAAGTTTGAGATTCATTCTCTGTATAATCTCTGAGAAAAGTTTGCTGGAGTGAAGTGAGGTCTCTGCTTGACTAGCAGTTGTGAGCATTCAACTAGCTCATGTTGTAGACATTGTTTCTCTTTGTGTAAGCATCCATTTCAAGTGAAATTTGTTTTGTTGGAAAGCCCTTGGTGTCTACTACAGGTCTACAAAAGCTCACTGGAGTTCTCTGCATAAGCTTTGAGTAAGAGCATTTTTGGTGTGCAGAGGTCAAAGAAGGATACCTGTGGAGGTCATTCGCGCTTCATCGTTGCTTAGGGGTTGAGATACTTCCCCCATTAGTGGTATCAGAGCATTTGGGCATCTTGGAGGTATCACATACAAGCAAGAAGACCTCTTGGAGTTGGTGGTTGAAGAGTTGCACCAACAAAAGCTTCTTGGAGGTAGCTCACATCAAGGGGGAGCTATTCTACTCAAATTTGCAAGAGCACAAGGTGTCCATCTAAGGAAAGCTTTGGATTGAGGTAACCTCAGAGCCTCATTTTCATTTTACACACATTGGAGCATTAGCCAAGGGCTAGGTCAAGTATCAAAGACTAGATATGGGAGACTTCAACACTCAAATTGAAAAGCTAGACAAAGGTAACTATCAACCATGGAGATTTAGGGTCTCCAACTATCTTATGGGCAAGGGCCTTTGGGGGTTGATTAGTGGAAGTGAACCAAGACCTAGGTTGGATGAGAATCCAACCAATGACCAGAGAAGGGCCTTTAGGGAATGGAATGAAAGAGACAAGAGGGTTATCTTTATTCTTTCCCAACACATTAGCAATAGCATGATCGGCCATATCCAAGACCTGGATTCAAGCATGAAGGTATGGGAGACACTTGAAAGGCTTTATTCAACAAGCACCAAAGCAAGGAAGATCCAACTCAAGAATGAGCTCAACAACCTTAGGAAGAGCTCAGGGAGTAGCATAAATGACTACATACTTAAGGTCAAGGAGTTATCAGATGCATTGGGATCCATTGGAAGCCACGTAGATGATGACGATCTTGTGGCTTATACTCTCAATGGTTTGAGAGATGATGAGAAGTGGAAACCCTTTACCACTTCAGTTTATGTAAGGGATAATCTTCCCGATTTTGAGCAATTGGTTGCTCTCATGGTCACCGAAGAAATGAACATAGGTGGAAGTTCAACTAAAAGCAAAGATGCACAAGTTTTCTATGCAGGTAATCAAAGGGGCAAAGGAAGACAAGGACAAGGAAGGGGCAAAGGAAGGTTTGGAGGAAGGCAAGGCCACTCAAGAAATCAAGGACATGACCAAGGCACCTCATCACAAAGAGGGAGAGGAAGATCAAGAGGAAGAGGAGGACGACATCAACAAAACAGGAATCAAGATGGCGAAGGATGTTACATATGTGGCAAGTTTGGCCACTATGCTAGAGATTGCTACCAAGGAGGAAACCAAAGGAACTATAATCAAGGTTCTTCATACAAAGGCCAAGGTAATTATGCTTCTACAAGTTCAGAAAATGACAATCTCTTGATGATGCACATGAATGGGAATTCAAGCAAAGTAGATAACACTTGGTATATTGATAGTGGATGTAGCAACCATATGAGTTGCAATGCTTCTTGGTTTACTAATCTACATGCTCCCAAAGGTAAAGGACATGTAGAAACAGGTGATGATACAGCCCATGAGATCTCCCATGTTGGAGATGTAGCTTTGGATGACAAGGAGGAAGGAAGATGTCTCAAGGATGTCTTGCATGTACCTACCATCACAAAGAACTTGGTGTCCGTTGGGCAAATGGTTGAAAGAGGCTATCAAGTAAGGTTCAACAAAGGTGGATGCTTTGTGGAGAACCCTAAGCAAGGTTACAAGGTCATAGCAAGAGGAAAGAAGCAAGGGAGACTCTTCACTTTGGAGGTAAATTCTCATTCTACTCAACATGTCTACTTCACATATGGAAACAAGAGGATTTCGGAGTTGGACTTGTGGCACAAGAGGATAGGTCACATCAACATACAAAGAATGAAGGAAATGCAATTCAAGAGGCTGGTTGAAGGTCTTCCCAACTTCCAAGGACAAGGTATGAAGCATTTATGTGAATCTTGTCAACTAGGGAAGCAAGCGAGACTTCCATTCAAGAAGAGTGGCTACATAAGCCAACATCCATTGGAGTTGATACATACAGATGTGTGGGGGCCAACGAAAGAGCAATCCATTGGAGGTAACAAGTACTTTGTCACTTTTATAGATGATTGCACAAGGATGGTTTGGGTTTATTTCATCAAAAACAAATCAGATGTGTTTACATGTTTCAAAGCATTCAAGGCAATGGTAGAGAAGGAAACAGGTACATATATCAAGAAGCTAAGGTCCGATGGAGGGGGAGAATATTTCTCAAATGAGTTTTCTGATTTTTTAATGGATCAAGGCATCAAGAGGCAAGTAACATGCAGGTACACACCCCAACAAAATGGAGTAGCAGAGAGAAAGAATAGATACATTGCCGAGATCGCTAGAGCAATGCTTAATGAGATGAATGTACCTAACATGTTTTGGAGTGATGCAGCAAATACCGCCGTGTATCTAATGAATAGGGCTCCTACCTCAGGGATCCATGGCTTGACACCATATCAAGCCTATTATGGTAAGAAACCTGATCTTTCCCACTTGAAGATATTTGGATGTACTTGTTATGTACATGTGCCAAGTGAATTGAGGCACAAGCTACAACCAAAGGCAGAAAAGTGTGTGTTTCTAGGATATTCAAATGATCATAAAGGTTACAGGTGCTTCAACCCAAATACAAAGGACTTGAGGATATCAAGGGATGTAGCATTTGATGAGCTACTCCCTTGGTATAAGAAGTATGATTGTATGCAGGACTATGAAGAAGAAAAGCATGGACATGATGAAGAACAAATCGACCTAGAGCTAAGCGGCCCAAGGTGTTCCATCAATGAAGATAGTTCAAGCATGAACTCACCATGGAGGGAGAGATCTTCATCAAGCTATGAAGCACAATCAATCAACAAAGGCAAAGCAACATTGGTGGAGTTGGATGAAGAAGGTAATGAAGTTGAAGATGATGAAGGACACATGATGGAGAAAGAAGCCACGTCAAAGAAAGAGATCAAGTTCCCAAGGCAAAGGAGGTTTATTCCTCCAAAAGGTGAAGAAAGGAAGTCTTCTAGAGTTAAGTATCCAACTCAAAGGTTTACTTATGATTCATACATGGCAACACATTATGCATATATGAACAAAGTAGTAGAAGATCATGAGCCCGATTGCTATGAAGATGCAAGCAGGTACACCGAATGGAAAGAAGCAATGCAAGAAGAGATCGACGCACTTGAGGAAAATCAAACATGGACTCTAGTGCCCAAGAAGGAGAACATGAAGGTAATAGGTAATAAGTGGGTGTATAAAGTAAAGAGGAATTCAGATGGATCTATTTCTAGGTTCAAAGCAAGATTGGTGGCCAAGGGTTTTGCACAAACCTATGGAGTGGACTTTGAAGAGACATTCAGCCCCGTGGCAAAGATGAGCACCATTAGGACACTCATTGCAATGGCTGCTAGCAAAGGATGGAAGCTCTTCCAATTGGATATCAAGAATGCCTTTCTCAATGGAGACTTGGAAGAAGAGGTATACATGGAGCAACCACTAGGTTTTGTTCATAAAGAGTTTCCACATCATGTTTGTAGGTTGAAGAAGGCACTTTATGGCCTAAAGCAAGCTCCAAGGGCTTGGAACCAAAGATTGGTGGACTATTTGATCAAATGTGGTTACAATCAATGCAAGGCGGATCCATCTCTCTTCATCAAACAAAGAGGAGAACTTGTGGTCTACATGTGTGTGTATGTAGATGATCTTATCATTACAGGTAATGATACAAAGGGCATTGAGGAGATCAAGGCAAAGCTTGGAAAGGAGTTTAGGATCTCTGATCTTGGAGATCTTAGGTATTTTCTTGGCATTGAAGTTGTATACAAAGAAGAAGGTATTATGCTCATACAAAGGAAGTATATTCTAGACCTACTTGAGAGGTTTGGGATGCTACATTGCAAGCCTATTTCAAATCCCATGGAAGTTAATGTAAAGCTAAGCTCCATTGATGGAGAGCCATTAGAGGATGTAACTTTGTATCGATCTATTGTAGGCTCTTTCAATTATGCCACAATAACCAGGCCTGACATAGCATATGGAGTTGGAGTGTTATCACAATTTATGCATAGTCCAAGGACTACACACTTGCAAGCTGCAAGAAGAATGTTGCGATATCTCAAAGCCACTATAAATGAAGGATTGTTCTACTCATTTGATGATGATATGCAGGTCAAAGCTTATTCCAATGCCGATTGGGCCGGTTCGAAGGAAGATAGAAGGAGTACAAGTGGTTACCTAGTCATGCTAGGTAGCAAGATCATCTCATGGATTTCAAAGAAGCAACCCACGGTGGCATTATCTTCCACCGAGGCTGAGTATAGAGCTTTGGCTCAAGTCACATGTGAGCTAATGTGGATTAAGAAGTTATTTATGGAGCTTAATTTGCAGGTTGACACATATCCAATTTTTTGTGACAACATGAGTAGCATTCATCTAGCATCGAACCCTGTCTATCATGCTAGAACCAAGCATATTGAAGTGCACTATCACTTCATAAGGGAAAAGGTGATATCCAAGGAAGTTTCAGTACATCATATTGGTACTAAGGACCAAGTTGCGGACATGTTTACAAAGGCTTTGGATGGGATGAGGATTTCAAAATTCAAGCAATGCATCAACATGAAGGAGCTTGGATGAGGATGAAGAATTGAAGCTTGAGGGGGAGTGTTAAAAGTCAAGCTTCAAGCTAAAAATTCGTGGGGAATCTTTTATGGACATGTGGAGCAATCAAAGGAAGCCAAAAGCCACGAGATTCCATCAAGAAAAGTCACTCAACCACTCCCCAAGTCATCTCAACTAATTCCTTCAAGTTAGGAGGCTGATTTGGAAAGGTAGTTCCTAGATTTTAGGGGCACACCTCTCACTATAAAAGGAGCATGTATCCCGACTTCTTTTGGGCCATCTTCTTGGAGTTTTAGCTCATGTAAAGTGAGCACTAAGTGCTGGAGTTGTGATAAGCAAGCCCCTTGCTTAAGCAACCCCCTTGCTTGCTTGTTTGTTTTCTTTTAGTAGGCATATCTATGTGTGTGCGCAGGCAGTGTTGCAACTCTCTACCCCTGAGTTGTTAGCATTGGTTCTCCCTCATATGGTATCCATTTGATGTAATTCTTGTCTCATTGGATAGCTATAAGAGTCTATTTTATGCTTACCAATTCTCTGGAGCATTCTCTGAGTAAGCTTGGAGCAACATTCATTTTAGTGAAGTTGTGTGATTGATATCTCTCTCTTTGTGTAGGCTCTGTTGGAAATATTTTGCTCTCTGTTGTAAGGGCTGGTTCTCCTTCTCTATGTATCCATTTGCTATGATTTTGGTGTCATTGGGTAGCTATTAGAGTCCTCTAAAGTTGACTTAAGTTTGAGATTCATTCTCTGTATAATCTCTGAGAAAAGTTTGCTGGAGTGAAGTGAGGTCTCTGCTTGACTAGCAGTTGTGAGCATTCAACTAGCTCATGTTGTAGACATTGTTTCTCTTTGTGTAAGCATCCATTTCAAGTGAAATTTGTTTTGTTGGAAAGCCCTTGGTGTCTACTACAGGTCTACAAAAGCTCACTGGAGTTCTCTGCATAAGCTTTGAGTAAGAGCATTTTTGGTGTGCAGAGGTCAAAGAAGGATACCTGTGGAGGTCATTCGCGCTTCATCGTTGCTTAGGGGTTGAGATACTTCCCCCATTACGTGGAACACTAGATTCTTGGCGATGGCCAAGGATGACTGGCTATCCGTGCGAAGACATGTCCGAGTATCTTGCAAAACACCAATGTCAGATAATAAACGTCGAAGCCAGATGGCCTCACATGCTACAAAGTTGAATGCTCGGTACTCGGCCTCGGTATATGATAGCGCACCTAAGGCTGCTTCTTACTTGCCCAAGAGATAGGTCGTGAGCCAAGCAAGAATATATACCCAGATGTAGACCGTGGAGAATTAGGATCACCTGCCCAATCAGAATCTAAATATCCAGCGAGTTCGATGCCCCCTCTATACCAAAGACCATGATGTTAGGTGAGGTTAAGGTATCGAAGTAGTCTCTGAGCAGCATCCCAATGAGTCTAACGAGGTTGATGTGCAAACTGACTAAGTATACCAACTGTATAAGCAATATCTGGTCTAGTGTTGGCAAGATAGAGTAATGAGCCAACAAGCTGTCGATACGTATGCACATCCACAAGTGATGATGAGTCCTCTAATGTAAGCTTGATGTTTGGATCAAGTGGTGTAGAAACTGAGCGACATTGGTCCATATTATATCTGGAAAGTAGATCAGAGTAGTACTTCTGTGATAGGAATATACCTTCTTTTGTTTGTCAAACTTCCATACCCAAGAAGTAGTGCAGTAAGCCAAGATCTATCATAGAGTACTGAAGATAAAGCTGTGTGATGATAAACTGGATGCGTTCTTCGTCTAAGCTTGTCAAGATCAAGTCATCTACATAGAGAATCATGATGGCTACTAGAGACTCCTTTTGATAGATATAGAGATTAGCATCAGCATTGCTTCTATGAAAGCCTTTGTCTTCAAAGAACTTGTGAATTTTTTCATACCAGGCCCTGGGAGCTTGCTTAAGTCCGTAAAGTGCCTTGTGAAGCTTGTAGACTTGATCTTCTTTGCCTTTGATCTTGAAGCCTTTAGGTTGTTCAACATATACTTCTTCTTGAAGATCTCCATTCAGGAATGCACTTTTGACGTCGAGCTGGTAAATGGGCCACTTAAAGTGAGCACTTAGTGCTAAAATGATTCTTATGGTTGTGAATCTTGTAGTAGGAGCAAAGGTTTCTTCATAGTCAATGCCATGTTGTTTCTTGTATCCCTTAGCTACCAACCTTGCTTTGTACTTGTCTAATGTGCCATCTAACTTGTACTTAAATTTATAAAGCACTTAACTCCTATGACTTGATGATTTGTGGGCTTAGGTACAAGAGTCCAAGTTTTGTTCTTCTCGATTGCATCCATTTTGACTTGCATAGCTTCTTCCCACTTAGGTTGTCCTTGAGCTTCTTTGTAATTAGATGGTTCTGGGATTTGTTGAATCTGATGCATTAAGGCGTAATTGACATAATGACTTTGTTCTCGTTGTTTCTTGTCAATAAGTCTTTGCGATCTTCTTGGATGACTTGAAGTACTTGCTTCTGAGTTGGAGTTTGGAAATACTGAGTCCCCCTCTGAAGTGTAGATAGGTGGACTAAGACTTGTACTTGAATCTTTTCTTGAGTATGAGGAAGCTTCATTGAAGATCACATCCTTTGAAATGGTGATGGAGTGATTTTCCATATCATATAGACGGTATGCCTTTGATTGGTCACTATACCCTATGAATATGTGTTTCTTGGACTTTGATTGTAACTTGTTTCTATCTTCTTTTGGTATATGGACAAAATCTTCACTGCCAAAGTCTTAAAAGTAATTCACATTTGGTTTTCTTCCATAGTAGGCTTTGAAGGGTGTTTTGTTGTGTAATGCACTTGTAAATTCTCGATTAAGAATGTGAACGGCAGTATGCACGGCTTCTACCCATAACTTATAGGGTAGATCCTTGTGATGAAGCATTGTTCGTGCCATTTCCATCACACTGTATGTCTTCATTTCAGTGACTCCATTCTGGGATGGAGTATGAGGCTGAGTGACGTGTCTTTTGATCCCTTTCTGGTTGAGAAAGTTATCAAAGTCATGATTGATAAACTCACCACCTCCATCTGATCTGATGGTTTTAACTTTAGTTGAAGCTTCATTCTCAACTTCCTTGATCCAAGTTTGAAACTTAGAGAATGTGTCTGCCTTTGACTTCAAAAAGTACACCCAAATATAGTGAGAGTGGTCATCTACTAGAAGATAAAAGTAGAGAGATTGTTAGCTCATGAACTGGTTGATTTTTATGCACTAACATGCCCCATTTTGGAGAGTATTTGTTTGAACATAGGTGTTTTGCAATGAGAATAGATGGCCAGTGATGATAAGATCTACTCAAATGTGGACACAAGTATCAAGAGCGGTATGGGTGAAGGTATGCATGGTTTTCAGTGGATGGGGATAGAGAATCACTCCAGAGAGAGGTGTTTTCAAAGCTTGCGGTGCCATGAAAAGCCACATCTATGGGAGGAAGGGAAAATGTGATTGCAATTGCTTTTTAGCATCAGATCGACCTTCTACCACATTCTCTCATTGGTAGAATCCTTGTAAGTATGTAGAAGTGTTGTGGCCTCATCAAAATAGCCGAGCAATAACTTCAGGATAGTACATTAACAAAGCATTATAGCATGCAATGTTATGCCACCATTGTTGTTTTACAATACTCATCTATCAAAGGAAAAAAACAAAGTTTTTGTGGCTGGATGTTATTTTGATGGCAAGTGGGAGGATAAGCTAGAGCAATGACCCAAAGTGAGTTCGAACCGCTTTTGTGCATATATACATCTTGGCTATTCTCTTCAGAGCTAGGAAGTGATATTGTCATTATGTGGTCAGAGTAAAAGGAAACGATTTTTGGAAGGCAACGACTAAAGTATTGTTGGTCTTAACTTCAAGCCATCCTTATCTGCAAAGGGAGGGTCATGTTCTTCTTGGGAGGTGTCACTAAATTCCAGTGTGTGGCTATTTGGTGGGTCTTTTTTTCAATTTCCATGGGGAAGTGTGGAGAAAAAGGGGAGACGCACAAGGAAACGACTGTGGATATAGTAGGAAGGCGACGTGAAAGATAAAGGGGTAGCTGCGGGGTTTTGTTGGGGGGGTTTTACCTGTGTGTTTTGAGAGGGAGCAGGTTTCTCCGCGTATCCTGGAGGGAGGAGGTTTGTGCAACAGAGAAGAGGAAGAGGGCAGGAGCTTCAACTTTGCTTGTGTGTTGAAGCAAGAGACTGATCAACTGGGGGTTGTGCTTTAGCAGCTGGGCAATCGACAGCAGATGGCTGTTGTTCTTGAGGCAGAGATCGTGAAAAGGGGGGGAATTCTTGTTTGATAGGTATTAAAAAGAACAGGGGGCTACTTCGCATCTCCCAGGGGCTGAAGCACACAAAGGGGGGGGGGGGGGCATTTCCTATCAGGGGGAAGCTTCCTCCTTCTTCCACATTCTTTGCGATCCTATTATGGGTGAATGCTTCCTTGGCTAGCTTTCAAGTGAACCTGTTCATTTAGTAATTTTGGCATGGGGCATATGGACTCAGAAATTAGAATTCATCAGGGTGCTCTCTACTCACTGCTTCAACGCCACCACTACCAGTGAATGCTTCCTAGGCATCCTCACTAATTATGGACTACGAAGCCATCAACGATCAGTTGTTCCAATGTCAAGAGCACTGTGCAAATCAACAGGTACTATAGATGCATCAGATTGAAAAGAAAAGTTGAATGGATTGAGAATAGAGTTATGGACATCAGGTGTAAGGTTGAGATTGCCACGTATCCAGTGAGGGAAGACTCTGTGCAATTCTGATGTACACTTAGAGGTTGTGGTGCAAAAACTCAAGTAATGGCAGAAGTTTCCAGGGACTGAAAACTTTGCTACGTGCTGATGTGCAGCTAGCGACTGTACTTGAACTGGCGACTCAAGAAAAAATGAGCATGATATGATAGCCTTGCAGATCAAGAAAACATTACACGTCCCCCCTCCCGCAAATTATGTAGGAACTCAGAAGGCAATAGATTATGATGTTCTCCTGAAGGGGAAGAGCTTCGAAAAACTTCGGGGAAGGAAAGCGAGGAAAGGAACGGCAGCACTTGCTACTGGAAGTTTGCCATCGAAAGAAAGTGGCGGCAACTTGGGAGGTGTAGAGAAGCTAGAAAGACAGCTCATTCAAAGAAGGTCAAGAGATCATCCTCTGAAGGCAGCTCTTGAGGACTTTCGCAGAGCTTTGAATGAAGTGAAGAGCAGGAACAATGGATCTACTTTGGGTGAGATGGTTCTGCACATTAGGTTCTTGACATCCTCTTAATGGCAGTCCTTGAAGGGACACTCATGGGGATGCAAGATAGAGATGCATATAGAAAGAGAGAACAATAGAGCCATAGAAAGTCCAAGGGATTTACATCCAGGCAAGGTCATTCTGTGTTACTAGTCTTCTTGTGTGCCATTGGTTGCTGATTTGCTGTCAACTCAAGGATTGTTAACTCAACAATATACCTAACATGGGGCTTCTGAAAGGCAGCCCATTTCTCAGCACCCAGTACAAAATTGTGTTCGAAAAGCTTGCTTCCGTCCACTCCTTATGATCTGGTTGAATATCTCATAGTAACATATGTGTTTATGGATTTTGTTGTGCAATGCTGCTCGGGAAATGAACTGCATCTACTGTTGCAAGACATTCTGAAGCATCTATGAATAGCCACGCCAGCAGACAATGCTTTTGAGGTCTTGTAGTCGATAGTTTTGAAGAAAATTAGAACTGTAGCTGACATAATTTGCTTGTCCAAGATGCCATATCTTGAAGACCTATTAAACAATCTTGATGGAAAAGAAAATACTCAGCACAAAAGGAGATTCTCGTGTTCATATCAAGGCAAAAGTAGAGCATAAGCAATCCTGTAATTTGCAATTTTGTATTTGAGACAAGTATACACTGATCAAGGACTAGAGCAACGAGAAAGCAAGGCAGCTGAACAAGATGCCATCGCGAAGCCCACCAATTCCCTCATTTCTGAGTTGATCAAGGTAAATTGTATCCTTGATAGAGATGTCTACGCACATGCATAGAACGGCTATGGAGTTCTTTCCTGAGGAAGAAGACGGCTGTTTCACGGGATGTGGCGTTGCAACTGACTCTTCAACTATGTGGTGATATAAAGATATTGTAAAATAGGTTTTTTTTTCTTTGCGTATTTGGTGCTATCTGTATTTCGGAACATTAGGAAATGAAGACTTCCTATTATTCAAGTGTAAAAGTGCAGGAGTGAGAGAGGGAGAGCGTGAGTAAGACGGTGGTTATGTGGGTGCACTTGGGGTGTATAGGGTTGCTAGTTGGGTGAGGGTACGGTCAAATATATGTGTGTGTGGGTATATGTATGAACGGTGGGGTGTGAGTACGTGAGGGTGAGACTATGTGTGTGAGTGTAGATATGAAAAGGGTGATTGAGTGAGTGAGTGTACCGTGATTGTTGGGGTGTGTTTTGAAGAGTGCATAAGTGAGAGAAAGTGTATGGAAGAGTGAGAAGTGCAAGAGAGAGAGAATGTGTGTCGGCATAATCACATGTGGAAAGAGTGTGCAAGAGGGAGGTTGTCAGAAGGAATCATTGGGGTTGGATACTTACTTGTGCACGTATCTTTCCGTCTTCCCCAAGGATACATTGGAGTGAAACTGAGGGCTTAGGGGGATAAAAGCTTACCTAGCATTACAAAGTTTAGGCAAAATATCATTGAGTGTATGCATTTTCCCTTGGGCTAAGAGGCTATACAAAGATCCACTCAGGGATGGGGTATTCATAGGTCCACATAAGTCCATGTGGATAAGGGCTAGTGGGTTCCTCACTTGTGTTGAAGGTTCCTTGGGAACTGGGGCTCTTTGTTGCTTGCCTTGGGTGCAAGCTTGGCAAACATTAGTAAGTTGCCCAATCTTCGGCAATCCATTCACAAGTTGGGATGAAGAGATTTTTGATATGTAAGAAGTGTGGCCAAATCTTTGGTGCCACAAACTTGAGGTTGATTCTTTGGATACAAAGCAAGATAGTTTCTAGAAGCCCTTTTCTTCAATACCTTGAGCAATGATATCCTTTTTATGGGGATCAACTACCTTAACTGAGGTGTTATCAAACCATACTTGTTTGTCCTGATCTGTAATGGCCTTGACGGAAAGTAGATTCATACATAAATTTGGAACAAAAAGAACATTGGATAAAGACTTGCATTCCCCCTGATGGTTGGAAATTTGAACTTTCCCTTTTCCTTCGATGGATAAACTTTTGTTGTTGCCAAGATAGACTTCTCCCGTGTGTGCTTCCAATTCTTGAAAGTGGTCCTTGTCTTTGCACATATGGGAGGTAGCTCCGCTATCAAAGATCCACTCATGTAGGGAGCTAGAAGTGACTAGGGCATTGGCTTCTATGGAGATGAAGAGTTCCTCACTCGAGCAGTGGGATCTATGTTGGGATCCTTTGGATGCCTGCCTAGATGTAGAAGCCTTCGATGATTGTTTCTTTTTATAGCAAAACTTTTCTAAGTGTCCTGATTTTCCACAGAAATTACAAGTGAACTTTTTCGATGAATTCTGTGATCCTTGCTTAGATCCATTGCTAGCATGATGACTTGTGGTTTTTCCCTTATTGAATGGGCCTTTCGCCTTCATGGTAGATTCCTGGGAGGAAGCCGATTTGGCTCGTGAATCATGAAGGAGCAATAGTCGATGAACCTCTTCCCAAGATAAGACTTGGCCGCAATTATACAAAGTTGTGACAAATGTCTCGTACGACTTAGGTAACTTGTTAAGAAGTCTAATGGCCATGTCTTCACTAGAGATCTGCCTACCACATAGTGCTAATTTATGTTGGTACTCCTCAAATTTGGCTATGACCTTGGTAATTGTGTCGTGTGGCCTAATGGTCAAATTATGAAATTTGGCCTCTAATGCATATATCTTCGAAGGGGTTTTGTGTCTTCATACAAAGCGGCCAACCTATCCCAAGCGTCCTTGGACGTCTTACATGCCATGATATGACCTTTCATCAGTTCATCATAGGCAAGTAACAGCTGACCTAAAGCTCTTTTGTCCTTGACATTCCACACATGCCAATTGTCTAAGTTGGTATCCCTATTGGGTTTGAGGTCTGACCCATCTACTACCTCATGAAGAAGATTCGTGTAGAGATATGTGCGCATGAAATCTTTCCATAGATTGTAATTTTGTCCATTGAGGCGTTCATCCTTAGGCATAAAAATAGGGGTGTATGAGGGTAAGAAGTTAGTCGTAGATGATGAGCTACCTTCACTTTTGGTCATTACAAAGCTTTGAGGATAAAGTGTTTAGAAACACTATCAAAGATACTTGCCAAAAGTACCGCTTCAAAATAATTGCAAAGCTTGAAATGAACGACTTGATACCACATTGAAAAAGAAAGCTCCTTGGGGAGGGGCTTAGAGTAGCCCGTCACTTGCACCAAGAAGTAGAAGAGACACTTTGGGGGGGCTTAGAATAGCCCTTCACTTGTGCACAAAGAGACATCGTGGAGTGGGGAGAGTCGATGCTCAAAGAGAACTTGTGGGTGGGCTTAGACTAGCCTCCCATCCCACAATCATACACACACAATACTTTTCTTTTATTGCTTGAGTTTACATAAATATTTATGAGTAGTCCTGAAAAGAAAAGTTTGTGTTGCAAGACAAGTTGCATATGGTGTACTTTCCTTATTACTAAGTCAATGTCGTTTGATGCCAAGTTTGTATGTCAAACGTGTAATGCCACTATCTTGCGTGGATCAAGCACAATTACCTAGCCGACACAAAATGCTTGCCTCATCAATGAGGTGAATTTGCCAGAGAAATGTCAAGTCTCGTACAGAACTGCGTTGTGCAATTTTCCTGCGTTTGCCCTCCTTAGAGGACCTAGTTTAGTTTATTCGCTTTTCTATTAATAGTCTCCACATCCTTCAGCGTGAACACTTTTCGAAGAAGAAAGAAGATATCCTTTCTCTTCTAACGACTTTGGTGGAAAGGCCAAAACGGCCAGGCATCTGCGCAATCCCTCAGCCCCAATCGCGTGGCTTTGCAGCCACCAAGAAAGCTAGAAAGGAGCTGTGGCTGTAGTTCACCCAATGATTCAGATTAACTAATAGAACGTCAGTGCTGAGGCAAATGTCACCAAAGCAGAAGAGTTGTCCTGGAGCAATGAATGTGCATACATCTGCTTTAGCACTGTTAAAGAAAGTGTGGCGCACTCTAAGCCTAGAATGGCAGACCCCACTACGGGTCAAGTAGCCCACTGATTAATTGGGGAGACTCCACCAAGGTTCTAGCAGCCGACTCCTGACTGCTTTCCTTTCATGCTTCAATTCAATGCTTTACTCTACATGACTAAAGCTCAAGATCTGCCATGGTGAAAACCTAGGGTTTTGGGCCTGCATGCGCACCCCTAGGGTTTTGGGCCGCCTCTTTCTCTTCTCCTCCCCCTCGTCGTGAGGGGAGGCTCTTCTGCTCTTCTCCTCCCCCTCGTTGTGAGGGGGGGCTCTGCCATAGCTCGTGCTCTGTTTTGTCCTTGGCCCCCGACATGGCCCTGCATGAAGCATTGCGCGACGGTCTACCTGGTTCGAGGTCTGGTGATACAGAATATATGGTGAAATCGATGTTCAACCCTGTGTTCGATGGCAGCACTAGCTCGTCCCGACCTGTTGAGGCTCTTCAGAGTGGCGTGAAAGCTCCTGATGCTCTGCTAGGAGGAGATGTCAGGTATGCACCTGTGCGAGGGGAAGCTTCTGAAGGCCTGATGGGAGGTAACTCGGCTGAACTCCAACAGCTGCATGCTCCAACATCTTATGCCAAGGTGGTTCAGAGACAACAAGACTTCTTCTCTGTGTTTGCTAATGAAGACCTGTCAGGTAAACAACTTCCTCACTCTGTGCTCTCGGATGTCAAAGGCAAAGGTAAATTAGTTGAGTCTAATAAGGTTGGCAGCTATTCTATGGATAAGACTCATTCTATTGACCTTGACCCTGAAGTGGATGATAAGGACGATTGTACGCTTATAATAGAGACCTCTGCCCTCAATAGCTGGAACAATCATCTAGAAGATAAAGTTGTTATAGCTCACTGTCATGGCCCTAGGCCTGCTCATGACTCACTTAAATCTTGGATGAGGGTTAACTGGGAAAGCAAGGGTCTGTATGCTAGACACGTGCAATATCTGCCTAATAATTTTTATCTTTTCTTCTTTGAAGATGTGAATAATGCTATGAAAGTTATAGCAGAGGGTCACTGGATAATTAGGAACACCCCCCTTTCCTTCTATAAATGGTATCCTGGATTTAACCCTAGGAGCAACAAGCCGACTAAAGTTCCTGTTTGGGTGGAATTTCCTGATTTCCCTGTGGAATATTATCCCTGGCTCGAGAAGCTTGGATTGCTAATTGGAAAAATTCTTGGACAGAAACCTAAAAAAGAGTTTAACCCCAAATGGGAGCCTCAGATGTTGGTAGAGGTTGACATCTCTAAAAATGTTAAATCTGAAATTGTTATTAAGAATTCTGAAGGTTGTAAGCTGCATGTTCAAAAAGTAGTCTATAAAAACCTTCCTAATGCTTGTTTTAATTGTTATAAACAAGGGCATTTAATAAAAGATTGCCCCTTGTTAGCTAAAAATCAGAGTAATATGTCTGGAGCAGGTGAAGAGTCCCCCACTTCCTCAGTTCCCATTAATTCGGTCCACCCCAAAGATGAGCAAGGGTTCAAAAAAGTTTCTTACAAACAGAGAAAAAAAAACCCTAATGTGGGAATCAGAACTGAGCCTCTTGTCAAAGGGATTCTCAATCCCTTTCAGGTTCTTGAAGAGCTCAATCACACCGACTTTCATGCTTCGGGAACTGAGGATGTTGAGGAGCAAACTCTACAAGAAAGTAAAACTCCTGTGTACAGGTCTTACAGTGACCCTCAACCAACGTGTACTGTTAATCTCCAGGTAAATAAGGTGAACTCTAATCTGCAGGGTTGTGGTGAAGGAAGGCAAAAAGAGGTAATTGATTCTTCCCTCAGGCCCTCTTCGGGCCCCATCCCTGTGACGGTTTCCTCTGAAGAAGTAAACAATAGTAATTGTGATGAAATGTTTATTGAGCAAATCAACAGTTTTGATGAGCTTTCTACTGTCCAGGAGTACTTTGGTGGCCCCAGCAATCAAGACGTATGTATGACAAATGTGAGTTCCCCTAGCCCTAAAGGTAAAGATAAATATAATTCCAAGAGGAAAGATACTGTAAGGTCTTCTATATCTGTTGTGAAGCCAGGTAAGAACCATAAAAAGTAAGTTTCTCCTCCTCAGGCTGTTTTCTCCATGGATTGTACAAACCTTATTTCTCTTAATGTTAAAGGGCTATCTGACCCGGTCAGAGGTAAGATGATTAACAATTGGATCAAAGATGCTTCTCACTCTCCTGACTTCATCTGCTTGCAGGAGCTTAAGATTGGCGGTGCCCCTCTCATGGCGAATCTTAAAATAGTGTCTAATAACTATCTTTGGGTGTACACGGAGCACTCAGGCAAAGGAGGTGCTGCCATTGGCATTGCTAATGGTCTTTGTCACCTTATTGAAGAGGTGCAAAGGAGCCCCACTAATCAATGGGTTGCAGTTAAGTGCAAAGAACAGCTAATAGTTGATGTTGTTGAGCTTTGTGTTCATAAGTTGTAGTCTGCTTGATTCTTGTTTTACAAATGCGCAAGGGTGCTAGATTGAAGCATAGTAGGCACAAAAGGAACAGGGCCGCTACTGCTCGAGCTGATCAAAGATGAAAAGGCCTACTTTTTGAAGCTCGCAACCAGAATGTCAGCCGCACATGGTCCAATGAATGCGCAATGCTCTAGGATGTGTGACATCATAGTGCTCATACGAAGTCCATACAACACCGCCAAGATAGCACATACGAAGATGCATCATAAAGCACATCTGAAGTTCATACAACACCTCCAAAACCATAGAGTATAAGGGTGGGAGATAGATTTATCCACCTCATTTGTAATGCCCTCTAGCTTACCAAACATGTCCCCTACATTGTGGGATTTGGAGGTCCCATGGGCACTAATCCATTCACTTGTAACTTTTTTCAAATATTTTAATTAAACTCCGAGAGAATAGGCCAAGCCGAACTTCTTTTTATAAAAAAAGAATATAAGCTTTCTTTGTACTAACAAAATAAAGCACTTTTGTTATCAATGTAGGATTAAAAGCTTTCAGTAGAAACGTAAAAAAACAAACACATATTTGAATGAACGAACACACATTATATTTGAATGAACATACACTCAACGACCTCCTTTAACCTTCAACCCTCAGCTCAGTGGTTCGAAGTGTTGCCAAATCACGTTTAGTATCGAACGATCGAAGCCACAAATTGAAGGCTTGTCCGTCGATAGCCTCTTCACACATGTATCCATCATTGGGACAGGTGATCCGCTTCTGGTGCCTCTTTCGGTCGATTGATTTTGTATGTGTGTGTGTTGAGAGAGAGAGAGAGAGAATTGCGGTCCTTAATCTGCGATCTGGATGGATACATCATTCAAGTAGCATTTACTGTGTCGCGGCTTTTCAGACAGAATGGAACAGATGCATTCTTATGGAGATTGATTATAGCTGTGTGCTTCTGGACGTGTATTTCCTGTGAAGTAGGAATGGCTTTCCGTCAGACTTCAGTACGTATAGGCATAGAGAGAGAGAGAGAGGGTACTCCGTCTTACAAATTGATAACGAAGCTTGAGATAGTGGCTATTGAAGGAACTTGCAGACTTGCTGGTCCTATGTGGCAGTCCCATGAGCAATGAAGTTCACACAACTGTAGGAAACCTTCATATTTCGCCCACCAAAGGTAGATTGCTCTATAACAGCTGAAGAACATGAAGAGGGGATGAGAATAGCGGCCATTTGACAGAACAGAGGGAAGGGCGAGGAGCTCAGGTGGCGGGTTGAAAGCACGTTGCTTTATAAGTGCCGAGTGACAAGGATTAGAATGAGAATAGCTGCTATTTAGCAGGAGACAAGGGAAGACGAGCATAGGGGGCGGGGCCTGACGCGGATTAGGAATGGATATTATGGGTGCGGTTTTCGGCGAGTTGGTGAAATTCGCCATGATGCTGTTGGTCTTGGCCCTGTTAGTGTCGCCTGGCGTTCAAGGGGATAGGCTTTCATTTCCTGCGTACTTTATATTCGGAGATTCGCTTGTGGATGTGGGTAATAACAACTACATAACGACGGTGGCCAGGGCGAACAACCTGCCGTTCGGCATCGACTTCCCCAGCGGACCTACCGGGCGCTTCACCAACGGCAGGACTGCTGCTGACATCCTCTGTAAGATTGTAATACCTTATCCTTCTCTCTCTATCTCCGCCACACACGTGTACGCACACGTGTCACATATCATCTACGCCCAAGCATCCAATAGAACACTCACGGAGATGTGCATGAGGAGGTGCATGCGCCATGGATAGCAGTAACATATATATCAATCAGACGCATGCAGGCGTGGTATTTCCTCCTCACTCATATCGCTAGCTCGTCCACGCA
The DNA here is from genome assembly GCA_020310875.1 of Ceratopteris richardii. Classification (NCBI taxonomy): domain Eukaryota; kingdom Viridiplantae; phylum Streptophyta; class Polypodiopsida; order Polypodiales; family Pteridaceae; genus Ceratopteris; species Ceratopteris richardii. Next base: position 188,469,850 of record CM035408.1, on the reverse strand, counting down.
GGCTGCATTCGCTCAAGTATGTGGTCGCATAAAGGCGCACTGCACACTGGAGACGCACTCCAACAAATGGTTCGCACAACAATGGTGGAAGTTTAAAAACAATTAATATGTCTGTGCAGCTATGGCCTCCATTGACATGGTGGACGCTAGCAAGAGCGCCTAAGAAAGAGAATAATTAATGTGACCTGATTTCACTACCTGCACATGATTTTTTTGAATCAGCACGAGCACCTTTTGAGGATGATAGCTTGACTATTTCTGGATCCATATATTTGCGCTATTCGTATTTTCTACTCAAATGTCTTTGCCAATGGAAATCACGCTCTTTTGCTTTCCCTCTTCCGCCTCGTCTGAATCCATCCACAAGCACACACGATTCCGAAGTGCAAGCACAGGAAAATCAAGCAGAGGACAAAAATGTTTAAGAAGCTATGGCTAAAAACTGATCCTGCGTAAGCTTGATCACAATGGATTATTTCATGTTACAGGTGAGAAACTTTCACTGCCTTTTCCTCCACCCTATCTTGCGCCCACTACAAAAGGTGAAGCCATCCTTAATACTTCTGACATTCCTTTTGTAGGAGCTTCGCATATCCCCGGCGACATCTTGGAGAGAAATCTCCTTCCTCCAGACATCTCCTTCTTGCTTATGAGAATTTGTTTACATTGAACTGAAAGACCGTCAGTTTCGAGAATAGCATTATCATCAACAATTTCACTTGCACTTATCAAGTCCTGCCAATGTCCAAAGCCTTTCTTTCTGCATTTATTCCATCTAATTGGGAGGGTAGGGAGGGTTCCAGTATTAGACCAACCAAAACAAATGGAATCATGCACTAAAAAGGAAAAATTGTGAGCAAACCAGATTGGGAGATTCTACTTAGCCTTAACAACCATCCAGGCTTTCCACAAATTGCAAATTAGCTGACTACCCTTAGGCACAAAGTCAACAGGAGCAGTAATCACATCCCACAGAGAACAGTTGACCCAACTGTTATTATGCTTAACATTGAACCTGTTAATATTTCTTTTAATCAAACATGCCCAAAAGTCATTAGAGGAAACAGGTCTGTAAATCCACTTGGCAGCTATTTGAATAGCCATCCTGGAGGGGCATATGAGACCAAGGCCACCTTCAGCTTTCTTCATACAACAAATATTCCAGGCAACTTTGGGAATTTTGGAGCCACCCCATAAAAATCTTCTAGCCAGAGAGATGGCCTGACCTAACTGCTTCTTATTAGGCTGCCAGCAGGACAGAAAATAAGTCAGGGAGGGGAGGATATAATGCTTCAAAACAAAAGATCTTTGAGAAATACTATGCTGCATATCAATCCACTTGTAAATTTTAGCCCTAAATTTATCAAGCATCCAATTCCATCTTTGTTCATTAGTGATGCCAAAGCCCATGGGAATACCCAGCAACCTGAATACCGTCCCTTTCTTGATGATATCACAACCTGCAGCCTCAACACAAAAAGGAATCTTATTATCAGTGGCAAAAAAACCCGTTTTCTTATGATTGACCACAGAGCACTGGCCAAACAAAACAACTCAAGACAATTAAGGAATTGGTTAGCAGAATTTTCATCACCCAACATCAACATGTTGGTGTCATCTGCAAACATCTGCAGACCCAGGGGAGAGTGAGCCTGAGGGATATCCAATCTAGAAATTGTCCCATGTCTGATGCAATCCTTAACAAGCCAACCTAAAGCATCACTAGCTATAGCAAAAAGTAGGGGAGCCAAGGGGCAGCCTTGCCTAATGGACCTGCATAGTCTAAAAGGTCTAAAAGGGTTAGAAAGATAACCATTAATAGCTACTTTAGAAAAAGCATTACCAAAAAGAATACTAACATATTTAATAAAACTTTTGCCAAAACCAATGTCATGCAATGACTGAAGAATGAAATCCCATTCAATCCTATCATAGGCCTTATCAAAGTCTATTTTGAAAAAGTAGGTGTCAACATTCAGCTCATTATAATAATCTAGACCTTCCCAGATAGTGATAATGTTGTCCAGAATAAATCTTCCTTTAATAAATCCCTTTTGTTCAGGAAGAATTATACTATCCATTAAAGGACTGAGCCTTCTGGCCAGGATGGAAGCAAAGATTTTGTACAGAGAGGTCAGGCAAGAGATGGGTCTCCAATTGTTTAGATCATCTTTGGGACCTTTTTTGTGAATTAACTTTATCACTCCAGTGTTAATGAAGGGAGAAAGAGTTCCCCTTCTAGTGGCTTCTTGCCAGATCTTGAGAATTATGGGCACCAACACTTCCTTGAATTCTTGAAAAAACTCATAGGGCAGACCATCATGCCCAGGAGACTTACCAGGCTTCAATTTGCTAATGGATTCTCTAACCTCACCCTCAGAGAGGGGCATGTCAAGGAGGGAGTCCATTCCCTGAGGAACCATTTTCTTCCTACAAAGGGCAATGGCAGCTCTTGCACTCCACACAGAATCTCCTCTCTTGGAAGGCTGAGAGAATACATTGGCAAAGAACCTATGAGCAACCTGAAGATTATCCTTCAAATTAGTATCATGAATACCAGAATTGTTCTTGAGCAGGGGGATGAAGTCCCTGGCTTTTTTCTTCCTCATAAGGTCAAACATGTGCTTATTAGGCTTGTCAATTTTTCCTGCCCAAAATTCTCTAGACGTGGCAAGGGCACCTCTAGCAAGGAGGTAGTCCTCATTCTTCACTTTTTCCTGCAGCTCCAAAATCTTAAATCTTTTGGTAGCCATATCAAGATTAGAACACTCTAACATATTCATCTCTTGCAAAAACATCATCCTCCTCTTGTACTTGATCTTTTTAGCTTTATTCTTGAAGTACACAATCAAGGCCTGAATTTCTCTAACAGCTTCTTCCCAGGCCACAAAAGGCGACATATCTTTACTGAAATGCAACTTAAGAGTATTAGAAATTCTTTCCTTCACAATAGGAATCTTAAAAAGGGAAGAGTCCATGTGCGGCCAGCCAGCTCTATAGTAGGGGTTGTTATTGAATAAATTCACAATCAAAGGAGTATGATCAGACAGAAGCAAAGAATGATCAGTAGTGCAGCAAAAATTCCACAGCTCTTGACTCCTGCCAGCATGCATATAGAATCTATCCAATCTAGCAGACAAATAGTTATTTTGATTCCTGTTATTCCAAGTATGACCAGTGTTAGTAGAAAGATCCAGAAGGTTATGTTTATTAATCAGATTATACCATACCAGGACTGCTTTTCAAAACTAGAGAAAACAAAATCACTTTTACCATTCCTATCACCAAGATTAGTGACCATGTTGAAGTCCCCTGTCAACAAGATATCACCATTGATCCTGATAATTTCTTCCCAACATTTAGACCTATGCAAAGCCTGATTAGCAGCATAAACACAGACAATAGTGAAATTGAGAGGCTCTTTACACTTCACAGCTATCCACTAATTAGTAGGGCTCCTTTACACATCCTCAATTAAGTGGCACAAACCATTAGCAATGCCAATGGCAGCACCACCCTTACCATTATGATCCGTGTGCACCCATTGGCAATTGCTAGAAGTAATTTTCAAATTCGACATGAGAGGGGATCCCCCAACCTTTAGTTCCTGTAAACAGATGAAGTCAGGAGCAAAAGAAGCATCTTTGATCCAGTTATTAATGATCTTACCTCTGACCAGGTCAGAGAGACCCTTGGTGTTGAGAGAAATCAACTTAATACTGTCCATGGGAAACAATCAGGAAAAGAAAAGCTTACTTTTTATGATTCTTTACAGGCTTAACAGCTGAGATCGAAGACCTAACCGTATCTTTCCTTTTGGATTTATTCTTTTCTTTGCCTTTAGGGAAAGACCTAGCATTTGACATACAAACATCTTGTTCGATGGGGCAACCAACACCCTCCTGGGCAATAGTATTCTCATCAAACCTGTTAATTTGATCCAAAAACATTTCATCACAATTACTTAGGGCATCCTCTTCTGAAGATACTGACACAGGAGTGGAGCCTGTAGTGTTTCTGAAAAAGGAATCTTTTACCTCAGATCCTCTCCCTTCAACTTTATCCTGAAAATTAAAGCTTACCTTACTTTGTCCTTCCTGGTTCTTTAGCTTCTCATAAGCCTCAGCACCTGAAGGTTGAGAGCCACTGTGGGAGATGTCTTCAAGAACCTGAAAGGGATTGAAAATCCCTTTGACAAGAGGCTCAGATCTAATCCCCATATTAGGTTTTTTTTTTTTCTTTGCTTGTAAGGAACCTTTTTGAACCACCCTTGATCTTCTTTGGGTTGGACCGAGATATTGGGAGTTGTGGTAGTGGGGGTCTCTTCTCCAGGAATTGTCTCTTTTACCTGATTGTTGGCAAGCAGAGGGCAGTCTTTTATTAAATGACCTTGCTTATAACAATTAAAACACGCGGTAGGGAGGTTCCTGTAGAAAATCTTTTGAACATGCAGCTTACATCCCTCTGAGTTCTTAATAACCAACTCAGTTTTAATATTTTTAGAGATGTCTACCTCTATAAGCATCTAGGGCTCCCATTTGGGATTAAAATCTTTTTTAGGTTTCTGTCCGAGCACTTTCCCAATTAACGATCCTAGTTTTTCAAGCCACGGATAGTATTCCACAAGAAAATCCAAAAATTCCACCCAGACTAGAATTTTGGTCGGCTTGTTACTCCTAGGGTTAAAGCCAGGGTACCATTTATAAAAAGAGATAGGGGTGTTCCTAATAATCCAATGCCCCTCTGCTATGACTTGCATTGCGTTACTCGCATCTTCAAAAAAAAGAGAAAAAAGTTATTAGGCAGGTATTGCACATGCCTGGCAAATAGCCCCTTACTTTCCCAATTCACTCTCATCCAATTTCTTAGGACATCCTGAGCTGGTCGAGGGCCATGACAGAGGGCTATCACAACCTTATCCTCAAGGTGAATGTTCCAACTATTGAGCAAGGAGCTCTCTCTAATAAGAGTGCACTCATCCTTATCGTCAGTTTTCGGATCTAGGTTTAACGAATGTTCCTTCTCAGTCTTAGGATAGGAGCTGCCAGCAACATTATCCTCGACAGCCTTGCCCTTACCTTTGTAGTCATTGAAAATAGAGTGAGGAAAAATGCATACCTGGTAAATCCTGATTAGCAAACATAGAGTAGAAGCCATGCTGTTGACTCTGTAAAGCCTTGGCGTAGGATACACGACCTTGCATCAGTTGTTGTACTTTAGGGTTGCCACTGACCTGATCATCTGAAGCTTTCTCACAGCTAGGGTTGACACCCAGCGCCAGGGACGACCCATTGTTTCCTTCATAGATAAGATTAAGCATCGAGTTCAGTACGATACTTGCATTATCTGCCTTGGAGCCCATCATACGGTCGCGAAGCGCCTCGTGCAGGGCCATTAAAGGAGCCCCAACCCAACACAGGGCGGGGAGGACACCCCGAGAGGGAACAACAAAAACAAACCACTCGCAGGAGAGCTAGGGTTTCACTCGCCTAAGCGCGGAAGTGTCATGAACGCTACTCTATGCTACTAGTTGTTAGACGTCTAACTTCTGCTTTGTCGAATTCGGGGACCCCTTTCCACTCTACTTTCACTTAATTCGGGGGACGGATACGTCGCATGAATAATGAGTCCATGTGATTCCTTCCGGATACAGACACAGTACATGAACGATGAGTCCATGGATGGCATTAAGTCGTCATAAAGCTGGGCAGGCGCACGAATGCCTCAATACCCAGGTTCGCCACACGTGTATACAAACTCAGACCTATACGCGAATATTTCTACACGCCTCTCTTTAGTCATGGAAGGGTATACTATAAACTGCAACGTTGTATGTTCTATCTGCTGCCTGAAGAACAAAATGCACAGATCCTCGAATGCACCACGCACGCATAAACTTACATGAAAAATAGTCGCCCTTTGACGAAATCTCCTTTTCTAGGAAGTCATAGATTTAAAAAAGCATGGCATAGAGACGGTGCAGAGCCTTCGCCTTCCGTTGTCAAACTAGTGTCCTCCGGTTGTCAAACCAACAGGGTTCTCTGAAAATCAGATGAAGGTACCTTTCGAGCGTTTGTCTATTTCTGTTTAGGAAATATGGGGTAACTGTGAATTTAGTAGCTAACACACGAAAATAAATCAATAACATACTGTTGTGCATAAAATTAACCGTTTATATGTGCGTACGCATATATGCATTGTGTTTATAGCCCATATATGAAGTATAGAGGTACTCAATGTACAAACGGATGCGAATAATGACGTTTGAGTCTAAATATACGAGCACGAATGCATGATTTTGCAGCCGAGTATTTGTATTGTACGGCTGGATTATACGTTCGTTCTTAATTGGCACGTGTACGAACACACAAATACGAACATGTATGTATCTAGGCATGTAGGAAGGCATATATGTGCATATATGAAGGTATCTATTCAAGAACGCATACGTATCTGCATATACATGCATACACATAACAAAATACTTTATAACTAAATATATGCATATACATAACAAAATACTTTATGTAGACATGTATCCATCTATGTATGCTTGCACCTAAATTCAATGCCCATGTATAAATTTATGTACACATGTGTCTATTATGTATGCTTGCATCTAAAACTAAATGAGTGCAAGGAAACGTATATAAATACACAAAATCAAGTATACGTACGCATACAGAAATGCATATATAATATCATACACGGTATATGCATACACATGTTCATGTGTGCATGAACTCAAATGCCTATAAATGTAAATATACATTGAGGAACACATATTCAATATTCATGAGATTTGGTATCAACCAAGGAACGGAAATTTCAACTCAACTATATACACTAGGAAAAAAAGTGCATGTTGATAAGTGATTAGACCTTAAAAATCAAAAGCATATGTGATTCACTTTCATCTATTTTCATCAATGTGGTTGACGATATTAAGGTTAAAATGTGCCTTCATGATTTAGGAGCTTCAAATAAGCAGTTTAAACCTTCTATTTAGACTAGGAAGAATATTCCAAAATTTATTGATCTTGTATTCATGCTAATAGTTGGAGAAACAGATCTTGATGAATATGTAAACTCCCAAGGAAATGATGGTTCTGAACAAGTATTCTACTCTAGCAAAGGAAGAGGCTTAGGGAGAGGCTTCGAAAGTGGAAGAGAAAACATTAATCAGAACCAAGTTCAACAATAGACTAATGCAAGAGGTAGAGGACAATTTCGAGGGTGGGAGCCAAAAAGGCCATAGAAATTGCTAAAGAAATGATTAAGATAATGACAGTAAGTGATGTTGGAATTGTTATAAAATTGGGCACTTTCAACATGATTGCAAGTTGAAGAATCAAAACAACAAAAAGCAACAAATCAACTCTGCATCCAGAAGTGTAGCTCATTCCGAGAAGTTGTTCATGGTCCAACATCACATGATGAATATAATGTTTGCTGATGTTTCAAAATGGAATGGAAATGTTTGGCATGATGATTTGGGCGACTCAAATCACATAAAAAATCATGTAGAATGGTTTAATAGTTTGCAAAAGTTTTGAATTCTTGGATTTGTTTAAACACGTAATGATACATCACATTCTATCGAGCATTCAAGAAACATACCACTATACATAGATGATAGGAAGGTAAAACATCATGCTTATATACTGAATGTTCCTAATATAAAAAAGAACCTAATTTCTATTGGAAAAATGCTTGACCAAGGATTACAAGTCAGGTTCAATGCTGATGGTTTATATGTAGAAGAGTACAAACAGAATGGAAGTTTGATCACCAAGGGGAACAAAGTGGGTACCATGTTCACATTGAATGTGAAAATTCTATAAGCAAAGCAATCATATTTTTAAAATGTGAAAGTGTTCTGGTTGACATAGAGATTTTGCACAAATGAATTAGATATGCAAATTTACAAAGGTTGAAGTTAATGCAGTCAAAGAGGCTTGTCAATGGACTACAAAATTTTAAAGTTTTAGAGATGTAAATGCATGTTAATTTGGTAAATAGTCAGGAGCATCATTTTCGTATGACAAGGATTAGTAAGAATGTGCTAGAAATAATACATATAGATATTTGAGGTCTTGTAAAGACCATAATTGTGGGATTTTGCAGGTTCTATGTCACTTGCATTGATAAACATACATGAAAAGCATGGGTATACTCAAACATGAGAAGAGTGAGGTGTTTACCCACTTCTAGAATTTCAAGGAGACAATAGAAAAGTGGATAGGGAAGTATATTAAGATATTAAGATCTGATGGAGGATGTGAATATATATAAAATGAATTTAGTATTTTTCTAAAAAGTCATGGAATTTGAAGGCAATTTTCATGTAGGTGCACACCATAACAGAATGGCATTGTTGAATCCAAAAATAAACATATTGTAGAAATAGAAAGAGCTTGATGGGTAAGAAAAATATGCCTCATTGTTATTGGGTAGAATTTGTGCACACTATTGTATACATCATGAATAGATTTCCAATTTTTTTGTACCTCAAGTTATAATTGAATAGAAATTTAAAAGTAAAAATTCAAACTTATCATATACAAAAATATTTGGTTGTATTACATATGTACATGTTGTAGATGATTTGAGGATAAAACTTAATCCAAAAGGAGAAATTTGTATCTTCATTGGATATTCCCTTGAACAAAAGGGATATAAATGCTACATCCCAATCACACGATAGGTGAAGATAAGTAGAGATGTGGTATTTGATGAAAATCAAGCTTCTATGTGGATACCAAAGAAGGAGTTAATCTTGACTCAAATGACAATGGAAACGTTGAAAAAACAAGTTGTTGAGAAAAAGGGGAACAATAGACCCTAACCCCCTCACATGGAAGTGAGAGGCTCTTCCAAGAGGAGTTGCAAGAAGTGCAAACAACGCACACACACCCACGTCCATGAACAATGGCACCATGGCCAACGTCAAAAGGAACAAGGGAGGGCAATGCTCACACACAAGACAACCCCAAATGTCAAACCCACACACATGGATCAACGCCTAGCACACAAGGAGAAATGTGGAAGCCAAATGATCCTTCTTTCCATTAGCATGGAGGCCAAGGCCATGGCCAAGGGACCTCTCTTTACAAGAAATAGCCTCTATTTATAGGCTCAGTACAATTCTCCATGTGATCCTTTTGACTAGTCAAAAAGGAGCACATGCCTAACTAACATATCTCAAAAAGGATCTTTTCAAATTTCAAATCTCAAGATGAAGGAGAATACGTGCGCGTGGGGAGTTTCCTTCACTTCTTCAAATAGGTGAGCATTTACAAGGCTTCCCAAGCTTTACTTTTAGAAGAAATATTAAAAAGTGTCTAAAGGGAGGTTTTTATGTGAATTCCTAAGTAGATACAAAAAGAGATATTATTATGGTCTAGGGAGGGTTCCTATGCACAATTGTGGGTGTGTGCATACCCTACAACCCAACACTCTCCCCCCCCCTAGACTTTGTCGTCCTCGACAAAGCTAAGAGGAAAGGATCATACACAACTGAACTGGTTCAAGCTTGAGTCTTCAGTTCTGAGAAGCTCCAGGTCTGCAAATCTTCCATTCTGCAGTTTACAGTCTTCAGGTCTCCATACTCTGCATTGATCTTCGAACCTGCAACACACCAGTCTTCAATCTTTTAGATCTTCAATACTGCAAGCCCTCAGTCCATCCTTCAATCTGCAACTCTTCAGTCTTTACAGCTGGGCGACACAATCCCCTTGGGGGGCAGTCAGCCAAGCATTCCTCCCATAATGTAGTCCTTTGTAGGACTGATAGAGCCTTACCCAAGAGCCCCCACACCTGAAAGTAAACATACACAACAAGTAGATTGTTTCTAAAAAGAAGTACGCAATAATATTTTAGTCCAACTATAGTTTCCACTTCAGGGAGCATCCATTGCTACAAGACTTGCTCAACTAGAGAGAAGTCTGCACAAGAATTTTCCTGCTCCTGCAATGTTACTTCATACATTAGACTCTAGGCATTCATGAACTTCAAACAGTTTATCCAAATCTACTCCTGCAAATCATCTATAGGAGTCAAGAAGGATCATTGTTGAAGGTCTGTAGGTGTTGACCCAATCTATATTATAAGATTAAGCCTTAATTGAGCATTGTGAAACTAGGGAATTACTTCCTTAGCAAAAAACAAACACTCGTAGTCTTTACAATTAAAGAGTCCCAAATAGATTAGAATCAACCAGGTTATCCCTTCGTGCCTGTAACTTTCCTTTGATGAATACATGCTCACATTACAGTAAACATTCTTGAAGTACCAGCATTCTGCACCCTAAGTTATTGCCAAAAGGCACACAAAGTCAATTATTCATGGTCTAGGAGCCCAAAAGGTGTGAATACTCAAAGTTTGCAAAATGAATTGGGCAACCAGGTGGATCACATTTTGTGCAATCAAAGCTTATAAAGTGGAGCTCCAAGCATTATGACCACAGAAAAGTGAAATCATACTAGGTCAATCATGAAACGCAGTCAACTATCCAGATATGGAGTTCCTTTGGCAGTCTAGACTATACAAACACTTCAAAAAACGCATTCAATGTTCCACAACCTGGCAAAACAAACACTTCGTCTCTTTAATTTAACAAGGGACCTTGCATTTATGGGAAACAAAAGGGCAAGGAAACAATCAGCCTTTACAGGAAAAACTACCCTTCATGCATTTCTGGTATGAGCATGATCCCCCTGTGCATCTGACGAAGATTGAGTGCACTTGACATGTCACCCAACACTAATTCCAAATCAAAGCCATGGAGTGGAAGATTGTCGAGAATTTTTAGTCCAACAAATTCGTTGACTACATCCAAGAAATCCTATAAAAAATATTTCTACTCATAATAAAACATCCAAAGGTTTTGAAGACATTGATGGAGAATCAAGTGGTTCACAAAATAGCCTTGATGAGCAACTTGAATTGCCCTCTATGAAGAATGTAGGAGTAAGAAAGGCATATGTAGAGGATACAACAAGAATAAGTGAAGTAGGGCTAAGTAAATATGGGAGGATGTGGGATTCAATGCAAAGATTAACATATGATAGCTATATGGATCCTCATTGTGCTTACATGACCAAGGTAATACAAGATGAAAAGCCTTCTTGTTTTGAAGATGAAATTGGAAATGCAGATTGGGAGAAAGTGAATGAGGAGATGGCTATACTGTATGGAAATGAATCATGGAAGCTCGTTCTATCATTGCAAGGAAAATAACCCATAGGCAGAAAGTGACTTTACAAGGTAAACCATAATGCAGATGGTAGCATAAGCATGTATAAAGCACGATTGGTAGCAAAAGTATATCCAGATATATATATACATATATCATTGATTATGAGAAAAAACTCTACCTTGTAGCTAAAATGGCTATTGTTAGAGCACTTGTTCCATTGGCTATAACAAAAGGATGGATTTTGCATCAGGTTGATGTGAAGAATGCTTTCTTACATCGTGAGTTGTAAGAAAAAGTATGTATGGATCAGCCATAAGGATATGAGGATCCAAAGCCTCAAGAATATATTTGCAAGTTGAACAAGCATCTCGAATATGTTTGAAGGATGGATTTTGCATTAGATGGATGTGAAGACTGCTTTCTTACATGGTGAATTTCAAGAAAAAGTATATATGGACCAACACACACAAGGATATGAGGATTTAGATGATCTAGAATATGTTTCTATGGTCTTAAACAACCCCTCGTGCTTGCATGCAAGGATTATAGATTATTTATCCTTGGATTTTCTATGTGTAACGTTGATCACTCATTATTTGCAAGGAAGGGTGATGGCATCACAATTATGGGTATTTATGTTCATGATTGGATTGTTGTTGGTGATTATAGCGAGAGCATTAAAGAGGTAAGGCAATTCCTTATGCAAGAATTGGACATGAAAGACATTAGTGTGTTGCACTACTTTGTGGGGCATTGAATATATACAAACAAAAATTGGTATGTGGATTTCCCAAAGGCAATATGCATTGAGTATGATCCAAAAGTATGGTATGACTCAGTGTAAGCCAACCTTCCTTGTAAGTCTCTCTAACATTCTTGTATCCTTATCCTTTCCTTGTTCGTAATTTGAAGTGCTTTAGGCAGAAGGATTCTTCATTATAATAGATTCCCCACTTGAGTTACTAGAAGTTGTTCATACTAGAAACCAACTAGTTGAAACAAGTGCATCACTCATGAGAGGTACAAAAAGGTTATAAACCTTCTTTGTAACTCTCTCTAACATTCATGCATCTTTTCCTTGTTTGTATCCATGAGAGGGATGGAGAGGTTATATATCTTTTTTCTAAATCTCCTAACATTCTTGTATCCTTTGCTCGTTTATGGTTTAAAGGGCTTGTCTATAATTAGAGGGTGTTTATAATAGAAAACAACAATTTAAAAAACAAGTGGGTTCCCCATAAGAGGTACGAACAGGTTATCACCTTCTTTGTAACTCTCTTTAACATACTCGTATTCTTTCCTTGTCTATAATTTCAAGCACATACTCGTATTCTTTCCTTGTCTATAATTTCAAGCACTTAAGGCAGAAGGATTAATGATTGTAAGAAATTCCCTTTTGAAGCACTAGAGCATATTCATAGGAGAGAAGAACAATTTGAGAAACAAGTGAGTCCCTCATGAGAGGGAGGAAAAGGTTATAAACCTTCTTTGTAACTCATTTTAACATTTTTGTATACTTTCTTTGTTTATAATTTAAAGCACTTCAAGAAGAAGGATTTGTGATTGTATGAAATCCCCCCCCCCCCCCCTTCAAGTACTAGAGCATGTTCATAATAGGAAACAAATTGGAAAAACAAATGGGTCCCGCATGAGAGGGATAGAAAAGATTTATAAGTTTCTTTATGAATTCGTGTAACATTCTTGTATCCTTTATTTGTTTATGATTTAAAGTTGTTAATGAAGAATAATTTGTGATTGTAAGAAATCCCCATTTAGCCTATCGTTTCGTACGTATTCACGGACATGCAACGTACGACCAAACATTCAATCAATCAATTATTTGGTTCTTTGTGTACACGCATGAATGCATCGGTTGTTTAATATCTAAATAGTTCTTGTGAACAGTCTTATGTGCCTTAATACCTCCTTAAAATGTTTCATGTTTTCTAACACTCTCTAAGTTCGCAAGTTTTGCACCTACTTTGTGGGATTCGGAGGTCCGAAGCGCACTAGTCCCATTCAATTGTAACATGTTCTTTTTTAACTAAAGTGCGGGAGAGTAAGGAAAGGTCGAACTTCCTTTTTTGAAAAAAAAAAAGTAATGGAACGATAATCTTTGTTCTCCCCACGCTGGATCGAACACGGGCCTTTAGCCCTACTCATGTGTTTATAACTCCGTGTATGAATGATAACTTGTCGATCATCTTTTCATCTTATTTCTCCACTAATCTGTTGTAATTTATGGATGACAAGTTTGTATTTGTGATGTGATGTGAGAGTTCTCATGTAGATTGGCCGAGTGAGCTTCTCGACGCAATTACGTTGGTTCAATAACACTATCAATGAGCTCAAGCAACATCTGGGGCAAGCAGAGGCACAAAAACTCCTCCAGAACTCTTTATTTTCAGTTACATTTGGTGCAAATGACTACATTAACAATTACATCCTCACAGACTCACTTTCTTCCATCTACACGCCCTCACAATTTCGAGAACTACTCTTTAACGAGCTTGGAAAACAACTTTTTTGCTCCTAGAGTGAATTTCTACTATCACTACAAGAAATAGGGGCGTATAGCGATGGTTAAGGCGATTGAATTTCGTCACTATAAAATTGCAACTTGCGTCGGTAATTAGCGTCGCGCGCCGACCGTCGATTAAACTACGCAGAAAACGACGGTATTTGCGACTTGTGACGCGATGAGATTGCAACATTCCCATAAAACGTCGCTAAAACGACGCAATTTAAAAGCGTCGCATAAGCGACGCTTTTTTGCGTCACGTAGGCGACGTTAGTTGCCGTTGCATAAGCGACGGTAAAATTGTCCCCTATTCGACGACGAATAGCATCGCTTACACGACGATCTATTGACGAACAAAAATTAAAATGTTGGAGGCTCTGCGATCGGCATTTTCACGCTTCCGATCCAAGAGCTCTCCAACATTCGCAATTGCGCTGCGCTTACGAGCTGAAGCAAGTATATGCAGAATTGTTGTTTTGCATAAGCTCTCTCTTATTGTCTCCCTCTGCCTTTGTTTCTCTCTTTCTACATCTTTCTCTCTTTGAATTCTCTCTCTCTATCTAGATCTCTCTCTCTCTCTAGATCTCTCTCTCTCTAGATCTCTCTCTCTCTCTCTAGATCTCTCTCTTACTCTCTCTCTCTCCCTCTCTCTCTCTCTCTCTCTCTCTTTTCTTTCTCTCTTTATTGCAGGTCATTCAAGAAGCTAACCAAGCAAAAAGTATGGCTAACAATTGTAAGTACAATTTCTATTCTTTGTAGCTCATTTGAATTGTGTTATTTTCATTACATAGCATACTCACACTTATTGATATGCACTCATACACTTATACATGATGAAGATGCACTTTCACACATATACATATATACACATGCACATACACACACATATATACACATAGATACATGTGCACATACACTTAGACATACACACATATACACATGCATATGCACAAACATTCCTACAACCACATAAAAAGACGTCCATGCATACATTATTGTATATATATACACACACACACACACACACACACACACACACACACACACACATATATATATATATATATATATATATATATATATATATATATATATATATATATATATATATATATATATATACATTAACATATATGCAAATACATGTATATGCACATCCACATACACATGCATGTTTCATACATATACACATGCATATATATACACATGCATATACATATACATATATACATATACATATACATATATACATATACATATACATATACATATACATATACATATACATATACATATACACACATATACATATACATGCATATACATGTACACACAGATACATATACATGCATATACATATACACACACATACACAAGAACATGCACATACTCATACACACATATACATTTATACATGCACATGCACATACATACATATTATACACACACATACACATGCACATACATACATATACACACACATACATATACTCTTAGGTACACACATATGAATGAATTATATAATTAAAGTATTAAAACACATATACACATGCACACACACATGCATATACCTACATATACACATATACATGCACATACACACACATACACATAGAGTTATACATATACATGCATATACATATACACACACATACACAAGAACATGCACATATTGATACATACATATACACTTATACATGCACATGCACATACATACATATACACACACATACACATGCACATACATACATATACACACACATACATATACACTTAGGTACACACATATGAATGAATTATATAATTAAAGTATTAAAACACATATACACATGCACACACATGCACATACCTACATATACACATATACATGCACATACACACATATACACATAGAGTTATACATATACACATACGTACATACACATGCATATGCACATACTCATACACACATATACACTTATACATGCACATGCACATACATACATATACATACACATGCACATGCACATACATACATATACACACACATACATAATTAAAGTATTAAAACACATGCCTAATATAAACAATAATAACAATCAATAGAACAAATCTCTTCATTACTTAATACCATACACACAATTCAAAACATAACTGAAATAATATATATATATATATATATATATATATATATATATATATATATATATATATATATATATATATATATATATATATATATATATAGATATAGATATATATATATATATATATATATATATACATATAATCCAATGTCATAATCAACTAAAATCCTAATCATCATCATCATGATCATCATCATCATCAGCAATATCATGATCATTCTGATCATCCTCATCATCATGATCACCCTGTGATGATCGAGATCGTCCCTCCTGTGTCTCTCTCTCCACCTCATCCATATTTGTCTCTCCATAATACTCATGTATTACATATAACAAACATAAATAAATAAAATAATTAAAACATTCATCAAAACAAAATAATTATATAAAATTGAAAAATACTCACAAAGGCATCAAGATGATCTTGCATATACTCGCTCAAATGTCGATATCCAAAATGTGTAGCATACTCGATCTCCTGTTTCATAGGATATCGGCCATAATCCTTCCGCTGCAATGAAACAAATAAAAAACATTAGTTGCTTGGATTTTAAATAAAATAAAAAATATACTCACAATAACACATATACTTACAAACGTAGCTACAAAACCATTATGGCCCATTTGGTGTAGGTGCGATGTGTGGCCCGACTCCACTCTCTTCTTTGCAGCAGCCTATTCATTCAAGAAAAAAAATACATAAATTAAATGTAAAAAATTACTAAAATATATAAAAATTATTAATATAAACTATTAATTTGTGTACCTTCTGCTGAGGAAATGACTCCTGAAGATGTAGTTGTCTACGAAAAAACTGCCACGACTCAGGTGGTATGCTAGCTCGCCTCTTATTTTTTTCGACCATACAATATCTCCTGTTAATTTAATCTCAAACAGAAAAAAAAGTCAGAATACATACACATATATACACACACATACACATACACATACACATACCCACATACACATATACATGCAAACATATACGCATGCATATATGTATACATATACACATATACATACATATAACATAAACATACATACACATATCCACATATATATGTACACACACATGCATGCATATACACTCATTCATACAAAATACATGCATTTATCCCACAATAATATGTAGTTGTGTATATGTGAATATGTGTGTATGTGTAAATGTGTATATGTGAATATGTGTGTATGTGTAAATATGTATATGTGAATTTTTTGTTTATGTAGATATTCAAATTATTAATATCAAATATCATTATTTGTAGATTCTGATCAATCAAATGGAACTCCACCACCGTCTCCTCTTCGTGCAACGACTTTATACTGTAAGTATATGAAATATTCAATTTTAAATATATTTGATGGATACATAACTTATATTTTTTTTTATGTTTATTATTATGTGCATATTCTGATCAATCAGAGGGTACTCCACCACCTCCTACCCATGCAACGACTTCACATGTGTCCTCCGATAGGAATTATGATGAATTTTACTATGAAGAGCATATTATATGTTGGTGTAACTCTTGTTATGGCACGTACCGAAGACCACGATTGAAATGTATTGAACATGAGGTAGAGTATGGTACTTTTGAGCGTGCACCATCACCTAGTCAACGTGATAATGCTTGGGTATGTATTTTCTATATATATTAATGTCATTATTTTATTTAAAAACCATATATAAAATCAAATTATTGTTGATATACAGGAATACTTGCTCGATGATGATGATGATGATTTTTCTCATAATGTTAATATACCTCGTACACGTCATGGACTTGCTATTCATCAATTACAAGCAGAGGTTTCTAGAAATCCTCTACCTCCTGGTTTAGAGAATGAAACAGCTAGGGATTATCCATTGCCAGCTCGTGATCGTTCTTTAGTACAAACATATGATAGAAGAAGATATGGAGGATGGAATAGAGGACCACTTCCTTTAGATGGAGAGGTTTTCAACTTTTGGGGTAATCATTATATGATTGCTCCATCCACTATTACTAATGTTGGTCGTGGTCTCTTTATTGTAGAGGATTTGTATGTGCCCCCAAACTTTGAAGTCACTCTTATGTCATTTTGTGGTCCTATATATGGATGGGGAGATTGGCATCGATTTTCACGTTATGTTCAAAGCATGAGTACTTATGGAATATGCTTGAACGTAGCATCCCTTACTAGTAGAAGGATTTTACATGCAGAAAATGAAAGATTATATATTGATGGAAGACCTTACACACATGGAAATATAGCAGGTTTAATAAATAGTAGTCGAGGGTTACATAATAGTTCAAGGACTAATTGCACATTTGAGGAGCATGAAAATAGTCATGAATCACCATACATGAGTAGAGATGTATCAAGATACATAGTTGTCAATGCTATTACTACATTACATGCTAGTGATGAACTATTAGTAAATTATGGATGGCGTAGACCTCCAAGAGCACCTTTTAGCTAGAGAGAATAAAAATTTTCTATCCATATTTAATAAGTTATATACTTAATTTTATATTTGAAGTTCGTGGTATTGTGGCTTGGACTATTCACGATTTTCCTGGATATGGCGTATGTTCAGGTATTGATGTAATTTTTTTATTCAATATGCATGTAAATAAATATGATTTAATCTAATTATATTTTTATCATTTTTCATGATGCAGGAATATCTACTAAGGGTTATAAAGCTTGTCCATATTGTGGTGATTGGTTGAGATCAACCTATAGTAAGAATCTCAACAAAAATATTTATCTTTGACATCGACGATTCTTGCCTGATGATCATCCATTAAGATCTAAAAGAGAAGCGATACATTTTAATGGAAAGCTTGAAACAGGCTAGTATCCAAAACCTATGACACCTATGGATTGGTATAAAAAATGGACAGATGGACCTCTGATAGATCCAGAAGCAGAAATCTTCAGTGATGATTCAGATAATGAGTATGTGAACAGAGGTAAAGGAAATTGGCACTCGCTGAGAACATATCAATATGGTATTCTTTGGAGTATTTGAAGTATTTCGATGGCGTGCACCACACTGAACTCTCCTTCTCGAGAGCTCCACGACGATATGCTCAAAGTAGAAAACCGAGCTCCTGTCGTCACACACAGTACTCCGCACAGATGTTGTAGAATACGCAGAAAACGCAGTACACCAGGGAGCACGAAGACAGACTTCTTAGGCCTTACAAATGCGGTCGACTTACAGTCTGTGACTGACCAGGCCACTATATGTTTTATTAAAGAACATATACAAAGAAGTGTCCGGTGGCCATTTGGCCTTTCACATGGACACTAACGGTAACAATCTCCCACTAAAGGCCAATATGGCCAGAGTAACTATGGGAGAAAAAAGAAAGAATGATAAAGAATACCTGAGTGTAAGTATACAAACTATACCTCCCACCTGATGGGCATGTTACACAGTATACAAGTGACTGTGTAAGATCAAGAATCAAGTAACCCCCATCAAGTGACAACAGTGTCGAAAGCTATCCTGTGGTAGAGCTTTAGTCAAAGCATCTGCAGCATTATCTCGAGTGTGAACCTTCTCAAGAATAATGCTCTCAGTGGCTAAGCAATCTCTAATGAAGTGATACCTCACCTCAATGTGCTTGGTCTTTGCATGATAGACCGGATTCTTAGCCAAAGCAATGGCACTCTGACTATCACTGAGCAAGTGAGGTACATGCTGAGGCAAACCCATATCACAAGCAAGACGAGAAAGCCACAATGCTTCCTTACATGCCTCACTTGCTGCAACATACTCTGCTTCTGTGGTGGAAACAGCTGTACATTCTTGAAGACGAGATCTCCAAGAGATAGCACCTCCAGCAAAATGAAAAATGTACCCTGATGTAGACTTACGATTGTCTACACAACCAGCATAGTCAGAATCTGTGTAACCAATAATGGATGCTTTCCCTCTACCTAAGCATAGACACTTGTCCTTAGTGCCACTCAGATATCTCAAAATCATTTTGACCGCTTCCCAATGTTTCTTGCCAGGATTAGACATATATCTGCTCACAACTCCCACTGCAAATGCAATGTCTGGTCTCGTAGCTACCATAGCATACATGAGACTACCAACAGCAGACTGATAGGGAATTTTGGTCATGAATTCCTTTTCCTCATCTGATTTGGGGCAGTCATCCTTGCTCAATTTCACATATGTGGGTAAAGGTGTACTCAATGCCTTTCCACCCTGCATATTGAATCGATGAAGTACTTTGGATATGTACTCACTTTGAGACAAGTATATGCATCTTTTACTCCTATCACGAGTAATGCGCATGCCAAGAATATGTTTGGCATCCCCCAAATCCTTCATATCAAATGTCTGACTCAACTTCTTTTTGAGAATTGACAAATCATAAGAGGACTTCCCAGCAATCAACATATCATCGACGTAAAGTATCAAGCATATCAAGCTGCCATCAGAACATCTCTTTGTGTAGAGACAATGATCCTCATTGCTCCGAGAATAGCCTTGGGACTTCATAAAAGCATCAAACTTTTGGTACCATTGTCTAGGAGACTGTTTAAGTCCATACAAGCTCTTCTTGAGCTTACAAACTAGACTTTCCTTGCCAGGAACTACATAACCCTCTGGTTGTTCCATATAGATCTCATCTGTAAGATCTTCATGCAAGAAAGCTGTTTTCACATCCATTTGGACTAGCTCTAAGTCCTCCATTGCAACGAATCCAAGCAACATGCGCAAAGTAGTCATCTTGACCACTGGGGAGAAGATTTCCTCAAAATCAACACCATGTTGTTGCTTAAAACCCTTTGCAACAAGTCGTGCTTTATATTTTGGAGAAGCACTATCTGATGTGAATTTCAGCTTATATACCCATTTACATGGTAAAGCTTTCCTTCCCTTTGGCAAAGGTACTAAGTCCCAAGTGCCATTCTTGTGAATAGAATCCAACTCACTCTTCATGGCACGCTCCCACTTGACATGATCCTCTGTCTGCATAGCCTCTTTGTAGCAAGAGGGCTCACCGGCATCTGTTAGCATAACAAAATCTAAACCTGGAACATATCTATCAGGTGGATATGAGACACGTGCAGAACGTCTCAATGGTTGTTGAACAGGAACATGTGCAGACTGATCTGAATGGACATTCTCTTGAACATCCCTATGTGCAGCATTTTTATGCATGCTAACCGGGGGACTAGTATCCTCAAACACCACTCTTCTCACTTCAACCTCCTTAATCGGCTGTTTATGCATCTTAGACTCATTAAAAATGACATCACTACTTCTGATCACTGACCGTGTTTCAGGATCCCATAAGCGATATCCAAATTGTCCTTCTCGACCATATCCAAGAAAAATGCATTTCTTTGACTTATGGTCCAACTTCTGTCTAAGATTCTTGGGTATATGAACATATGCTTCACACCCAAAAACTCGAAGATGATCATAATATGGTGGTTTCCCTATCCATAACTCTTGTGCCACTTTCAGACCTTTGGCAGTACTAGGTGAAAGGTTAATCACATGAACTGCAGTCAATACTGCTTCTGCCCAAAAACCTTGTGAGAGGTTTGCATGATGCAACATAGAGACTACTCTATCTTGAATAGTTCTATTCATCCTCTCAGCTACACCATTCTGTACTGGGGTATAAGGAGCTGTAAACTCTCTACGAATCCCTCTACACTGACAGAAAAGGCTGAATTCATGTGAGGTATACTCACCCCCATTATCTGAACGTAAAGTCTTAAGCTTAGTTCCTTTTTCAGTCTCAACTGAAGCAAGCCATTTTCTAAAAGTAGGGAATACATCATCCTTCGATTTGATAGGATATACCCAGACTTTTCTAGTAGCATCATCTATGAAAGTAACAAAGTAAAGAGAACCACCTAAGGACCTAGTGGGCATAGGACCACACACATCTGTATGAACAAGATCTAAAGGCTGAATTGAAGAGTCAATGTGCGTTTTATGCACATTTCTGGTTTGCTTTCCATATTGACAATGCTCACAAAATGAAAAATCAGAGAAAGATAACACAGGTAAGTAGCCAGAACGAGAAAGATTTTCCATTCCACTACGAGATATATGGCCCAAACGACCATGCCAAATACAAGCCATAGGCTGTTCAGTAACAGCTAACAAGTGTTCTTTCTGTGATACAAATAAAGGGTAAAGTGAGCCAACTTTCCTTCCTTTTGCAATAACCATATTGCCCTTTGATATACGAAAGGACTGAGCATAGAAGACCACCTTGTAACCAAGGTCATCAAGTTGACCAACTGACATCAAACTGCGTGATAACTGAGGTACATGGCGTACATTATGCATAGTAAATTTTGAACCGTCAATGAACTGCACAACCACATCTCCAATCCCCACAACATCACACTGGTAAGAGTCACCAAGTCTCACGGTACCAAGAGACTTTGCTGCATAATTAGAGAACCATTCTCTATGTGGTGTCACATGGAAAGAAGCACCAGAATCTAGCAGCCAGGTGTGGGAAAGAGAATCAGCCATAAGTGCCTCTGATGGCACAGTACTATCAAGTGTCAACACATCAGCATCATCAGAAATAGCATTAATTTCTTCAATCTTCACAGTCGAAGTAGATGGTGCAGGTAACTGTTTAACATGCCCATCAACATTCTGTCCTTTACCTTTAGCATTCTTTAATGCATAACAGTCTTTCTTCATGTGTCCTTTCTTATGACAATAATGGCATTCAATATCCCTCTTCCTTGATTTACTTCTGCTCTTATTCCGTTGACCATTCTTTTCCTTGTTCTTGCTCCTGCCACGTTGTTGATTCTTTCCTTGGTAAGAATCACGAACATTATATGCATCTCCACTCTGAGTGCCAACCATAGATTTTCTACGAATCTCCTCACTCAAGAGTGCTCCACATATGTCATCATAGACGAGTTTACCACCTGGTGCACTATTGCTAATAGCTGTGCAAAATGTATCCCATGATGATGGCAGGGTGCATAACAGCAATACTGCTTTCATTTCATTGTCCATATCCATTTTCTGAGCCTGTAACTGGGAGAATATGGCATCAAACTCATTTAGATGAGCAGCAACACTATCTGTGTCCTTCATACGAAGGTCGTATAATTTTCTCATCAGATATACTTTATTTGATGCCGTCTCTTTTTCATATGTATTGCATAACTTCTTCCAAAGCTCCTCTGCACTTTCACAGTCTAATACTGTAAAGTAAACATTATCTGCTAGGTGCAAGCGAATGGTAGACCTGGCCATTTCATCTAACTCATCCCAATCATCTTCATCCATGTCAGCAGGCTTCTTTGAAATCCCATTTACTGGCTTCCATTGCCTTCTTTGAATCAGCACATCTTTAATCTGATTCTTCCATAGAGCAAAGTTTGTGCCATCAAATTTTCGGATCTCAAAATGGTCTTTGCCCTGCAAGTTATAACTCCTCCTCGGAACGCTAGCACTAGACCCTGATCCACCGGATGTGCCTGAGACCTCTGATGCCATGATCGTAGAGAACTGAATAGAATGATAATGGAGCTAGAAGAGTCCAAACACCAACAAATAAGTGTATCAAGGAGTAAATCGACCACTATATAGTTGACTAAACCAGAAATCTGGAAAAATTTTGCCAAAGTATCCTCTGCAAAATTAGCATATGACCAGTGTCAAAGTATCATAAAACTGCAAGTACTAACATGTCTACCTGCATAGTGAATCACTGACTCCACTGCATATAATCAGTTACCCAATAGAAGCCAACTAGGCTTATCGAGCACCTATGAACAACTATCATACATCTCCTATGGCGAGGCTGGGTAAGTCTTCCACCTGCATCACCGAAGAGACCCCGACATCTGGGTGTCTCCCAGTTAAGAAAACCTCACCACGACCCTCTTTATCAAACGTAAAAGGCTTTATGCAAAGAACGTAACCGCTATATCAATGCCCACATGGACGTACATAAGCGGTATCCACATAAGCGTACATGGTGTGTATGTGCTCAATATATGCAGTAAAAGGACACTGAAAGGCTGAATACACAGCCCAAAAAACTAGCCAATAACACCTGCAAGTGTCTGTCAACTCTGATGTTTTAAGCTTTAAAAACCTGCATAAATTTGCAGCGACTGCTCCCACCAAAACTGAAAACCCCTCGAGAAACCTGTAGTTTTACGAGTGTGGCTGAAAATACAGCCCCAAAGGTTGATATTTATTGTCTGAGAAGTACAAGGAACACTCTTCTTGATGTTCTTGGACCTGTGTGAAGAGAACTACGTGCGAAAGTACTCCAAAATGGCTCCAAAAACACCCCAAAATTGCTTCAGAAATAGGCTTTAAAAGCAAAAATGAAGCTTTGAGGGACCAAAACTTGTTCAAGGTAATGCCAACCTTAGTCTTTCCCCTTCTTCAAACACCACAAGAGTGTAGCTTAGTGGCAAGAGATTGCCGCGGTTAAGCGAGCTCTGGGGGGAACAGTACTGGGATGGGTGACCTCCCGGGAAGTACCGGGAACCTCTATATTCCTTGATCGTTGAGGTCCTCCCTCGCGCGCAGCCAACGGCGCCAACGGTGACTTCGGTGACTCGGATGACAAGGTATGCCAAGGTCTATGCCTTGGTCGCCGCCTTAGTCGCCGCGAGCTCCTGTCGTCACACACAGTACTCCGCACAGATGTTGTAGAATACGCAGAAAACGTAGTACACCAGGGAGCACGAAGACAGACTTCTTAGGTCTTACAAATGCGGTCGACTTACAGTCTGTGACTGACCAGGCCACTATATGTTTTATTAAAGAACATATACAAAGAAGTGTCCGGTGGCCATTTGGCCTTTCACATGGACACTAACGGTAACAGTATTGGAAAGAGTTAAAAGTATGTCATCTTCTTGATCCTATGCATATATTCAAAAATATTGGTTATTCACTATGGCAGCATCTTCTTGGACTAAAAGATACCACAACATCAAGGAATGATTTGAAAGATCAAAAATCCAAACCAAAGTTATGGCTAGTTTTTGAGAGACATCGACAAGAAACAACTTATGCATCTGCTCCTTGGGTACTTACAACAAAAGAGATACAGACTATCAACAATAGAATTCAATTGATTAAGACTCCTACAGGATATGGAGCATCGTTTCAAAATATGTTTAGTATGGATGATAAGAGCTTATCTGGGTTAAAGACCCATGACTGGCATAACTTTTTGAAGCATATTTTACCTTTGGTTATTGATGGATGTACAACGAAAGGAGTAGGAGATGTGATCTATCGTCTTGGATCACTTATAAGGTAATTATGATACATTAAGATTTAATATGTATGAATATTGGATATCTTTTATTTTTTAATTAACTTCTTTATAATTGTTTTTATGATATGTATAGGTGGATTACATCCAAAGAGATCGATAAGGATTACATTCAGCAATGTTTGTTGACTTTCTAGTTTTAACTTGGTCAATGATAGATAAGGTTCTCTACTTTCAAGTTCTAAGTGGATGACCGATCAAATGAATACTCATGTTCTTCTGGTATTAGAACGTGAGGCTCGCGAGTTGCCTATGGATACTATATATAGCTTTATTTTCGAGGATTAAAATCTTTTCGAAGGGGGGAAGAATGTAATAAAGTAAGTCTATGGTCTAAGGGTCCAACCGCTTCAGATATATCTAAAATCGGACACCATTTGGTCACTCATGTATATTACCAAAGATCTCATGAATAGACTCAAGCATAAGTCCATGTGCTCTCATATTCAAGTAATCCACTTAGCCTAGTGGTTAAGTCTCATGGTTGTGAGGCAGGAGGTCTTGGGTTCAACCCCCATGGGGAGCATTGGGAGAGACTTTTGCCCAAGAATCTCTAGAGCCTTCTAACTCAAGTTAACGTGAATTAACTTGAGTCTAGAGACACTTAACTCGAGTGGCAAGTACAACCACCACTAGTGGACTCTAGTAGAAGGTACTTTGTGACTTTCATCGATGATTTTTCAATGCATGGGTATATCCATTGAAAGAAAAGTCCGAAGTGTTTATGTGCTTCAAATAGTTTCTCGTTTTAGCTAAAAATGTGTCAACATGTAAAATGGGCACCCTCCATTCTAATCGAGGTGGGGAATATATGTCTTTTGATTTTAATGCATTTTTGGTTGAATGTGGGATAAAACATCATTGTGATGTGTTTTGTATACCTCAACATAATGGATTTGCTGAACGGAAGAGCAAGTCACTCATGGAGGTGGCAACTTGTATGGTCAAGATTCAGGCTTTACCACATAGTTTTTGGTTTGAGGCTTTTATGTGTGCAATATATATACTTAATAGGTTTCACACTAAATCATTGTAGTCTATCACTCCATATGAGGCTTGGCATGGTCGTAAGCCATCTGTTGCTCACCTATGTGTTTTTGGTTGTCTGGCATATGCATTAATGCCTGAACAACAACGTAGGAAATTGGATGATAAAGCAATAAAGTATATTTTTGTTAGGTACAGTTCTGAAAGCAAAGGCTATTGTCTATATCATCCATAGACTAAATTCATTTTGGTTAGCCGTGATTTTTTTTGTGGAAGATGTTATTCAACCATTACTTTCATGTACTAAGGAGACATTTGTTAGCTCCAAAGATATGTAGGATACTTTGCTGCCTCTTTTTACAAGTGGACAGTCTAGTTCTATCCAAATGAGGTAATTTCTCAACATTTACAAGTTTCATGTAATGATGCAAATCATTCCATTTTCTATGCAGATTTACATGATGCACTTGTTGATGAGAGAGCTGATATTGGAGGAAAAAGCTATGCCAAAATGGTTGGTGCATGAAGTATTTTGATGGCGATGCCCCATAGTGCACGTTCCTTCTTGAAAGCTCCACAATGATATCCTTGGAGTAGAAAATCAAACTCCTAAGGATGCACAAAATACTCCGCACAGAGGCTACAAAATATGCAAAACAATACAGTACACAAGGAGCATGAAGATAGACTTCTTAGGTCTTACAAATGCGGTTGAACTTACAGTCTATGATTGACCAGACCACTATATGTTTTATTAAATAACATATACAAAGAAGTGTCCGGTGGCCATTTGGCCTTTCACATGGACACTAACAGTAACAATCTCCCACTAAAGGCCAATATTTTCAAAGTAACTATGGGAGAAAAATAAAGAATGATAGAATACTAGAGTGTAAGTATACGAACTATACCTCCCACCTGATGGGCATGTTACATAATATACAAGTGACTATGTAAGATCATGAATCAAGTAACCCCCATCAAGTGACAACAATGTCGAAAGCTATCTTATGGTAGAGCTTATTCAAAGCATCTACAACATTATCCTGAGTGTGAACCTTCTCAAGAATAATGTGCTCAGTCGCTAAGAAATCTCTAATGAAGTGATACCTCACCTCAATGTGCTTGCTCTTTGCATGATAGACCGGATTCTTAGCCAAAGCAATGGCACTCTGACTATCACTGAGAAAATGAGGTACATGTTGAGGTAAACCCATATCACAAGCAAGAAGAGAAAGCCATAATGCTTCCTTACATGCCTCACTTGCTACAACATACTCTGCTTTTGTGGTGGAAATAGTTGTACATTCTTGAAGACGAGATCTCCAAGAGATAGCACCTCCAACAAAATGAAAAATATATGCTGATGTAGACTTACAATTGTCTACACAACCAGCATAGTCAGAATCTGTGTAACCAATAATGGATGCTTTCCCTCTACCTAAGCATAGACACTTATCCTTAGTGCCACTCAGGTATCTTAAAATCATCTTGACCGCTTCCCAATGCTTCTTGCCAGGATTAGACATATATTTACTCACAACTTCCATTGCAAATGCAATGTCTGGTCTCGTAGCTACCATAGCGTACATGAGACTACCAACAATAGACTCATAGGGAATTTGTGGTCATGAATTCCTTTTCCTCATCTAATTTGGGGCAATCATCCTTGCTCAATTTCACATATGTGGGTAAAGGTGTACTCAATGCCTTCCCACCCTGCATATTGAACCGATGAAGTACTTTGGATATGTACTCTCTTTGAGACAAGTATATGCATCTTTTACTCCTATCATGAGTAATGCACATGCTAAGAATATGTTTGGCATTCCCCAAATCCTTCATATCAAATGTCTGACTCAACTTCTTTTTGAGAATTGACAAATCATAAGAGGACTTCCCAACAATCAACATATCATCAACATAAAGTATCAAGCATATCAAGCTGCCATCTGAGCATCTCTTTGTGTAGATATGGTGATCCTCATTGCTTCAAGAATAGCCTTAAGACTTCATAAAAGCATCAAAATTTTGGTACCCTCTAGGGGATTGCTTGAGTCCATACAAGCTCTTCTTAAGCTTGAAAACTAGAATTTCCTTGCCTGGAACTACATAACCCTCTGGTTGTTCCATATAGATCACATATGTAAGATCTCCATGCAAGAAAGCAGTTTTCACATCCATTTGGACTAGCTCTAAGTCCTCCATTTCAATGAATCCAAGAAACTTGTGCAGGGTAGTCATCTTGACCACTAGAGAGAATATTTCCTCGAAATCAACACCATGTTGTTGCTTAAAATCCTTTGCAACAAGTAGTGCTTTATACTTTGGAGAAGCACTATCTAATGTGAATTTCAGCTTATATACCCATTTACATGGTAAAGCTTTCCTACCCTATGGCAAAGGTACTAGATCCCAAGTACCATTCTTGTGAATAGAATCCAACTCACTCTTCATGGCACACTCCCACTTGACATGATCCTCTATCTGCATAGCCTCTTTGTGGAAAGAAGGCTCACTGGCAGCTGTTAGCATAACAAAATCTAAACCTGGAACATATCTATCAGCTGGATATGAAACACATGCAGAACATCTCAATGGTTGTTGAACATGAACATATGAGACTGATCTGAATGGACATTCTCTTGTATATCCCTATGTGCAGCAATTTTATGCATGCTAACCGGAGGACTAGTATCCTCAAACACCACTCTTCTCACTTCAAACTCCTTCATGGGTTGTTTATGCATCTTAGACTCATTTAAAATGACATCACTACTTCTAATCACTGACTGTGTTTCAAGATCCCATAAGTGATATCCAAATTTTCATTCTTGACCATATCCAAGAAAAATGCATTTCTTTGACTCATGGTCCAACTTTTATCTAAGATTCTTCGGTATATGAACATGCGCTTCACACCCAAAAACTCGAAGATGGTCATAATATGGTGGCTTCCCTATCCACAACTCTTGTGCCATTCAGACCTTTGGCATTATTGGGTGAGAGGTTGATCACATGAACTGTTGTCAATATTGCTTCTTCCTAAAAACATTGGTTGAGGTTTGCATGATGCAACATAGAGAGTACTCTATCTTTAATCGTTCTATTCATCTTCTCAGCTACATCATTCTGTATTGGGGTATAAGGAGTTGTAAGATCTCTACAAATCCCCCTAAACTGACAGAGAAAGCTGAATTGATGTGAGGTATACTCACCCCCATTATCTAAACATAAACCCTTAAGATTTGTTCCTTTTTTAGTATGAACTGAAGCAAGACATTTTTTAAAAGTAGGGAATACCTCATCCTTCGATTTGATAAGATAAACCTAGACTTTTCTAGTAGCATCATCTATGAAAGTGACAAAGTAAAGAGAACTACCTAGGGACCTAGTGGGCATAGGACCACACACATCCGTATGAATGAGATCCAAAGGCTGAATTGAAGAGTCAGTGTATGTTCTATGCGCATTTTTGGTTTGCTTTCCATATTGAAAATGCTCAAAAAATGAAAAATCGGAGAAAGATAACACAGGTAAGTAGCCAAAATGAGAGAGATTTTCCATTCCACTATGAGATATATGGCCCAAAATACCATGCCAAATACAAGCCATAGGTTGTTCAGTAATAGCTAACAAGTGTTCTTTCTGTGATACAAATAAAGGATAAAGTGAGCCAACTTTGCTTCCTTTTGCAATAACCATATTGCCCTTTGATATACGAAAGGACTGAGCATAGAAGACCACCTTGTAACCAAGATCATCAAGTTGACCAACTGACATCAAACTGTGTGATAACTGAGGTACATGGCATACAGTATGCATAGTAAATTTTGAACCATCAATGAACTGCACAACCACATCTCCAATCGCCACAATGTCACACTGGTGAGAGTCACCAAGTCACACGGTACCAAGAGACTTTGCTACATAATCAGAGAACCATTCTCTGTCTAGTGTCACATGGAAAGAAGCACTAGAGTCTAGCAACCATGTGTGGGAAAGAGAATCAGCCATGAGAGCCTTAGTTGGCACAGTACTATCGAGTGTTAGCACATCAGCATTATAAAAAATAGCATTAATTTCTTCAATCTTCAAAGTCGAAGTAGATGGTGCAAGTAACTGTTTAACATGCCCATCAACATTCTATCCTTTACCTTTAGCATTCTTTAATGCATGACAGTCTTTCTTCATATGTCCTTTCTTATGGCAATAATGAAGAAGTGTCTGGTGGCCATTGGGCCTTTCATATGGACACTAACGGTAACAGTGTAGACTTTGCATGACAGCAAATTAGATGCATCTCTATCATATCATACTTGTTTAGGCTCTGAGCGTGCTTCTTTTGCATCAGATTGCTATCCTATGGCTGCCTCTAGTCTTTGTGATGAGAATGAGCCTCTTTTGTTTGTGAAGCACAAAATTTTGAAGATTGGATCATTCTTATGCAATCATAATATGATGCTATTATGAAAAATGGTACCTGGCCTTTATGTGACTTTCCTCTTGGCAAGAAGGCCATTGGCACTAAGTGGGTATACAAGCTAAAGAGTAATCTTGATGGAACAGTTGACAGGTATAAGGCTAGGCTTGTTGCAAAGGGTTATGCTTAGGAAAGAGGTATTGATTTTGATTAGACCTTTGCTCCTACATGAAGAATGACTATTGTTCATAGCATCTATGCACTTGCAACTCATCATGGTTGGAATGTACATCAATTGGACATTAAACCTACATTTCGGAATGGTAACTTGCATCAAGAAGTGTATGTTTTTAGCCCCATGGCTTTGTGCAAAAAGTGCATGAAATCAAAGTGTGCAGGTTGAAGAAGGCATTATATGGTTTAAAGCAATACCACGTGCTTGGTATGAAAAGATACATGCCTATCTGATTGCACATGGCTTAGAGAACAGTCCAACTGAAAGCACCTTATATGTTAAGCATGCAAATGATGTGAATGATTATGAGAAGCTGTTCATGGTTCAACATCACATGTTGAATACGATGTCTGCTGGTGTTTCAAAATCAAATGATAATGTCTGGTATGTTGATTTACGTGCTTCAAATCACATGACCAGTCATGCAGAATGGTTTAGTACTTTGCAAAAATTGCAAGTTCTTGGATATGTTGATGACACATCACACCCTATCGAGCATACAGAAAATATAGCACTGTCTATGGAGGATGAGAAGGTAAAACACCTTGCTGATGTGTTGCATGTTCCAAATATAATAAAGAATCTGGTTTCTGTTGGACAAATGGTTGACCAAGGATTACAAGTTAGGTTCAATGCTGAGGGGTTATATGTAGAAGAATACAAACGGGATGGAAGATTTTTTGCCAAAGGAACCAAAGTGAGTAGGATGTTCACCTTAAATGTGAAAATTCCTTAAATGAATGAAGCCATGTTTGCAAAGGTGCAGGAGTTATTGCTGATATAGAGATCTAGCACAAACAGATTGGACATGCAAACTTGCAAAGGCTGAAATTGATGCAGTCAAAGGAGATTGTCCATGGAATACCAAATTTCAAGGTTGCAGAGATGCAAAAAGTATGGGCAACATGTCAATTTGGTAAATAGTCAAGATCATTGTTTTCGCATGACAAGCATGTTAGTGAGAATGTGCTAGAAGTAGTACATACAGATGTTTGGGGTCCTGCAAAGACCACATCTATGGGCAGTTGCAAGTTTCATGTTACTTCTATTGTAACCATACACGAAAAGTGTGGGTCTATTTCATGCAACAGAAGAGTGACATATTCACTCACTTTCAGAATTTTAAAGCTATGGAGGAAAAGTAGATAGGGACGTATGTTCAGACATTAAGATATGATGGAATACATGTCGAACGAGTTCAACAATTTTCTAAAAAGTCATGGAATTTGACGTTAGTTTTCATGCAAGTACTCACCACAACATAATGGCGTTGCTGAATGCAAAAATAGACATATTGCAAAAATAGCAAGAGCCTTGATGGCTGAGAAGAATATGCCTCATTGTTATTGGGTAGAAGTTGTGCATACGGTTGTATACATTATGAATAAAACTCCAACTACTGTTGTACATCAAGTTACACCTGACGAGAAATTCAGAGGCAAAAAGCGAAACTTATCACATATGAATTTTTTTGGCTATATTGCATATGTACATGTTCCAGATGAGTTGAGAACAAAGATTGATCCAAAAGCAGAAAAATGTGTCTTCATTGGATACTCCCTTGAGCAAAAGGGATATAAATGTTATAACCCACTCACACGAGAGGTGAAGGTGAGCAGAGATGTGGTATTTAATGAAATCTCAAGCTTCTATGCAGATGCCAAAGAAGGACTAAATCTTGAACCAAATGACAAAGAAAATGCTGAAAAATCAAGTGTAGAATCTCAAGCTTTCAGTGGACCGGATAATCACCAAGCAATAGTTCCAACTGAATTCCATGGAGTGGAAGATCGCATGGAAATTTTAGTCCAGAAAATTCATCAAATACATCCAATAAAGGTAAAGAAAAGCTTTATGTTGGTCATGAAACATGTGTAGGTTTCAAGACGTTGATGGAGATTCAAGCGATTCAGAAAAGAGTCTTGATGAGGAACTTGGATTGCCCTCTGTGAAGAGTCCAGGAGTAAGAAAGGTACATGTAGATGATACAAGGAGAAGTGACCCAGGATCAAGAAGATCTAGGAGGATATGGTATCAGTGCAACGATTGACATATGATAGTTACATGGCTCGCCATTGTGCCTACATGACAAAGGTAATACAAGATGTTGAACCTTCTTGTTTTGAAGATGCAATAGAAATGTAGATTGGGAAAAAGCTATGGATGAAGAGATGGCTGCACTTTATGAAAATGATACATGGAAGCTTTTCTATTGCCACAAGGAAAGAAACCCATAGGCTCCAAGTGGGTTCACAAGGTAAAGCACAATGTTGATGGTAGCATAAGCAGGTATAAAGCACGTTTGGTAGAAAAAGGATATGCACAAACTTATGGCATGGATTATGAGGAAACATTTAGCCTTGTAGCTAAAATGTCTACTGTCAGAACACTTGTTGCATGAGCTACAACAAAAGGATGGACTTTGCATCAGATGGATGTGAAGAATGGTTTCTTACATGGTGAGCTATAGGAAGAAGTATACATGGACCAGCCACAAGGATATGAAGATTCAAAACATCCAGAATATGTTTGTAGGTTGCAAAAGGCTTGGTATGGGCTGAAGCAAGCTCCTCATGCATGGCATGCAAGGATTGCTAAGTACTTAACCACCATTGGGTTTTCTATGTGTGATGGAGATCATTGTGGCTATTTATGTTGATGACTTTATTGTAGGTGGTGATAATGAAGAAAGCATCAAAGAGGTAAAGCAACTTCTTATGTAGGAATTTGACATGAAAGATCTTGGTGTGCTACGCTATTTTTTGGGCATTGTGTTTATACATACAAAAACAGGTATATGGATATCACAAAGGCAATATGCCTTGAATATGCTGCAAAAGTATGGTATGGCTGATTGTAAGACAATTTCTATGCCATTAGATTAGAATTTGTAGCTAGATACTACATCAGGTGAAGCATTGGGAAATGCTACTATGTATAGGAAAATTGTGGGAAGTTTGATTTTTCTCACATTACGAGGCCTGATCTTAGCTACACTACACGACTTGAAAGTCAATTTATGTAGGTTCCGAAGAAGCCACATTTGGATGCTCAAAGGCACACTCTAGTTATGTGAGTGCTACTTTGGATTATGCATTGTTTTATGAAGTTAGTGTAGATTTGCAGGTTCATGGATACACCAATGTAGATTGGGCTGGTAGCATTCCATATAGAAGATCTACTAGTGGCTTTCTATTCTCACTTGGGAGTGCAACTATTACATGCAGCAGCAAGAAACAACCCATTGTTGCTTTGTCGAGTACAGAGGCTCAGTATAGAGGTGCTGCAATGGCAGCATGTGAGGCACCATGGTTGGAGATGCTACTTGCAAATTTTGTTGTCGAAGTGCAAAAGCCTATCACTATCTATTCTGATAAACTTAGCAGCATATAGTTAGCACGAAACCCTATTTTTCATGTTAGAACAAAGCATATCGAGGTACATTATCACTTCATCAGAGAGAAGGTATTAGCAGGTGATATTGATCTTGTTTATGTGAGAACAGATGAGCAGGTTGCTGATATTTTCACTAAAGCACTTGGAGTAGAGTGTAGAGAGTACGCATGAGGAAACAAAATGAAAAGTAAAGTACTCTCACGAAACAAAGAATGAGTGAGACACAAAATGAGTAGACCATGAAATGGGTAAACACATGTGGATTAGAAATGAGCTTGCCAAGAGTATGGAGTAGGCTCTTCAAGCTTCTAACCAAGAACAAATGAGGGGAGAGGCCCTCCTTATATAGATTTGGGAGGGGCTCTCAAAAGTACATCATACGTGGGACTCCTGAAAGGAGAATGAATACAACTGGTAGAAGCACATGGCAAGGTACCCAAATACAAAGGAAATACAATATAAAATGGAAATAGGCTAGAAATGGAGTGCCTCCTGGATACTAAATGGAGATGCACTCATGCAGATACAAATGTAGATGAAGTAAGAGCAATCATGTCGTTAACACCCCCTCTGTAGCTCCATTATGGAGTGGCTAAATGCTGTAGAGGTCCACCAAGCGTTGTAGCAGAACCGGAGGTAGAGCCTTCGTGAACATGTCCGCCAGGTTCTCCTGAGAGGTACACTACTCCAGAGTTATCTCATGAGATATGATCTTCTCACGGATGAAGTGGTACTAGATCTCGATGTGCTTTGTCGGAGCGTGGAACACTAGATTCTTGGCGATGGCCAAGGATGACTGGCTATCCGTGCGAAGACATGTCCGAGTATCTTGCAAAACACCAATGTCAGATAATAAACGTCGAAGCCAGATGGCCTCACATGCTACAAAGTTGAATGCTCGGTACTCGGCCTCGGTATATGATAGCGCACCTAAGGCTGCTTCTTACTTGCCCAAGAGATAGGTCGTGAGCCAAGCAAGAATATATACCCAGAAGTAGACCGTCGAGAATTAGGATCACCTGCCCAATCAGAATCTAAATATCCAGCGAGTTCGATGCCCCCTCTATACCAAAGACCATGATGTTAGGTGAGGTTAAGGTATCGAAGTAGTCTCTGAGCAGCATCCCAATGAGT
This sequence comes from Ceratopteris richardii, assembly GCA_020310875.1. Classification (NCBI taxonomy): domain Eukaryota; kingdom Viridiplantae; phylum Streptophyta; class Polypodiopsida; order Polypodiales; family Pteridaceae; genus Ceratopteris; species Ceratopteris richardii. The sequence continues at coordinate 188,434,514 of CM035408.1, read as the reverse complement.
CTAACGAGGCTGATGTGCAAACTAACTAAGAATACCAACTGCATAAGCAATATCTGGTCTAGTGTTGGCAAGATAGAGTAATGAGCCAACAAGCTGTCGATACGTATGCACATCCACAAGTGATGATGAGTCCTCTAATGTAAGCTTGATGTTTGGATCAAGTGGTGTAGAAACTGAGCGACATTGCTCCATATTATATCTGGAAAGTAGATCAGAGTAGTACTTCTGTGATAGGAATATACCTTCTTTTGTTTGTCAAACTTCCATACCCAAGAAGTAGTGCAGTAAGCCAAGATCTATCATAGAGTACTGAAGATGAAGCTGTGTGATGATAAACTGGATGCGTTCTTCGTCTAAGCTTGTCAAGATCAAGTCATCTACATAGAGAATCATGATGGCTACTAGAGACTCCTTTTGATAGATATAGAGATTAGCATCAACATTGCTTCTATGAAAGCCTTTGTCTTCAAAGAACTTGTGAATTTTTTCATACCAGGCCCTGGGAGCTTGCTTAAGTCCGTAAAGTGCCTTGTGAAGCTTGTAGACTTGATCTTCTTTGCCTTTGATCTTGAAGCCTTTAGGTTGTTCAACATATACTTCTTCTTGAAGATCTCCATTGAGGAATGCACTTTTGACGTCGAGCTGGTAAATGGGCCACTTAAAGTGAGCACTTAGTCCTAAAATGATTCTTATGGTTGTGAATCTTGTAGTAGGAGCAAAGGTTTCTTCATAGTCAATGCCATGTTGTTTCTTGTATCCCTTAGCTACCAACCTGCTTTGTACTTGTCTAATGTGCCATCTAACTTGTACTTAAATTTATAAAGCACTTAACTCCTATGACTTGATGATTTGTGGGCTTAGGTACAAGAGTCCAAGTTTTGTTCTTCTCGATTGCATCCATTTTGACTTGCATAGCTTCTTCCCACTTAGGTTGTCCTTGAGCTTCTTTGTAATTAGATGGTTCTGGGATTTGTTGAATCTGATGCATTAAGGCGTAATTGATATAATGACTTTGTTCTCGTTGTCTCTTGTCAATAAGTCTTTGCGATCTTCTTGGATGACTTGAAGTACTTGCTTCTGAGTTGGAGTTTGGAAATACTGAGTCCCCCTCTGAAGTGTAGATAGGTGGACTAAGACTTGTACTTGAATCTTTTCTTGAGTATGAGGAAGCTTCATTGAAGATCACATCCTTTGAAATGGTGATGGAGTGATTTTCCATATCATATAGACGGTATGCCTTTGATTGGTCACTATACCCTATGAATATGTGTTTCTTGGACTTTGATTGTAACTTGTTTCTATCTTCTTTTGGTATATGGACAAAATCTTCACTGCCAAAGTCTTAAAAGTAATTCACATTTGGTTTTCTTCCATAGTAGGCTTTGAAGGGTGTTTTGTTGTGTAATGCACTTGTAAATTCTCGATTAAGAATGTGAACGGCAGTATGCACGGCTTCTACCCATAACTTATAGGGTAGATCCTTGTGATGAAGCATTGTTCGTGCCGTTTCCATCACACTGCATGTCTTCCTTTCAGCGACTCCATTCTGGGATGGAGTATGAGGCTGAGTGACTTGTCTTTTGATCCCTTTCTAGTTGAGAAAGTTATCAAAGTCATGATTGATAAACTCACCACCTCCATCTGATCTGATGGTTTTAACTTTAGTTGAAGCTTCATTCTCAACTTCCTTGATCCAAGTTTGAAACTTAGAGAATGTGTCTGCCTTTGACTTCAAAAAGTACACCCAAATATAGTGAGAGTGGTCATCTACTAGAAGATAAAAGTAGAGAGATTGTTAGCTCATGAACTGGTTGATTTTTATGCACTAACATGCCCCATTTTGGAGAGTATTTGTTTGAACATAGGTGTTAGATGACCGGTGATGATAAGATCTACTCAAATGTGGACACAAGTATCAAGAGCAGTATGGGTGAAGGTATGCATGGTTTTCAGTGGATGGGGATAGAGAATCACTCCAGAGAGAGGTGTTTTCAAAGCTTGCGGTGCCATGAAAAGCCACATCTATGGGAGGAAGGGAAAATGTGATTGCAATTGCTTTTTAGCATCAGATCGACCTTCTACCACATTCTCTCATTGGTAGAATCCTTGTAAGTATGTAGAAGTGTTATGGCCTCATCAAAATAGCCGAGCAATAACTTCAGGATAGTACATTAACAAAGCATTATAGCATGCAATGTTATGCCACCATTGTTGTTTTACAATACTCATCTATCAAAGGAAAAAAAAAAAGTTTTTGTGGCTGGATGTTATTTTGATGGCAAGTGGGAGGATAAGCTAGAGCAATGACCCAAAGTGAGTTCGAACCGCTTTTGTGCATATATACATCTTGGCTATTCTCTTCAGAGCTAGGAAGTGATATTGTCATTATGTGGTCAGAGTAAAAGGAAACGATTTTTGGAAGGCAACGACTAAAGCATTGTTGGTCTTAACTTCAAGCCATCCTTATCTGCAAAGGGAGGGTCATGTTCTTCTTGGGAGGTGTCACTAAATTCCAGTGTGTGGCTATTTGGTGGGTCTTTTTTTCAATTTCCATGGGGAAGTGTGGAGAAAAAGGGGAGACGCACAAGGAAACGACTGTGGATATAGTAGGAAGGCGACGTGAAAGATAAAGGGGTAGCTGCGGGGTTTTGTTGGGGGGGTTTTACCTGTGTGTTTTGAGAGGGAGCAGGTTTCTCCGCGTATCCTGGAGGGAGGAGGCTTGTGCAACAGAGAAGAGGAAGAGGGCAGGAGCTTCAACTTTGCTTGTGTGTTGAAGCAAGAGACTGATCAACTGGGGGTTGTGCTTTAGCTGCTGGGCAATCGACAGCAGATGGCTGTTGTTCTTGAGGCAGAGATCGTGAAAAGGTGGGGAATTATTGTCTGATAGGTATTAAAAAGAACAGGGGGCTACTTCGCATCTCCCGGGGGCTGAAGCACACAAAGGGGGGGGGGATTTCCTATCAGGGGGAAGCTTCCTCCTTCTTCCACATTCTTTGCGATCCTATTATGGGTGAATGCTTCCTTGGCTAGCTTTCAAGTGAACCTGTTCATTTAGTAATTTTGGCATGGGGCATATGGACTTAGAAATTAGAATTCATCAGGGTGCTCTCTACTCACTGCTTCAACGCCACCACTACTAGTGAATGCTTCCTAGGCATCCTCACTAATTATGGACTACGAAGCCATCAACGATCAGCTGTTCCAATGTCGAGAGCACTGTGCGAATCAACAGGTACTATAGATGCATCAAATTGAAAAGAAAAGCTGAATGGATTGAGAATAGAGTTATGGACATTAGGTGTAAGGTTGAGATTGCCACATATCCAGTGAGGGAAGACTCTGTGCAATTCTGATGTACACTTAGAGGTTGTGGTGCAAAAACTCAAGTAATGGCAGAAGTTTCCAGGGACTGAAAACTTTGCTACGTGTTGATGTGCAGCTAGCGACTGTACTTGAACTGGCGACTCAAGAAAAAATGAGCATGATATGATAGCCTTGCAGATCAAGAAAACATTACACGTCCCCCCTCCCGCAAATTATGTAGGAACTCAGAAGGCAATAGATTATGATGTTCTCCTGAAGGGGAAGAGCTTTGAAAAACTTTGGGGAAGGAAAGCGAGGAAAGGAACGGCAGCACTTGCTACTGGAAGTTTGCCATCGAAAGAAAGTGGCGGCAACTTGGGAGGTGTAGAGAAGCTAGAAAGACAGCTCATTCAAAGAAGGTCAGGAGATCATCGTCTGAAGGCAGCTCTTGAGGACTTTTGAAGAGCTTTGAATGAAGTGAAGAGCATGAACAATGGATCTACTTTGGGTGAGATGGTTCTGCACATTAGGTTCTTGACATCCTCTTAATGGTAGTCCTTGAAGGGACACTATGCACCTTCACCTGTGGTAGGATCTCAACGCCAAGCCAGATCAGAGGCACCAGGGTGTAGCTTCCTTGGAGGGGCTTCAGGTTTCTTTCATAATTTGCTTATCAGGCTCAGGCTTAAGCATGGAATCGTTTCTTCTCTCGGGAACACAGATAGAACATCTGCTGGGGGTGATGTTAGAGAAGAGCTTTGCAGATTAATGGAGTCTTCGGGCCAGGACTGGAGTGTACTAGCGAATTGCTACAAGCAAGCAGCTATCTTGTGGCCTTCAAGTGGAAATCTGTACAACCAGTCTTGCTGTCAGTGTACCCTTTGAAACAGCCTGGGAGAATGTTGCACTCCTACTTGAGAAGAACAAGTAGATGGCTACACAGACATCAGCATCAAGGAGCACTTTCAAGTGTAGTCACATCACTTTTGGATGTGATGAAAACTCGGCTGCAATGCCAGGGATCCAATGGTGTAGAGAGATACAATAGCAACTCATATTGGAATGTAATAAGAACTATCTCAAATAATGAGGGCCGAAGGCACTATTGAGGGGAATGAAGCCCAGAGTCTTCTACACTCCAGCTGCTTCAATCTGCTTGTCTACTTATGAAGCAACCAAATTAGTCTTGCAAACCTTGAACGTGTCACAAAACTGACACCATATGTTGGGCTTTACTCTTTAAGTAAATCATGGGGATGCAAGATAGAGATGCATATAGAAAGAGAGAACAATAGAGCCATAGAAAGTCCAAGGGATTTACATCCAGGCAAGGTCATTCTATGTTACTAGTCTTCTTGTGTGCCATTGGTTGCTGATTTGCTGTCAACTCAAGGATCGTTAACTCAGCAATATACCTAACATGGGGCTTCTGAAAGGCAGCCCATTTCTCAGCACCCAGTACAGAATTGTGTTCGACAAGCTTGCTTCCGTCCACTCCTTATGATCTGGTTGAATATCTCATAGTAACAGATGTGTTTGTGGATTTTGTTGTGCAATGCTGCTCGGGAAATGAACTGCATCTACTGTTGCAAGACATTCTGAAGCATCTATGAACAGCCACGCCAGCAGAAAATGCTTTTGAGGTCTTGTAGTTGATAGTTTTGAAGAAAATTAGAACTGTAGCTGACATAAATTGCTTGTCCAAGATGCCATATCTTGAAGACCTATTAAACAATCTTGATGGAAAAGAAAATACTCAGCACAAAAGGAGATTCTCCTGTTCATATCAAGGCAAAAGTAGAGCATAAGCAATCCTGTAATTTGCAATTTTGTATTTGAGACAAGTATACACTGATCAAGGACTAGAGCAACGAGAAAGCAAGGCAGCTGAACAAGATGCCATCGCGAAGCCCACCAATTCCCTCATTTCTGAGTTGATCAAGGTAAATTGTATCCTTGATAGAGATGTCTACGCACATGCATAGAACGGCTATGGAGTTCTTTCCTAAGGAAGAAGACGGCTGTTTCACGGGATGTGGCGTTGCAGCTGACTCTTCAACTATGTGGTGATATAAAGATATTGTAAAATAGGTTTTTTTTCTTTGCGTATTTGGTGCTATCTGTATTTCGGAACATTAGGAAATGAAGACTTCCTATTATTCAAGTGTAAAAGTGCAGGAGTGAGAGAGGGAGAGCGTGAGTAAGACGGTGGTTATGTGGGTGCACTTGGGGTGTATAGGGTTGCTAGTTGGGTGAGGGTACGGTCAGATATATGTGTGTGTGGGTATATGTATGAACGGTGGGGTGTGAGTACGTGAGGGTGAGACTATGTGTGTGAGTGTAGATATGAAAAGGGTGATTGAGTGAGTGAGTGTACCGTGATTGTTGGGGTGTGTTTTGAAGAGTGCATAAGTGAGAGAAAGTGTATGGAAGAGTGAGAAGTGCAAGAGAGGGAGAATGTGTGTCGGCATAATCACATGTGGAAAGAGTGTGCAAGAGGGAGGTTGTCAGAAGGAATCATTGGGGTTGGATACTTACTTGTGCACGTATCTTTCTGTCTTCCCCAAGGATACATTGGAGTGAAACTGAGGGCTTAGGGGGATAAAAGCTTACCTAGCATTACAAAGTTTAGGCAAAATATAATTGAGTGTATGCATTTTCCCTTGGGCTAAGAGGCTATACAAAGATCCACTCAGGGATGGGGTATTCATAGGTCCACATAAGTCCATGTGGATAAGGGCTAGTGGGTTCCTCACTTGTGTTGAAGCTTCCTTGGGAACTGGGGCTCTATGTTGCTTGCCTTGGGTGCAAGCTTGGCAGACATTAGTAAGTTGCCCAATCTTCGGCAATCCATTCACAAGTTGGGATGAAGAGATTTTTGATATGTAAGAAGTGTGGCCAAATCTTTGGTGCCACAAACTTGAGGTTGATTCTTTGGATACAAAGCAAGATAGTTTCTAGAGGCCCTTTTCTTCAATACCTTGAGCAATGATATCCTTTGTATGGGGATCAACTACCTTAACTGAGGTGTTATCAAACCATACTTGTTTGTCCTGATCTGTAATGGCCTTGACGGAAAGTAGATTCATACATAAATTTGGAAAAAAAAGAACATTGGATAAAGACTTGCATTCCCCCTGATGGTTGGAAATTTGAACTTTCCCTTTTCCTTCGATGGATAAACTTTTGTTGTTGCCAAGATAGACTTCTCCCGTGTGTGCTTCCAATTCTTGAAAGTGGTCCTTGTCTTTGCACATATGGGAGGTAGCTCCGCTATCAAAGATCCACTCATGTAGGGAGCTAGAAGTGACTAGGGCATTGGCTTCTATGGAGATGAAGAGTTCCTCACTCGAGCAGTGGGATCTATGTTGGGATCCTTTGGATGCCTGCCTAGATGTAGAAGCCTTCGATGATTGTTTCTTTTTATAGCAAAACTTTTCTAAGTGTCCTGATTTTCCACAGAAATTACAAGTGAACTTTTTCGATGAATTCTGTGATCCTTGCTTAGATCCATTGCTAGCATGATGACTTGTGGTTTTTCCCTTATTGAATGGGCCTTTCGCCTTCATGGTAGATTCCTGGGAGGAAGCCGATTTGGCTCGTGAATCGTGAAGGAGCAATAGTCGATGAACCTCTTCCCAAGATAAGACTTGGCCGCAATTATACAAAGTTGTGACAAATGTCTCGTACGACTTAGGTAACTTGTTAAGAAGTCTAATGGCCATGTCTTCACTAGAGATCTGCCTACCACATAGTGCTAATTTATGTTGGTAGTCCTCAAATTGGGCTATGACCTTGGTAATTGTGTCGTGTGGCCTAATGGTCAAATTATGAAATTTGGCCTCTAATGCATATATCTTCGAAGGGTTTTGTGTCTTCATACAAAGCGGCCAACCTATCCCAAGCGTCCTTGGACGTCTTACATGCCATGATATGACCTTTCATCAGTTCATCGTAGGCAAGTAACAGCTGACCTAAAGCTCTTTTGTCCTTGACATTCCACACATGCCAATTGTCTAAGTTGGTATCCCTATTGGGTTCGAGGTCTGACCCATCTACTACCTCATGAAGAAGATTCGTGTAGAGATATGTGCGCATGAAATCTTTCCATAGATTGTAATTTTGTCCATTGAGGCGTTCATCCTTAGGCATAAAAATAGGGGTGTATGAGGGTAAGAAGTTAGTCGTAGATGATGAGCTACCTTCACTTTTGGTCATTACAAAGCTTTGAGGATAAAGTGTTTAGAAACACTATCAAAGATACTTGCCAAAAGTACCGCTTCAAAATAATTGCAAAGCTTGAAATGAACGACTCGATACCACATTGAAAAAGAAAGCTCCTTGGGGAGGGGCTTAGAGTAGCCCGTCACTTGCACCAAGAAGTAGAAGAGACACTTTGGGGGGGCTTAGAATAGCCCTTCACTTGTGCACAAAGAGACACCGTGGAGTGGGGAGAGTTGATGCTCAAAGAGAACTTGTGGGTGGGCTTAGACTAGCCTCCCATCCCACAATCATACACACACAATACTTTTCTTTTATTTTTTTTTTTTTTTAATATAAAGGAAGTTCGGCAATAGCCTACTCTCCCGGACTTGAATTAAATTAAGAAACAAAGGTACAATAGAAGGGGACTAGTGCCCACGGGACCCCCCAAATCCCACAAAGCAGGGGAAGCTCGATTGAATCCTAGGTTGCATTACAAAGAAGGTTGATCACCCTCTCGTCGCCCTCATGCGGGGCCCACTTGGGTTTGAGCTTGTTGTTAATCAACAGGAGGACCTGATGGTGCCTGAAGGGGGGGGATTTCTTACTGTTGACAATCCTTTTGCCAAGGAGGAATAGTGACTTCTCTATCGACCACTCCCTGGGGGGATCACCGAAGTTGAGAGCACACCTCTCCCGCCAAATTTTCCACAGGACTTCTCCTCTGATAGCGTTCCAGAGTGCCGCAGAGCAGCCAATCGCTTCTCCCAAAAGGACTTGTTTCCAACTAAGCTGTTTCTGTAGTCTGATTTTCATTCCAACCGTCTGCCAGATTTTGTGGGAGTTGGGGCAGGTAAGGAAGATGTGTGGGACATCTTCGATAGCACGGTGGCAGCGTTTGCACCAAGGAGGGAAACCACAAAGTTTGCTTGCCTTATGGTTGGTCCAAATTCCCCGATGAAGAATTTGCCATAAGAGGACAGACTTCTTAATCTCTATGAGTGGGTGCCAGATACTCATGAATTTCATGTCCCACCGAAGCCGCGTCCAAGATAGGCACCACTTCTTGTTGAGGCTGATCTGGAGGTCAGTCGTTTCTTTGATGTTCGGGATTTTGAGTAGGCTATTTCCATTGTGCCATTTGAGACCACGCGCGTTCGCTGAGTCGTGTCCCATGAGAAGGCGAGTCTTGTGACGATCCCAAGCGAGGCATCTGCTTTGCAAGGTGTTCCATTCTTCGTAGGAGATGTTTATGCGAGGGTCAATATCCTCGAAGTTGATCCAGCTGTTGGTGTCCTGTTTCCAGAGGTGTTTCCATTTTTTGAATCCTTTGTTCCATAGCTTCTTGGCATTTTGAATGTTCCACGACTCCACACTCCGGATGCCATGTATCGGAAACCAGATAGAGTCGTTTTGTCTGATTCCGGCCGCCCACCACCAGTCTTCACTAATTCTTGTGAAGCTTTTGACTTTGTTCCAGCCCTTCCAAAGGGAGCACACGAGGTTGGAGCCTTTCGGGAAGACGGGGATCGGGGAGAATAGCAGGGTCATGATGTCGAGATTCTTCCAGTTCGGGCACCCCATGAGGGCCAATTCATGCTTGTTTCTGAAGATCAGCTTGGCCCACGAGGCTTCCCTATTGCACCAAGCCTTAATCATCCATTTGGCTGCCAGTTTGTTGGCCATACCCCCAATGTCGAGGATTCCCAGCCCCCCGCTATCTCTAGGGCTAGTGCAGATGGCCCATTTGATTTTAGGCACCCCCCTTCTGTTATGGTCGCCCGTCCACAGAAAGTTTCTACAAATACTATTCAGTTTGGACAGGCCTTGCTCGTTTGGTCTCCAGCATGAAAGGAAATAGATGGTAGAAGAGAGGAGGAATGTGTTGATAACCATCGCACGTCCAGCGAGATTGATTTGCATACCTTTCCAATAGTTAAGCTTGTTTTCAAGTTTGGCAAGCACCCAGTGCCATCTCTGCTCCATAGAGACGCCAAACCCCAAGGGGATTCCAAGAAGTCGAAGGATTTGGCCCTGCGGAATGATTTGACAGCCATGATCAATGAGAAGGCCAGGGTGATGTCCCACAATAGCCCTGAAGGCGGTCTTAGAGTGGTTGATTTTGGATCCAGAGGCCTCACAGAAGGTAGCAAGACACCTCCAGAAAGTCTCCAGGCTAGTATTATCATTGTGCACGAACGCGTTCATATCATCAGCAAACAGTCTCATGATGATTTGACCGTGGTCTTGAGGCAGCCGAAGGCCTTTGATATTGCCAGCCTCAACATGATGTGCCACTAGTCTGCTCAGCCCCTCAGTGGCGACAGCAAAAAGAAGGGGGGCCAGAGGGCACCCTTGTCTAATAGACCTTTTAAGATGGATCACCTTCGAAAGTTTGCCGTTAACGTTAATTTGGGTCGTTGCGTTTCCGAGAAGGGTAGCGATCATCTTGGTGAATTTCTGGCTACATCCGAGATCTTGGAGCGACTGCAGAATATAGTCCCATTCTAGCCTGTCATAGGCTTTGTCAAAATCGATCTTGAGGAAGACCACATCTTGATTAGACTCATTTGCGAATTGAATACCTTCCCAAATATCCATAATGGTTTCCAGGATAGACCTGCCTTTGATGAAACCTTTTTGGTCCTCACTAAGCCAAGATCTCAGGTGGCACGAGAGTCTGTTGGCGATGACTTTGGCGATGATTTTGTATCCTGTTTGGAGCATCGTAATAGGCCGCCAGTTCTCGATTCTGTTCTTTTCCCCCTTCTTGTGAATCAACTTGATAATTCCATTATTTAGACAAGAAGGAAGAGCACCAAACTTTAGCGCTTCTTGCCAAACCATCCGAAGGGGAGTGGCAACCACCAGCTTGAAGGTTTTGAAGAACTCGTTAGTGAGTCCATCGGGTCCCGGGCTTTTACCGAGAGGGAGGGCATCAATGACCTCAATGATTTCTGATTCAGAGATAGGAGCATGGAGCAGGGAGTGGAGGTTGGGTGGAATCCTCCGGGGGGAAACCCTAGAGATGGCAGCCATACATTCCCTTCTATGGAGGGAGAGGGGGTTCGCGGTTCCCAGGAGTCTCGTGAAATGCCCCTCGATGATGCCAAAATTATCTTCTTCTGAATTGCATACATTGCCGAGAGGATCTAGCAGTAGGGGGATCGACTCTCTGTTGTGTTTCCTTTTAAGGATACGGCACATTTCTTTGGTGGGTTTGTCGGCTTTGCCAGCCCACCACGCCTTGAAGAAGATTTGCAAGTTTTTCCTTTGTAATTCTTCCTCGTATCTCAGCGCTGCTCTGATTTTTCGGAGACCTTTCTGGGCTTGGTGTTTTCCTTTGTTCACTTCCTCCTCGAGCCGCCAGAGTCTGTGGTAGAGAGCTGCCCTGCGAGCCCGCCGCACAGTCTCGAGCATCTTCTTAGTTCTAATCATGATCTTACGAGACTTGTCGACCGCATTTCTCCAGCACTTGGCTGGGGCCAGGCCAGAGGCGAACGCCACCTTCCACACATCGGCAATTTCTTGATGGACGGAGGGGAGAGAGAAGGTGGAAGCGTTGGCATGGAACCACGGAGCCCTACGGATCTTGTTGGAGGGTTGAAAAGTGATAACGATCGGGTAGTGATCAGAGATAGTGAGGTCAGTGCGTTGCGTGATGGTAGGATGGCCCCACTGATGGGTAAAACTCTGAGAAATGTAGCATCTGTCGAGTCTAGCTTTCCTCAGGTCCTCGCCCGCTTGGAGATTCGACCAAGAAAAGCCATTCGAGTCTTTGTATTCAGCCAAATCCAAGTGAAGTTTGGTCATATCCCACGTTTCTTTCTCCCGACTGTCGATGACCCTGCCCTTGCCCATCCATCTGTCCATAGGGTCCTCCACCATGTTGAAATCACCACATATGAGCACGTTGTGGGGAAGCGAGTCTAAGGAGGCCCAAGTGTTCCGTCTCTCCAAATCCCCGTTAGGGGCGTACAAAGAAACCATAGTAGCACAAAGAGGAGCTCCAAAAGAAACAGCGATCCAACGGTGACTTACATCTTCAGTGACGTTCTCAAGCTTTTCAAACCAGAGTTGTTTAACACCGATAGCAGTTCCACCAGACCCCCGCGGGTGATTCGTTGGGATCCACACATGGGCCGAGGAGACCTGCCTGAGCCGTTTCTGGAGGTCTTCTCCGTCAATTTTAATCTCTTGAATGCATATAAAGTCTGGGTTTAAGCTAATGTCGCGAAGCCATTGACCAATGATGGTCGCTCTTGAGGGGTCGGTTAGCCCTCTAGCATTTAGCGAGATGACAATCATTTTTGTATTGATCCCTCTTTGCGGGAGGGAGCTTTGTCCTTTCTTCTCTTGGCTTCCTCTTTCTTTTTCGTTGGGATCTGTTCCCGGCTTAGAAATCTGTTCTTGTGGGGGCTTTTCCAGGGTAACTCCATGGGCTGTTTTCCTTTGCGGGACGCCCCTTGCTGTGGAGACTTGGGCCCCGTGCTCGGCACCGTTTCCGGGATCGTCGATCCAATGATGGAGCTTTCACTATCCATGTTGTCTTCGTTACTAGTGGTGAAACCATCTTCTTTGCTTGTAGTGTAGCCCTCCTGGGGGGTTTCTTTATTGTCGGGGATCTCTAGGGCTTTGTCGTAGATGTCTGCCTCAGGTATCTTCCCACCTGGGTAGTCAAACTCATTGATCTCCTTTTCTAGATTGCAATACAAGTTGCCATAGGGGTTATGTGGCAGGTTGTTTCTCTCACCGTTGGCCCTAGGGCTTCTTTTCCTTCTTCTTCTAACTTCAGTAAAGCCATCGGCATCAGCTTGTGGCTTCAGGAGGCCCTTGCCTTCCCCTTCCTTGGTTGAGTGGGTCAGATCGCCATTGTTGTCTTGAGCAGTTTTGGCGGCTTCTTGAGAGCGCTTGTTTTTTTGCCTGAGAGGGCAATCTTTAATCCTGTGTCCTTGCTGGCCACAACGAAAGCACGCGTTGGGAAGGTTTTTGTAGCTGATTTCCTGCTTCCAAACATCTCCTTCACCCATGTCCACTTTGATCATTGAAGGAAGCGGCGAACTGAGGTCGGCCTCGACACAGATTTGGGGGTGCCACCTAGCATTAAACGAGTGTCTTGCACCTTCATAGATGAGACCACCTACGTCTTCGCGTGAAGCCAGCGGCTTGCCAATAGGAGAGACAATGTCCCACACGAAGTTGTACAAGAAGTAAGGAAGGTTAGGGAGCTCAACCCAGAGAGGGTACCGAAGCGACTTCGATTTGTCAGGAGTAAAGTCCGGGGACCATCTGAATAGGCACAGGGTCGCCCGACCGAACTGCCAGGTGCCGACGCTCAGGGCTTGGAACGCCATCTCTTCATTTTCAAAGACTAGCAGCATGTGGTTCGCTGGTAAGAACTGACATTTGCTAACAATTAGTCCTCGAGGGAACCACTCTTTTCGCAGCCATTGTCGCACAGTTTCGAGCGGGGGCCTAGGGCCAAACACTTGGCCGACTAGGCAAACTTTCTTGAGCTCCTCCTGAGCCGACAAAATTGCGGGTCTACTGATGGAAACAATGGGGGATTCAAAGCTTTCGGAAGCCCCAGGGGCGGCACACGACCCCCCCTCCAGCAGGGCGGCCAGGCAATCGGTCTCCCTGGGGGGAGGGGCCCGATTACTTTTGACGAGAGAGGGTGAAGCCACATCCATGGCCAAAAGGGACCAGCACCCACCTTTGCCCCTTGGATTACTTATGCATTCAGAGACTTCAACCCACTGGCGGGACGACTAGGTCATTGCAGGAGATAGGAGCCAGAGAAAACCATAAGTAACACTCAACTTTTTCGAAACTTTACTCTTTTTCTTTTTTCTTCTTTTTCTTTTTTCCCCTTTTTTTTTTTTTTTTTTTTTTTTTCTCTCTTTTTTTTTTTCTCTTTTTTATCTTTTTTAACTGTTCAGTTTCACTTCAAAGGACTGAGGAGAGATCGGTTTGCCTCCGGGAACCCTCGGTCGACTCCTCCCGCGATAGCCATCCCAGTCGGCGATAGAATAGGTTTTTTTTTTTGTTATCAAACTTGAGTTAATTGAACGAGCTCCACCTGGTTTGCCACCCGTGATTCTGTCCACGAGAACTCGCGCCTCACGATGCCTCGCGATAGACAGCTCGGGGGTGAACGCGATAGACCGTCGCCAACCACGCGACAGACAGGACGCCCGGGAGCCAGCCACGTAAGCCACGAAAGACAAAGGCGACAGACGGATTTCCTCCCCGCGGAAACCGGAAGTCTCACCGCGATAGACGGTCTCCGGGTTTGGCGGCGCGACAGGCGGTATTACTCCCCCGCGACAATCGGTACCCCACGATAGACTGAGGCCTCCGCGATAGACTGAGGCCTCCACGATAGACTGAGGCCTCCGCGATAGACTGAGCAACGGCTTCTCCAGCAGACGCAGAGGCAACGGCTTCTCCGGCAACGGCTTCTCCAGCAGCAGACGCAGAGGTTGATTCAGCAACGGCTTCTCCAGCAGACGCAGAGGTTGATTCAGCAACACAAGCAACGAGGAACGATGGCTTCTCCAGCAGCAGTCGCATCACTCACGATGATCTCCGGCAGCAGACGCATCACTCACTCAAGCAACGGCTTCTCCGGCAACGGCTTCTCCAGCAGCAGACTGAGTCACTTCTTTAAGCATGCTATGGCCGAAATCGCAACGGCTTCTCCGGCAACGGCTTCTCCAGCAGACGCAGAGGTTGATTCAGCAACACAAGCAACGAGGAACGATGGCTTCTCCCTACTTTTCTTTTATTGCTTGAGTTTACAAGAAATATTTATGAGTAGTCTTGAAAAGAAAAGTTTGTGTTGCAAGACAAGTTGCATATGGTGTACTTTCGTTATTACTAAGTCAATGTCGTTTGATGCCAAGTTTGTATGTCAAACGTGTAATGCCACTATCTTGCGTGGATCAAGCACAATTACCTAGCCGACACAAAATGCTTGCCTCATCGATGAGGTGAATTTGCCACAGAAATGTCAAGTCTCGTACAGAACTGCGTTGTGCAATTTTCCTGCGTTTGCCCTCCTTAGAGGACCTAGTTTAGTTTATTCGCTTTTCTATTAATAGTCTCCACATCCTTCAGCGTGAACACTTTTCGAAGAAGAAAGAAGATATCCTTTCTCTTCTAACGACTTTGGTGGAAAGGCCAAAACGGCCAGGCATCTGCGCAATCCCTCAGCCCCAATCGCGTGGCTTTGCAGCCACCAAGAAAGCTAGAAAGGAGCTGTGGCAGTAGTTCACCCAATGATTCAGATTAACTAATAGAACGTCAGTGCTGAGGCAAATGTCACCAAAGCAGAAGAGTTGTCCTGGAGCAATGAATGTGCATACATCTGCTTTAGCACTGTTAAAGAAAGTGTGGCGCACTCTAAGCCTAGAATGGCAGACCCCACTACGGGTCAAGTAGCCCACTGATTAATTGGGGAGACTCCACCAAGGTTCTAGCAGCCGACGATGGTACCGACCCACGTGATCAGCATCAGAGGATTATACGACAACCTAAAAATATGCATCATGGATGCTACAACAGGCTATATCCAGATGAGCACCTCTATCTCGCTACAAATGAGTAGAGACATTAGTGGCATCTGGATTCACTGGCGCAGAAGGAAGCTCGTGCAGCGTGTGCTGTGGAGTAATGGCCACTCTGAGATGCTGCCTTCGCCACAAAACGAACTCAAGTTTCTCAATTCTCGTGCAAATGCCAGATTGCCTTTCTGAGTACGTGAGTATACATGCGCAGACTCCTCGGGTGCTAAGCTCTTTCTCCTGCTTCCTACAGCTCTGTCACTTCTTCTTCGAGGTTGGGATCCATATCTCTCACTTCCAAGCCCACCTTCTCTTCCATAGGGCGGCCAATCGACGTCCTCGAGCAGAGATGCCTATGCTGCTTTAGCAGCAGACCTTGGTGAGTCTGTAGAATTGAACTCCCTCTCTATCACTGAGAGAACGTGGCATTAACTTGAGGGACGCAATCACAGCTAATAGTTGATGTTGTTGAGCTTTGTGTTCATAAGTTGTAGTCTGCTTGATTCTTGTTTTACAAATGTGCAAGGGTGCTAGATTGAAGCATAGTAGGCACAAAAGGAACAGGGCCGCTACTGCTCGAGCTGATCAAAGATGAAAAGGCCTACTTTTTGAAGCTCGGAACCAGAATGTCAGCCGCACATGGTCCGCAGCCCAACTACACACGGATGAGATACGCAGTCACAGAAAGAATGTAGGAGACACATAGCCAATTGAGGAGAAGGAGCGATCCATTGCAGCACGTAAGAGATCGTTGCATGATTGAAGAGCCTTGAGCAAAAACGACTGGATGGAAGCGTGCCATTTGTTAAGAGCTCCTTAACCAATGCTTACAAGAATGAATGCGCAATGCTCTAGGATGTGTGACATCATAGTGCTCATACGAAGTCCATACAACACCGCCAAGATAGCACATACGAAGATGCATCATAAAGCACATATGAAGTTCATACAACACCTCCAAAACCATAGAGTATAAGGGTGGGAGATAGATTTATCCACCTCATTTGTAATGCCCTCTAGCTTATCAAACATGTCCCCTACATTGTGGGATTTGGAGGTCCCATGGGCACTAATCCATTCACTTGTAACTTTTTTCAAATATTTTAATTAAACTCCGAGAGAATAGGCCAAGCCGAACTTCTTTTTATAAAAAAAGAATATAAGCTTTCTTTGTACTAACAAAATAAAGCACTTTTGTTATCAATGTAGGATTAAAAGCTTTCAGTAGAAACGTAAAAAAACAAACACATATTTGAATGAACGAACACACATTATATTTGAATGAACATACACTCAACGACCTCCTTTAACCTTCAACCCTCAGCTCAGTGGTTCGAAGTGTTGCCAAATCACGTTTAGTATCGAACGATCGAAGCCACAAATTGAAGGCTTGTCCGTCGATAGCCTCTTCACACATGTATCCATCATTGGGACAGGTGATCCGCTTCTGGTGCCTCTTTCGGTCGATTGATTTTGTATGTGTGTGTGTTGAGAGAGAGAGAGAGAGAATTGCGGTCCTTAATCTGCGATCTGGATGGATACATCATTCAAGTAGCATTTACTGTGTCGCGGCTTTTCAGACAGAATGGAACAGATGCATTCTTATGGAGATTGATTATAGCTGTGTGCTTCTGGACGTGTATTTCCTGTGAAGTAGGAATGGCTTTCCGTCAGACTTCAGTACGTATAGGCATAGAGAGAGAGAGAGAGGGTACTCCGTCTTACAAATTGATAACGAAGCTTGAGATAGTGGCTATTGAAGGAACTTGCAGACTTGCTGGTCCTATGTGGCAGTCCCATGAGCAATGAAGTTCACACAACTGTAGGAAACCTTCATATTTCGCCCACCAAAGGTAGATTGCTCTATAACAGCTGAAGAACATGAAGAGGGGATGAGAATAGCGGCCATTTGACAGAACAGAGGGAAGGGCGAGGAGCTCAGGTGGCGGGTTGAAAGCACGTTGCTTTATAAGTGCCGAGTGACAAGGATTAGAATGAGAATAGCTGCTATTTAGCAGGAGACAAGGGAAGACGAGCATAGGGGGCGGGGCCTGACGCGGATTAGGAATGGATATTATGGGTGCGGTTTTCGGCGAGTTGGTGAAATTCGCCATGATGCTGTTGGTCTTGGCCCTGTTAGTGTCGCCTGGCGTTCAAGGGGATAGGCTTTCATTTCCTGCGTACTTTATATTCGGAGATTCGCTTGTGGATGTGGGTAATAACAACTACATAACGACGGTGGCCAGGGCGAACAACCTGCCGTTCGGCATCGACTTCCCCAGCGGACCTACCGGGCGCTTCACCAACGGCAGGACTGCTGCTGACTTCCTCTGTAAGATTGTAATACCTTATCCTTCTCTCTCTATCTCCGCCACACACGTGTACGCACACGTGTCACATATCATCTACGCCCAAGCATCCAATAGAACACTCACGGAGATGTGCATGAGGAGGTGCATGCGCCATGGATAGCAGTAACATATATATCAATCAGACGCATGCAAGCGTGGTATTTCCACCTCACTCATATCGCTAGCTCGTCCACGCAGGCTGCATTCGCTCAAGTATGTGGTCGCATAAAGGCGCACTGCACACTGGAGACGCACTCCAACAAATGGTTCGCACAACAATGGTGGAAGTTTAAAAACAATTAATATGTCTGTGCAGCTATGGCCTCCATTGACATGGTGGACGCTAGCAAGAGCGCCTAAGAAAGAGAATAATTAATGTGACCTGATTTCACTACCTGCACATGATTTTTTTGAATCAGCACGAGCACCTTTTGAGGATGATAGCTTGACTATTTCTGGATCCATATATTTGCGCTATTCGTATTTTCTACTCAAATGTCTTTGCCAATTGAAATCACGCTCTTTTGCTTTCCCTCTTCCGCCTCGTCTGAATCCATCCACAAGCACACACGATTCCGAAGTGCAAGCACAGGAAAATCAAGCAGAGGACAAAAATGTTTAAGAAGCTATGGCTAAAAACTGATCCTGCGTAAGCTTGATCACAATGGATTATTTCATGTTACAGGTGAGAAACTTTCACTGCCTTTTCCTCCACCCTATCTTGCGCCCACTACAAAAGGTGAAGCCATCCTCAAAGGAGTGAATTATGCATCGGCGGCGGCAGGAATCAATCGGCTAACTGGTTATGACTTTGTGAGTGAGATTCCAACTTTCTGCCTCCTTTCATTATGTACCATGTAAATTTTCTTTTTTGTATTCTTAACTAAAATTCACACCTCGACCGTCTTGCAAGACAAAATAAACATATAATGCCACAACTGATAAACAACAAAATACCACACAGAACACGCAGAGAAATATCTGCACAAGAAAGACCGCAGAATAGTCCTGCAAAAAATGTTCCAACTGTCTCAGCATATAGAGTGCCTTTAAAATGAACCAATCGTGCTCTTCATTAGGCCAAAGCTAGCAGCATATCCCACATGAGAATGTAGATTATTTGTATTTTCCTGAGTTTCTGTGCTGTGCTTTGACACCTTTTGTTTCTTTGGTTTGTATTAAGTATTAATGAGTACATCAATGCACAACGTCTCATTGGAAAGTTGGTTGAGCTTTGGTTTCTTGAGGTGGAGGTCCAAGCCTCAAGCCTCAAGCTAGAGATGTATGACTTTGGCTCATTAAACTAGTTATAATATTCTAACGTTGTCTAACCTCTACTTTGTGGGATACGAGGGGTTTTGCAGATACTAAGCCCATTCACTTGTACAGTAGGCTTCGGTTGAATCTACATTACAAAAAAAAAAGAGTAATGATTATATCGGTGAGTTTGCATGTGGATACTATGCCCATTCACTTGTACAATAGGCTTCTGCTGAACCTCCATTAAAAGAAAAAATCAGAGTCCTGATTACATCGGTGCACGCCAAGTTGCCAACCCAGCCCAGTTTGTTGGATGGTTCGCCTCTCAAGGTTGGAGGTAGTGTTGATTTTTGACGGCTGTATTGCCCGTTTTTGGCCATTTTAGATTGCAAAATAAGGTTGTAAAAGTTTTTTAACCTTCAAAAAATACATTAAAAATGTCAAAAACAGTTACAATGTGTAGATAACCTTCAAAATTGAAGGGCATGGTAGATCGTCAAAATACAACACTGATTGGAGGCAAAGTTTGAACTCTTACATTCCGTAGTGGAATCTATCGATTATTTATCATCACTTGGGCAGTGATTCATGAACTGTCAGACTAGCTTTTGGTCGTGAACTAGCTTTTCAAGAGAATTGACTCTTCCGACTCTCGATTTCAAAACAGTCATTTCGTCTCGGTTTAGGGTCGTCCTTTCTCAATTTCTCTACGTTACCGAACTTTCACGCTCTATGCTACTAGTTTTTTTTTTTTGATAAAAACAGGAAGAATAAATTGATGCTAGACAAAAACAAACTTACATCAGGCCCTCAGGGGAGCCCAAGGCAGATATAGGAAATCCTAGTTCCGAAAAGGTAGGGGGGCCTCATAAGAGGATATAGTTAAGAAAATCACCAAGGAAAGTGATCATGTCACACCTGGGCTTTGAGTACATACGAAGGAGCTTGGCCTTCCACACATTATATTGGTAGTTTTTTAAAATTACAAAGGGGCTCTTAAAGTCCGATTGGGATTGATGACAATAGGATGAACAGAGATTGAGGATTTTCCTCAGACCCAGCAGACAGGAGAAGAAGTGATCTTTTCCCCTTTTATTAAAGATGGCACTGTTTCTATTCTTCCAAATAAACCACAAAGAATGATTTCTAATAATCTGCCACAGAAGGATGTCCATGCCTCCTGATTCACCAATCAGAATATCTTTGCAACTTGGAGTTTTGAGCCCCTGTATTTGATAGTAAGACCAAATGCCTACCCAGAATCTGGAAGCAAATTTACAATTAATGAACAAGTGCTCCAAATCCTCTTCTTTGCCACAGAGTTTACAAAGTCGAACATCAATTTTATACTTCCTAGCATGGCTTCCCGTCCAGATGCCTTTGTGGAGAATGAGCCAGTTCAGACAGGATTGCTTGTTAGAGAGGGGGAAGGCCCAGGAGCACTGAAATCTGTACTTCCACTGCAGGTGGGACCACTGAATGCCCCACTTCTTATTCAACTTTCCAGTAATCTCCTTAATACTTCTGACATTCCTTTTGTAGGAGCTTCGCATATCCCCGACGACATCTTGGAGAGAAATCTCCTTCCTCCAGATATTGACCTCCATCTTCTCCATCAACATCTCCTTCTTGCTTATGAGAATCTGTTTACATTGAACTGAAAGACCGTCAGTTTCGAGAATAGCATTATCATCAACAACTTCACTTGCACTTATCAAGTCCTACCAATGTCCAAAGCCTTTCTTTCTGCATTTATTCCATCTAATTGGGAGGGTAGGGAGGGTTCCAGTATTAGACCAGCCAAAACAAATGGAATCATGCACTAAAAAGGAAAAATTGTGAGCAAACCAGATTGGGAGATTATACGTAGCCTTAACAACCATCCAGGCTTTCCACAAATTGCGAATTAGCTGACTACCCTTAGGCACAAAGTCAACAGGAGCAGTAATCACATCCCACAGAGAACAGTTGACCCAACTTTTATTATGCTTAACATTGAACCTGTTAATATTTCTTTTAATCAAACATGCCCAAAAGTCATTAGAGGAAACAGGTCTGTAAATCCACTTGGCAGCCATTTGAATAGCCATCCTGGAGGGGCATATGAGACCAAGGCCACCTTCAGCTTTCTTCATACAACAAATATTCCAGGCAACTTTGGGAATTTTGGAGCCACCCCATAAAAATCTTCTAGCGAGAGAGATGGCCTGACCTAACTGCTTCTTATTAGGCTGCCAGCAGGACAGAAAATAAGTCAGGGAGGGGAGGATATAATGCTTCAAAACAAAAGATCTTTGAGAAATAGTATGCTGCATATCAATCCACTTGTAAATTTTAGCCCTAAATTTATCAAGCATCCAATTCCATCTTTGTTCACTAGTGATGCCAAAGCCCATGGGAATACCCAGCAACCTGAATACCGTCCCTTTCTTGATGATATCACAACCTGCAGCCTCAACACAAAAAGGAATCTTATTATTAGTGGCAAAAAAACCCATTTTCTTATGATTGACCACAGAGCACTGACCAAACAAAACAACTCAAGACAATTAAGGAATTGGTTAGCAGAATTTTCATCAGCCAACATCAACATGTTGGTGTCATCTGCAAACATCTGCAGACCCAGGGGAGAGTGAGCTTGAGGGATATCCAATCTAGAAATTGTCCCATGTCTGATGCAATCCTTAACAAGCCAACCTAAAGCATCACTAGCTATAGCAAAAAGTAGGGGAGCCAAGGGGCAGCCTTGCCTAATGGACCTGCATAGTCTAAAAGTGTTAGAAAGATAACCATTAATAGCTACTTTAGAAAAAGCATTACCAAAAAGAATACTAACAGATTTAATAAAACTTTTGCCAAAACCAATGTCATGCAATGACTGAAGAATGAAATCCCATTCAATCCTATCATAGGCCTTATCAAAGTCTATTTTGAAAAAGTAGGTGTCAACATTCAGCTCATTATAATAATCTAGACCTTCCCAGATAGTGATAATGTTGTCCAGAATAAATCTTCCTTTAATAAATCCCTTTTGTTCAGGAAGAATTATACTATCCATTAAAGGACTGAGCCTTCTGGCCAGGATGGAAGCAAAGATTTTGTACAGAGAAGTCAGGCAGAAGATGGGTCTCCAATTGTTTAGATCATCTTTGGGACCTTTTTTGTGAATTAACTTTATCACTCCAGTGTTAATGAAGGGAGAAAGAGTTCCCCTTCTAGTGGCTTCTTGCCAGATCTTGAGAATTATGGGCACCAACACTTCCTTGAATTCTTGAAAAAACTCATAGGGCAGACCATCATGCCCAGGAGACTTACCAGACTTCAATTTGCTAATGGATTCTCTAACCTCACCCTCAGAGAGGGGCATGTTAAGGAGGGAGTCCATTCCCTGAGGAACCATTTTCTTCCTACAAAGGGCAATGGCAGCTCTTGCACTCCACACAGAATCTCCTCTCTTGGAAGGCTGAGAGAATACATTGGCAAAGAACCTATGAGCAACCTGAAGATTATCCTTCAAATTACTATCATGAATACCAGAATTGTTCTTGAGCAGGGGGATGAAGTCCCTGGCTTTTTTCTTCCTCATAAGGTCAAACATGTGCTTATTAGGCTTGTCAATTTTTCCTGCCCAAAATTCTCTAGACGTGGCAAGGGCACCTCTAGCAAGGAGGTAGTCCTCATTCTTCACTTTTTCCTGCAGCTCCAAAATCTTAAATCTTTTGGTAGCCATATCAAGATTAGAACACTCTAACATATTCATCTCTTGCAAAATCATCATCCTCCTCTTGTACTTGATCTTTTTAGCTTTATTCTTGAAGTACACAATCAAGGCCTGAATTTCTCTAACAGCTTCTTCCCAGGCCACAAAAGGCGACATATCTTTACTAAAATGCAACTTAAGAGTATTAGAAATTCTTTCCTTCACAATAGGAATCTTAAAAAGGGAAGAGTCCATGTGCGGCCAGCCAGCTCTATAGTAGGGGTTGTTATTGAATAAATTCACAATCAAAGGAGTATGATCAGACAGAAGCAAAGAATGATCAGTAGTGCAGCAAAAATTCCACAGCTCTTGACTCCTGCCAGCATGCATATAGAATCTGTCCAATCTAGCAGACAAATAGTTATTTTGATTCCTGTTATTCCAAGTATGACCAGTGTTAGCAGAAAGATCCAGAAGGTTATGTTTATTAATCAGATTATACCAGCACTGCTTTTCAAAACTAGAGAAAACAAAATCACTTTTACCATTCCTATCACCAAGATTAGTGACCATGTTGAAGTCCCCTGTCAACAAGATATCACCATTGATCCTGATAATTTCTTCCCAACATTTAGACCTATGCAAAGCCTGATTAGCAGCATAAACACAGACAATAGTGAAATTGAGAGGCTCTTTACACTTCACAGCTATCCACTAATTAGTAGGGCTCCTTTACACATCCTCAATTAAGTGGCACAAACCATTAGCAATGCCAATGGCAGCACCACCCTTACCATTATGATCCGTGTGCACCCATTGGCAATTGCTAGAAGTAATTTTCAAATTCGACATGAGAGGGGATCCCCCAACCTTCAGTTCCTGTAAACAGATGAAGTCAGGAGCAAAAGAAGCATCTTTGATCCAGTTATTAATGATCTTACCTCTGACCAGGTCAGAGAGACCCTTGGTGTTGAGAGAAATCAACTTAATACTGTCCATGGGAAACAATCAGGAAAAGAAAAGCTTACTTTTTATGATTCTTTACAGGCTTAACAGCTGAGATCGAAGACCTAACCGTATCTTTCCTTTTGGATTTATTCTTTTCTTTGCCTTTAGGGAAAGACCTAGCATTTGACATACAAACATCTTGTTCGATGGGGCAACCAACACCCTCCTGGGCAATAGTATTCTCATCAAACCTGTTAATTTGATCCAAAAACATTTCATCACAATTACTTAGGGCATCCTCTTCTGAAGATACTGACACAGGAGTGGAGCCTGTAGTGTTTCTGAAAAAGGAATCTTTTACCTCAGATCCTCTCCCTTCAACTTTATCCTGAAAATTAAAGCTTACCTTACTTTGTCCTTCCTGGTTCTTTAGCTTCTCATAAGCCTCAGCACCTGAAGGTTGAGAGCCACTGTGGGAGATGTCTTCAAGAACCTGAAAGGGATTGAAAATCCCTTTGACAAGAGGCTCAGATCTAATCCCCATATTAGGTTTTTTTTTTTTCTTTGCTTGTAAGGAACCTTTTTGAACCACCCTTGATCTTCTTTGGGTTGGACCGAGATATTGGGAGTTGTGGTAGTGGGGGTCTCTTCTCCAGGAATTGTCTCTTTTACCTGATTGTTGGCAAGCAGAGGGCAGTCTTTTATTAAATGACCTTGCTTATAACAATTAAAACACGCGGTAGGGAGGTTCCTGTAGAAAATCTTTTGAACATGCAGCTTACATCCCTCTGAGTTCTTAATAACCAACTCAGTTTTAATATTTTTAGAGATGTCTACCTCTATAAGCATCTAGGGCTCCCATTTGGGATTAAAATCTTTTTTAGGTTTCTGTCCGAGCACTTTCCCAATTAACGATCCTAGTTTTTCAAGCCACGGATAGTATTCCACAAGAAAATCCAAAAATTCCACCCAGACTAGAATTTTGGTCGGCTTGTTACTCCTAGGGTTAAAGCCAGGGTACCATTTATAAAAAGAGATAGGGGTGTTCCTAATAATCCAATGCCCCTCTGCTATGACTTGCATTGCGTTACTCGCATCTTCAAAAAAAAGAGAAAAAAGTTATTAGGCAGGTATTGCACATGCCTGGCAAATAGCCCCTTACTTTCCCAATTCACTCTCATCCAATTTCTTAGGACATCCTGAGCTGGTCGAGGGCCATGACAGAGGGCTATCACAACCTTATCCTCAAGGTGAATGTTCCAACTATTGAGCAAGGAGCTCTCTCTAATAAGAGTGCACTCATCCTTATCGTCAGTTTTCGGATCTAGGTTTAACGAATGTTCCTTCTCAGTCTTAGGATAGGAGCTGCCAGCAACATTATCCTCGACAGCCTTGCCCTTACCTTTGTAGTCATTGAAAATAGAGTGAGGAAAAATGCATACCTGGTAAATCCTGATTAGCAAACATAGAGTAGAAGCCATGCTGTTGACTCTGTAAAGCCTTGGCGTAGGATACACGACCTTGCATCAGTTGTTGTACTTTAGGGTTGCCACTGACCTGATCATCTGAAGCTTTCTCACAGCTAGGGTTGACACCCAGCGCCAGGGACGACCCATTGTTTCCTTCATAGATAAGATTAAGCATCGAGTTCAGTACGATACTTGCATTATCTGCCTTGGAGCCCATCATACGGTCGCGAAGCGCCTCGTGCAGGGCCATTAAAGGAGCCCCAACCCAACACAGGGCGGGGAGGACACCCCGAGAGGGAACAACAAAAACAAACCACTCGCAGGAGAGCTAGGGTTTCACTCGCCTAAGCGCGGAAGTGTCATGAACGCTACTCTATGCTACTAGTTGTTAGACGTCTAACTTCTGCTTTGTCGAATTCGGGGACCCCTTTCCACTCTACTTTCACTTAATTCGGGGGACGGATACGTCGCATGAATAATGAGTCCATGTGATTCCTTCCGGATACAGACACAGTACATGAACGATGAGTCCATGGATGGCATTAAGTCGTCATAAAGCTGGGCAGGCGCACGAATGCCTCAATACCCAGGTTCGCCACACGTGTATACAAACTCAGACCTATACGCGAATATTTCTACACGCCTCTCTTTAGTCATGGAAGGGTATACTATAAACTGCAACGTTGTATGTTCTATCTGCTGCCTGAAGAACAAAATGCACAGATCCTCGAATGCACCACGCACGCATAAACTTACATGAAAAATAGTCGCCCTTTGACGAAATCTCCTTTTCTAGGAAGTCATAGATTTAAAAAAGCATGGCATAGAGACGGTGCAGAGCCTTCGCCTTCCGTTGTCAAACTAGTGTCCTCCGGTTGTCAAACCAACAGGGTTCTCTGAAAATCAGATGAAGGTACCTTTCGAGCGTTTGTCTATTTCTGTTTAGGAAATATGGGGTAACTGTGAATTTAGTAGCTAACACACGAAAATAAATCAATAACATACTGTTGTGCATAAAATTAACCGTTTATATGTGCGTACGCATATATGCATTGTGTTTATAGCCCATATATGAAGTATAGAGGTACTCAATGTACAAACGGATGCGAATAATGACGTTTGAGTCTAAATATACGAGCACGAATGCATGATTTTGCAGCCGAGTATTTGTATTGTACGGCTGGATTATACGTTCGTTCTTAATTGGCACGTGTACGAACACACAAATACGAACATGTATGTATCTAGGCATGTAGGAAGGCATATATGTGCATATATGAAGGTATCTATTCAAGAACGCATACGTATCTGCATATACATGCATACACATAACAAAATACTTTATAACTAAATATATGCATATACATAACAAAATACTTTATGTAGACATGTATCCATCTATGTATGCTTGCACCTAAATTCAATGCCCATGTATAAATTTATGTACACATGTGTCTATTATGTATGCTTGCATCTAAAACTAAATGAGTGCAAGGAAACGTATATAAATACACAAAATCAAGTATACGTACGCATACAGAAATGCATATATAATATCATACACGGTATATGCATACACATGTTCATGTGTGCATGAACTCAAATGCCTATAAATGTAAATATACATTGAGGAACACATATTCAATATTCATGAGATTTGGTATCAACCAAGGAACGGAAATTTCAACTCAACTATATACACTAGGAAAAAAAGTGCATGTTGATAAGTGATTAGACCTTAAAAATCAAAAGCATATGTGATTCACTTTCATCTATTTTCATCAATGTGGTTGACGATATTAAGGTTAAAATGTGCCTTCATGATTTAGGAGCTTCAAATAAGCAGTTTAAACCTTCTATTTAGACTAGGAAGAATATTCCAAAATTTATTGATCTTGTATTCATGCTAATAGTTGGAGAAACAGATCTTGATGAATATGTAAACTCCCAAGGAAATGATGGTTCTGAACAAGTATTCTACTCTAGCAAAGGAAGAGGCTTAGGGAGAGGCTTCGAAAGTGGAAGAGAAAACATTAATCAGAACCAAGTTCAACAATAGACTAATGCAAGAGGTAGAGGACAATTTCGAGGGTGGGAGCCAAAAAGGCCATAGAAATTGCTAAAGAAATGATTAAGATAATGACAGTAAGTGATGTTGGAATTGTTATAAAATTGGGCACTTTCAACATGATTGCAAGTTGAAGAATCAAAACAACAAAAAGCAACAAATCAACTCTGCATCCAGAAGTGTAGCTCATTCCGAGAAGTTGTTCATGGTCCAACATCACATGATGAATATAATGTTTGCTGATGTTTCAAAATGGAATGGAAATGTTTGGCATGATGATTTGGGCGACTCAAATCACATAAAAAATCATGTAGAATGGTTTAATAGTTTGCAAAAGTTTTGAATTCTTGGATTTGTTTAAACACGTAATGATACATCACATTCTATCGAGCATTCAAGAAACATACCACTATACATAGATGATAGGAAGGTAAAACATCATGCTTATATACTGAATGTTCCTAATATAAAAAAGAACCTAATTTCTATTGGAAAAATGCTTGACCAAGGATTACAAGTCAGGTTCAATGCTGATGGTTTATATGTAGAAGAGTACAAACAGAATGGAAGTTTGATCACCAAGGGGAACAAAGTGGGTACCATGTTCACGTTGAATGTGAAAATTCTATAAGCGAAGCAATCATATTTTTAAAATGTGAAAGTGTTCTGGTTGACATAGAGATTTTGCACAAATGAATTAGATATGCAAATTTACAAAGGTTGAAGTTAATGCAGTCAAAGAGGCTTGTCAATGGACTACAAAATTTTAAAGTTTTAGAGATGTAAATGCATGTTAATTTGGTAAATAGTTAGGAGCATCATTTTCGTATGACAAGGATTAGTAAGAATGTGCTAGAAATAATACATATAGATATTTGAGGTCTTGTAAAGACCATAATTGTGGGATTTTGCAGGTTCTATGTCACTTGCATTGATAAACATACATGAAAAGCATGGGTATACTCAAACATGAGAAGAGTGAGGTGTTTACCCACTTCTAGAATTTCAAGGAGACAATAGAAAAGTGGATAGGGAAGTATATTAAGATATTAAGATCTGATGGAGGATGTGAATATATATAAAATGAATTTAGTATTTTTCTAAAAAGTCATGGAATTTGAAGGCAATTTTCATGTAGGTGCACACCATAACAGAATGGCATTGTTGAATCCAAAAATAAACATATTGTAGAAATAGAAAGAGCTTGATGGGTAAGAAAAATATGCCTCATTGTTATTGGGTAGAATTTGTGCACACTATTGTATACATCATGAATAGATTTCCAATTTTTTTGTACCTCAAGTTATAATTGAATAGAAATTTAAAAGTAAAAAGTCAAACTTATCATATACAAAAATATTTGGTTGTATTACATATGTACATGTTGTAGATGATTTGAGGATAAAACTTAATCCAAAAGGAGAAATTTGTATCTTCATTGGATATTCCCTTGAACAAAAGGGATATAAATGCTACATCCCAATCACACGATAGGTGAAGATAAGTAGAGATGTGGTATTTGATGAAATTTCAAGCTTCTATGTGGATACCAAAGAACGAGTTAATCTTGACTCAAATGACAATGGAAACATTGAAAAAACAAGTTGTTGAGAAAAAGGGGAACAATAGACCCTAACCGCCTCACATGGAAGTGAGAGGCTCTTCCAAGAGGAGTTGCAAGAAGTGCAAACAACGCACACACACCCACGTCCATGAACAATGGCACCATGGCCAACGTCAAAAGGAACAAGGGAGGGCAATGCTCACACACAAGACAACCCCAAATGTCAAACCCACACACATGGATCAACGCCTAGCACACAAGGAGAAATGTGGAAGCCAAATGATCCTTCTTTCCATTAGCATGGAGGCCAAGGCCATGGCCAAGGGACCTCTCTTTACAAGAAATAGCCTCTATTTATAGGCTCAGTACAATTCTCCATGTGATCCTTTTGACTAGTCAAAAAGGAGCACATGCCTAACTAACATATCTCAAAAAGGATCTTTTCAAATTTCAAATCTCAAGATGAAGGAGAATACGTGCGCGTGGGGAGTTTCCTTCACTTCTTCAAATAGGTGAGCATTTACAAGGCTTCCCAAGCTTTACTTTTAGAAGAAATATTAAAAAGTGTCTAAAGGGAGGTTTTTATGTGAATTCCTAAGTAGATACAAAAAGAGATATTATTATGGTCTAGGGAGGGTTCCTATGCACAATTGTGGGTGTGTGCATACCCTACAACCCAACACTCTCCCCCCCCCCTAGACTTTGTCGTCCTCGTCAAAGCTAAGAGGAAAGGATCATACACAACTGAACTGGTTCAAGC
Organism: Ceratopteris richardii; assembly: GCA_020310875.1. Classification (NCBI taxonomy): domain Eukaryota; kingdom Viridiplantae; phylum Streptophyta; class Polypodiopsida; order Polypodiales; family Pteridaceae; genus Ceratopteris; species Ceratopteris richardii. The sequence continues at coordinate 188,405,320 of CM035408.1, read as the reverse complement.
TTGAGTCTTCAGTTCTGAGAAGCTCCAGGTCTGCAAATCTTCCATTCTGTAGTTTACAGTCTTCAGGTCTCCATACTCTGCATTGATCTTCGAACCTGCAACACACCAGTCTTCAATCTTTCAGATCTTCAATACTGCAAGCCCTCAATCCATCCTTCAATCTGCAACTCTTCAGTCTTTACAGCTGGGCGACACAATCCCCTTGCGGGGCAGTCAGCCAAGCATTCCTCCCATAATGTAGTCCTTTGTAGGACTGATAGAGCCTTACCCAAGAGCCCCCACAACTGAAAGTAAACATACACAACAAGTAGACTGTTTCTAAAAAGAAGTACGCAATAATATTTTAGTCCAACTATAGTTTCCACTTCAGGGAGCATCCATTGCTACAAGACTTGCTCAACTAGAGAGAAGTCTGCACAAGAATTTTCCTGCTCCTGCAATGTTACTTCATACATTAGACTCTAGGCATTCATGAACTTCAAACAGTTTATCCAAATCTACTCCTGCAAATCATCTATAGGAGTCAAGAAGGATCATTGTTGAAGGTCTGTAGGTGTTGACCCAATCTATATAATAAGATTAAGCCTTAATTGAGCATTGTGAAACTAGGGAATTACTTCCTTAGCAAAAAACAAACACTCGTAGTCTTTACAATTAAAGAGTCCCAAATAGATCAGAATCAACCAGGTTATCCCTTCGTGCCTGTAACTTTCCTTTGATGAATACATGCTCACATTACAGTAAACATTCTTGAAGTACCAACATTCTGCACCCTAAGTTATTGCCAAAAGGTACACAAAGTCAATTATTCATGGTCTAGGAGCCCAAAAGGTGTGAATACTCAAAGTTTGCAAAACGAATTGGGCAACCAGGTGGATCACATTTTGTGCAATCAAAGCTTATAAAGTGGAGCTCCAAGCATTATGACCACAGAGAAGTGAAATCATACTAGGTCAATCATGAAATGCAGTCAACAATCCAGATATGGAGTTCCTTTGGCAGTCTAGACTATACAAACACTTCAAAAAACGCATTCAATGTTCCACAACCTGGCAAAACAAACACTTCATCTCTTTAATTTAACAAGGGACCTTGCATTTATGGGAAACAAAAGGGCAAGGAAACAATCAGCCTTTACAGGAAAAACTATCCTTCATGCATTTCTGGTATGAGCATGATCCCCCTGTGCATCTGACGAAGATTGAGTGCACTTGACATGTCACCCAACACTAATTCCAAATCAAAGCCATGGAGTGGAAGATTGTCGAGAATTTTTAGTCCAACAAATTCGTTGACTACATCCAAGAAATCCTATAAAAAATATTTCTACTCATAATAAAACATCCAAAGGTTTTGAAGACATTGATGGAGAATCAAGTGGTTCACAAAATAGCCTTGATGAGCAACTTGAATTGCCCTCTATGAAGAATGTAGGAGTAAGAAAGGCATATGTAGAGGATACAACAAGAATAAGTGAAGTAGGGCTAAGTAAATATGGGAGGATGTGGGATTCAATGCAAAGATTAACATATGATAGCTATATGGATCCTCATTGTGCTTACATGACCAAGGTAATACAAGATGAAAAGCCTTCTTGTTTTGAAGATGAAATTGGAAATGCAGATTGGGAGAAAGTGAATGAGGAGATGGCTATACTTTATGGAAATGAATCATGGAAGCTCGTTCTATCATTGCAAGGAAAATAACCCATAGGCAGAAAGTGACTTTACAAGGTAAAGCATAATGCAGATGGTAGCATAAGCATGTATAAAGCACGATTGGTAGCAAAAGTATATCCAGATATATATATACATATATCATTGATTATGAGAAAAAACTCTACCTTGTAGCTAAAATGGCTATTGTTAGAGCACTTGTTCCATTGGCTATAACAAAAGGATGGATTTTGCATCAGGTTGATGTGAAGAATGCTTTCTTACATCGTGAGTTGTAAGAAAAAGTATGTATGGATCAGCCATAAGGATATGAGGATCCAAAGCCTCAAGAATATATTTGCAAGTTGAACAAGCATCTCGAATATGTTTGAAGGATGGATTTTGCATTAGATGGATGTGAAGACTGCTTTCTTACATGGTGAATTTCAAGAAAAAGTATATATGGACCAACCACAAGGATATGAGGATTTAGATGATCTAGAATATGTTTCTATGGTCTTAAACAACCCCTCGTGCTTGCATGCAAGGATTATAGATTATTTATCCTTGGATTTTCTATGTGTAACGTTGATCACTCATTATTTGCAAGGAAGGGTGATGGCATCACAATTATGGGTATTTATGTTCATGATTGGATTGTTGTTGGTGATTATAGCGAGAGCATTAAAGAGGTAAGGCAATTCCTTATGCAAGAATTGGACATGAAAGACATTAGTGTGTTGCACTACTTTGTGGGGCATTGAATATATACAAACAAAAATTGGTATGTGGATTTCCCAAAGGCAATATGCATTGAGTATGATCCAAAAGTATGGTATGACTCAGTGTAAGCCAACCTTCCTTGTAAGTCTCTCTAACATTCTTGTATCCTTATCCTTTCCTTGTTCGTAATTTGAAGTGCTTTAGGCAGAAGGATTCTTCATTATAATAGATTCCCCACTTGAGTTACTAGAAGTTGTTCATACTAGAAACCAACTAGTTGAAACAAGTGCATCACTCATGAGAGGTACAAAAAGGTTATAAACCTTCTTTGTAACTCTCTCTAACATTCATGCATCTTTTCCTTGTTTGTATCCATGAGAGGGATGGAGAGGTTATATATCTTTTTTCTAAATCTCCTAACATTCTTGTATCCTTTGCTCGTTTATGGTTTAAAGGGCTTGTCTATAATTAGAGGGTGTTTATAATAGAAAACAACAATTTAAAAAACAAGTGGGTTCCCCATAAGAGGTACGAACAGGTTATCACCTTCTTTGTAACTCTCTTTAACATACTCGTATTCTTTCCTTGTCTATAATTTCAAGCACATACTCGTATTCTTTCCTTGTCTATAATTTCAAGCACTTAAGGCAGAAGGATTAATGATTGTAAGAAATTCCCTTTTGAAGCACTAGAGCATATTCATAGGAGAGAAGAACAATTTGAGAAACAAGTGAGTCCCTCATGAGAGGGAGGAAAAGGTTATAAACCTTCTTTGTAACTCATTTTAACATTTTTGTATACTTTCTTTGTTTATAATTTAAAGCACTTCAAGAAGAAGGATTTGTGATTGTATGAAATCCCCCCCCCCCCCTTCAAGTACTAGAGCATGTTCATAATAGGAAACAAATTGGAAAAACAAATGGGTCCCGCATGAGAGGGATAGAAAAGATTTATAAGTTTCTTTATGAATTCGTGTAACATTCTTGTATCCTTTATTTGTTTATGATTTAAAGTTGTTAATGAAGAATAATTTGTGATTGTAAGAAATCCCCATTTAGCCTATCGTTTCGTACGTATTCACGGACATGCAACGTACGACCAAACATTCAATCAATCAATTATTTGGTTCTTTGTGTACACGCATGAATGCATCGGTTGTTTAATATCTAAATAGTTCTTGTGAACAGTCTTATGTGCCTTAATACCTCCTTAAAATGTTTCATGTTTTCTAACACTCTCTAAGTTCGCAAGTTTTGCACCTACTTTGTGGGATTCGGAGGTCCGAAGCGCACTAGTCCCATTCAATTGTAACATGTTCTTTTTTAACTAAAGTGCGGGAGAGTAAGGAAAGGTCGAACTTCCTTTTTTGAAAAAAAAAAAGTAATGGAACGATAATCTTTGTTCTCCCCACGCTGGATCGAACACGGGCCTTTAGCCCTACTCATGTGTTTATAACTCCGTGTATGAATGATAACTTGTCGATCATCTTTTCATCTTATTTCTCCACTAATCTGTTGTAATTTATGGATGACAAGTTTGTATTTGTGATGTGATGTGAGAGTTCTCATGTAGATTGGCCGAGTGAGCTTCTCGACGCAATTACGTTGGTTCAATAACACTATCAATGAGCTCAAGCAACATCTGGGGCAAGCAGAGGCACAAAAACTCCTCCAGAACTCTTTATTTTCAGTTACATTTGGTGCAAATGACTACATTAACAATTACATCCTCACAGACTCACTTTCTTCCATCTACACGCCCTCACAATTTCGAGAACTACTCTTTAACGAGCTTGGAAAACAACTTTTTTGCTCCTAGAGTGAATTTCTACTATCACTACAAGAAATAGGGGCGTATAGCGATGGTTAAGGCGATTGAATTTCGTCACTATAAAATTGCAACTTGCGTCCGTAATTAGCGTCGCGCGCCGACCGTCGATTAAACTACGCAGAAAACGACGGTATTTGCGACTTGTGACGCGATGAGATTGCAACATTCCCATAAAACGTCGCTAAAACGACGCAATTTAAAAGCGTCGCATAAGCGACGCTTTTTTGCGTCACGTAGGCGACGTTAGTTGCCGTTGCATAAGCGACGGTAAAATTGTCCCCTGTTCGACGACGAATAGCATCGCTTACACGACGATCTATTGACGAACAAAAATTAAAATGTTGGAGGCTCTGCGATCGGCATTTTCACGCTTCCGATCCAAGAGCTCTCCAACATTCGCAATTGCGCTGCGCTTACGAGCTGAAGCAAGTATATGCAGAATTGTTGTTTTGCATAAGCTCTCTCTTATTGTCTCCCTCTGCCTTTGTTTCTCTCTTTCTACATCTTTCTCTCTTTGAATTCTCTCTCTCTATCTAGATCTCTCTCTCTCTAGATCTCTCTCTCTCTAGATCTCTCTCTCTCTCTCTAGATCTCTCTCTTTCTCTCTCTCTCTCTCCCTCTCTCTCTCTCTCTCTCTCTCTTTTCTTTCTCTCTTTATTGCAGGTCATTCAAGAAGCTAACCAAGCAAAAAGTATGGCTAACAATTGTAAGTACAATTTCTATTCTTTGTAGCTCATTTGAATTGTGTTATTTTCATTACATAGCATACTCACACTTATTGATATGCACTCATACACTTATACATGATGAAGATGCACTTTCACACATATACATATATACACATGCACATACACACACATATATACACATAGATACATGTGCACATACACTTAGACATACACACATATACACATGCATATGCACAAACATTCCTACAACCACATAAAAAGACGTCCATGCATACATTATTGTATATATACACACACACACACACACACACACACACACACACACATATATATATATATATATATATATATATATATATATATATATATATATATATATATATATATATATATATATATATATATATATATATTAACATATATGCAAATACATGTATATATGTATATATATATATATATATATATATATATATATATATATATATATATATATATATATATATATATATATATATATATATATATATATATATATATATATATATATATATTAACATATATGCAAATACATGTATATGCACATCCACATACACATGCATGTTTCATACATATACACATGCATATATATACACATGCATATACATATACATATATACATATACATATACATATATACATATACATATACATATACATATACATATACATATACATATACATATACATATACATATACATATACATATACACACATATACATATACATGCATATACATGTACACACAGATACATATACATGCATATACATATACACACACATACACAAGAACATGCACATACTCATACACACATATACATTTATACATGCACATGCACATACATACATATTATACACACACATACACATGCACATACATACATATACACACACATACATATACTCTTAGGTACACACATATGAATGAATTATATAATTAAAGTATTAAAACACATATACACATGCACACACACATGCATATACCTACATATACACATATACATGCACATACACACACATACACATAGAGTTATACATATACATGCATATACATATACACACACATACACAAGAACATGCACATATTGATACATACATATACACTTATACATGCACATGCACATACATACATATACACACACATACACATGCACATACATACATATACACACACATACATATACACTTAGGTACACACATATGAATGAATTATATAATTAAAGTATTAAAACACATATACACATGCACACACATGCACATACCTACATATACACATATACATGCACATACACACATATACACATAGAGTTATACATATACACATACATACATACACATGCATATGCACATACTCATACACACATATACACTTATACATGCACATGCACATACATACATATACATACACATGCACATGCACATACATACATATACACACACATACATAATTAAAGTATTAAAACACATGCCTAATATAAACAATAATAACAATCAATAGAACAAATCTCTTCATTACTTAATACCATACACACAATTCAAAACATAACTGAAATAATATATACATATATATATATATATATATATATATATATATATATATATATATATATATATATATATATATATATATATATATATATATATATATATATATATATATATATATATATATATACATATAATCCAATGTCATAATCAACTAAAATCCTAATCATCATCATCATGATCATCATCATCATCAGCAATATCATGATCATTCTGATCATCCTCATCATCATGATCACCCTGTGATGATCGAGATCGTCCCTCCTGTGTCTGTCTCTCCACCTCATCCATATTTGTCTCTCCATAATACTCCTGTATTACATATAACAAACATAAATAAATAAAATAATTAAAACACTCATCAAAACAAAATAATTATATAAAATTTAAAAATACTCACAAAGGCATCAGGATGATCTTGCATATACTCGCTCAAATGTCGATATCCAAAATGTGTAGCATACTCGATCTCCTGTTTCATAGGATATCGGCCATAATCCTTCCGCTGCAATGAAACAAATAAAAAACATTAGTTGCTTGGATTTTAAATAAAATAAAAAATATACTCACAATAACACATATACTTACAAACGTAGCTACAAAACCATTATGGCCCATTTGGTGTAGGTGCGATGTGTGGCCCGACTCCACTCTCTTCTTTGCAGCAGCCTATTCATTCAAGAAAAAAAATACATAAATTAAATGTAAAAAATTACTAAAATATATAAAAATTATTAATATAAACTATTAATTTGTGTACCTTCTGCTGAGGAAATGACTCCTGAAGACGTAGTTGTCTACGAAAAAACTGCCACGACTCAGGTGGTATGCTAGCTCGCCTCTTATTTTTTTCGACCATACAATATCTCCTGTTAATTTAATCTCAAACAGAAAAAAAAGTCAGAATACATACACATATATACACACACATACACATACACATACACATACCCACATACACATATACATGCAAACATATACGCATGCATATATGTATACATATACACATATACATACATATAACATAAACATACACACATATCCACATATATATGTACACACACATGCATGCATATACACTCATTCATACAAAATACATGCATTTATCCCACAATAATATGTAGTTGTGTATATGTGAATATGTGTGTATGTGTAAATGTGTATATGTGAATATGTGTGTATGTGTAAATATGTATATGTGAATTTTTTGTTTATGTAGATAATCAAATTATTAATATCAAATATCATTATTTGTAGATTCTGATCAATCAAATGGAACTCCACCACCGTCTCCTCTTCGTGCAATGACTTTATACTGTAAGTATATGAAATATTCAATTTTAAATATATTTGATGGATACATAACTTATATTTTTTTTTATGTTTATTATTATGTGCATATTCTGATCAATCAGAGGGTACTCCACCACCTCCTACCCATGCAACGACTTCACATGTGTCCTCCGATAGGAATTATGATGAATTTTACTATGAAGAGCATATTATATGTTGGTGTAACTCTTGTTATGGCACGTACCGAAGACCACGATTGAAATGTATTGAACATGAGGTAGAGTATGGTACTTTTGAGCGTGCACCATCACATAGTCAACGTGATAATGCTTGGGTATGTATTTTCTATATATATTAATGTCATTATTTTATTTAAAAACCATATATAAAATCAAATTATTGTTGATATACAGGAATACTTGCTCGATGATGATGATGATGATTTTTCTCATAATGTTAATATACCTCGTACACGTCATGGACTTGCTATTCATCAATTACAAGCAGAGGTTTCTAGAAATCCTCTACCTCCTGGTTTAGAGAATGAAACGGCTAGGGATTATCCATTGCCAGCTCGTGATCGTTCTTTAGTACAAACATATGATAGAAGAAGATATGGAGGATGGAATAGAGGACCACTTCCTTTAGATGGAGAGGTTTTCAACTTTTGGGGTAATCACTATATGATTGCTCCATCCACTATTACTAATGTTGGTCGTGGTCTCTTTATTGTAGAGGATTTGTATGTGCCCCCAAACTTTGAAGTCACTCTTATGTCATTTTGTGGTCCTATATATGGATGGGGAGATTGGCATCGATTTTCACGTTATGTTCAAAGCATGAGTACTTATGGAATATGCTTGAACGTAGCATCCCTTACTAGTAGAAGGATTTTACATGCAGAAAATGAAAGATTATATATTGATGGAAGACCTTACACACATGGAAATATAGCAGGTTTAATTAATAGTAGTCGAGGGTTACATAATAGTTCAAGGACTAATTGCACATTTGAGGAGCATGAAAATAGTCATGAATCACCATACATGAGTAGAGATGTATCAAGATACATAGTTGTCAATGCTATTACTACATTACATGCTAGTGATGAACTATTAGTGAATTATGGATGGCGTAGACCTCCAAGAGCACCTTTTAGCTAGATAGAATAAAAATTTTCTATCCATATTTAATAAGTTATATACTTAATTTTATATTTGAAGTTCGTGGTATTGTGGCTTGGACTATTCACGATTTTCCTGGATATGGCGTATGTTCAGGTATTGATGTAATTTTTTTATTCAATATGCATGTAAATAAATATGATTTAATCTAATTATATTTTTATCATTTTTCATGATGCAGGAATATCTACTAAGGGTTATAAAGCTTGTCCATATTGTGGTGATTGGTTGAGATCAACCTATAGTAAGAATCTCAACAAAAATATTTATCTTTGACATCGACGATTCTTGCCTGATGATCATCCATTAAGATCTAAAAGAGAAGCGATACATTTTAATGGAAAGCTTGAAACAGGCTAGTATCCAAAACCTATGACACCTATGGATTGGTATAAAAAATGGACAGATGGACCTCTGATAGATCCAGAAGCAGAAATCTTTAGTGATGATTCAGATAATGAGTATGTGAACAGAGGTAAAGGAAATTGGCACTCGCTGAGAACATATCAATATGGTATTCTTTGGAGTATTGGAAAGAGTTAAAAGTATGTCATCTTCTTGATCCTATGCATATATTCAAAAATATTGGTTATTCACTATGACAGCATCTTCTTGGACTAAAAGATACCACAACATCAAGGAATGATTTGAAAGATAAAAAATCCAAACCAAAGTTATGGCTAGTTTTTGATAGACATCGACAAGAAACAACTTATGCATCTGCTCCTTGGGTACTTACAACAAAAGAGATACAGACTATCAACAATAGAATTCAATTGATTAAGACTCCTACAGGATATGGAGCATCGTTTCAAAATATGTTTAGTATGGATGATAAGAGCTTATCTGGGTTAAAGACCCATGACTGGCATAACTTTTTGAAGCATATTTTACCTTTGGTTATCGATGGATGTACAACAAAAGGAGTACGAGATGTGATCTATCGTCTTGGATCACTTATAAGGTAATTATGATACATTAAGATTTAATATGTATGAATATTGGATATCTTTTATTTTTTAATTAACTTCTTTATAATTGTTTTTATGATATGTATAGGTGGATTACATCCAAAGAGATCGATAAAAATTCGATCCCACAAAAAAAATGTGAATGCAAAGAGCTACTATGTTTGATGGAAAAAGAACTTCATACTTCATTTTTTGATATTCAGGTTCATTTATTAGTCCATCTTGTAGATGAGATAGAGATTGCAGGTGTTGTCAACACGATGGATGTTTTGGGTCGAGCAATTTATGGGAATACTAAAAGGTTATGTGGTACAAAGAGCAAAACTAGAAGGATCCATGGCAAAGGGTTGGATGCTTGAAGAGTGCATGTATTACGTTAGTGAGTACCTTGAAAGAGTTCATGAAGAAGCTCAACGTGCATGGACCAACGAGTCTTCTTCAAAAATAACAGATGAGGTATTATCAGGTAAGGGGGTTCCATTCTTATTTACATTTCAAGAAAAAAATGATGTTTCTACTTTTGTAGCATATAATAGCGAATGCATGGAAGCATTCCTTAGCGAGTACGAGGGACTTCAAAGTCTCCGAAGTAAAAGGTGAAAAAACAAAAGATCTAGACGTAATCTCGATAATAATGAGATTACAGATATACCTTCTTTCACGGATTGGCTATATAGTCGTTTGCAACGCGCCAACGCAAATAATGAAGAAATCTCAGATGAGCAAAGAGAGTCAATGATAGGTTGTGAACGAAAGGTAATTTTATTAAAATAATATTTTATTTTTTTCATATATGTATGTTAGTTTCTATTTACTAATTGAATTTATTTTGCAGGCTCGAATGTTTACTAATATGTGGGCTTTTGGACAGCATATTAGAATCAAAGCCATTGATTCTTTACGTAAACAGAGGATTCTAGTATTGTTGCTTCTTTCAAGCAACTATCACGTGCTAGCTCAAAAGACAGGAACCTTATAGATAGCGAACTTAGTTACGTAGGAACTATTGTTGGTATCTACGAAATTTCATTTCGTACATTCAAACAGGTAGAAAAAAGTTTATATATTTTTTTTAGAATTAGTTATTTTTTTAAGCACCTAATAATGGGTTTTTGTTGTTATATATTTTGATAGGTCATTTTGAAGGTTGACTGGTTTTGAGCGGAGTATAAAGGTAGTAATTCTACATTAAGAAGGGAATTATCTGGGTTTTGGGCAATTGATTCTTCCAAGGTAATGCGATCTACTAAAGAACCATATATTCTTCCTAGGCATATTGAACAAGCATTTTTTTATAAAAACCCAGATGCTTATCCTTGGTGGCAAGTCATTCATGTGCAACCTAGAGGTAGGTCATTGTTTGAACAATTTATTGTTAGAGAGATCGAAGAAAGTCCTCTTGATGATTCAGCATTAGATACTGATACATCAACATCTGAAATAGAAATTAGAATCATTATACGTGCTAATGATACTAATCTTTTTGATGAAGAGGATAATTCTCTACATGCTGATTCTACTGATGAGGAAGAGGAATTACCAGAAATAGATATTAATCCATCAATAGATGATGTGATTCATGAGAACATAGATTTAACAATAGAACAAATAAATGAAATCAATAAGGATAATGAAGACGTGACTATATTGATGTCTTACCAAAATGATGGCAATAATGAAAACATATGAGCAGATTAGATAGTAAATTGTACTCTAGTTATCGATCAATAACTTGAAGCTTCTAAATGGATATCAGATAATAGGTTTTTTTTATTAACTTGAATAACGATGAATCCTATTAGAGAGATGAAATCATGTTCTTCTAAGTTAGAACATGAAGCTCGGGGGTATGCCTAATTATTTTATATATAGCTTTATCTTCGAGGAGCAAATTTTTATCATGTATGTATGCATATGTGTGTGTATTCATGTGTATTATATGTATACATATGTTAGTATGCATATATATGTATTTCATGTATATGTATGTGTTTGCATGTGTGTGATATATGTATACATGTGTTAAATATGCATATGTGTATATATGCATATGCATTTATGTAAAATATTCATGTATTCATGTAATATATGCAAGTGTTTATAATTGTGTACATGTATATATGTATATGTGTCTTTGTGTAAATATGTACATGTAAATATGTATGCATGTATATATATGTTTATGTGTGCATGTAGGCATGTATATGTGATGTGTACATGTATATCTGTATATATGTCTATGTGTAAATGTGTACATGTAAATATGTTAGTATGTATATATATATTTATGTGTGCATTTAGGCATGTATGTGTGATGCATAATATATCTACTCCATTTTATATTTATGTATCCTATCTACATGATGTGTATATATCTTTACATATATTATGATCCTCGTTGATTCGAGTAGCTATATATAGATGCATAAGGTTGGGAGGAGAGACATCTCTCTAGTAGGACGTCGGAGGTGTACATATACTTCAAACATATGGCTAAAAAGTTGAATTAGAGTTTTTAAATTAGGGATTTCAAAACCCTAATATCGAAATTAGTGTTTTCAATTTAGGATTTTTGAAATTATTTATTTATTTATGCGTATGCATGTGTTGTGTATGTATGTGTATCTATATGTGCATATGCATGTGTTTTGTGTGTATATATGCATGTGTGTGTATGCGTGTATTTATACCTCTAGTCTCTCTCTCTCTCATATACATACATACATGCATAAACACACATACTCATATCCACATATATATACATAAAAGCAGTGCATACCGTGCATTGTCGCGACGATGAGCCATAAGTGTCCACATCTCTTTTAAACACCACTTAAGGGACCATCCTATCCCAAACTCTGTCTCAAGTGAACTAAGCACATATTTCTTATCCCTCTCATCATGCTCACTACAAAAATAAAAAACATAATGTAAATAAAACATAAGATATATATTTCAATTTATATGTAAAACTTTTACTAACTTCCACGGTAAGTGGATAAAGCGCAGGTAAGAGTCGCATAGTGCCTGCATTCTTCCCTTGAACTCCAATCCATTCCCTATATACACAATGTTCCCCTCTGGCTCTATGTTGCACTCTAATCCTAAGGTGCCTATGCATGTCCTCATAGGCAACTTTGCTCTGCTATCACGTGCTGGAGGTGGTATAGGTGTCCTGAAAATAGATAGATAGAAATAAATAAAAATATGTGTTATAATATCATTAAAAAAGTTTATGAAAACAAAACATACCTATGAGCAGCTAGCTCTCTTCCTGCATGTGGAGCCGCAGAAGAGCCCTCGTCTGATTGTTGGGTAAGCATCTTGATTGTATAATCCAGCTCCTCATCAGACACCTCTGTGTAATCACGCATTATGGCCCCTAGAGTATCAGACGGAACTCTTGCTCTCATAAGACTTTTTATGAGAGTGAGTTTCGCCTTTCTCTCTCTACTGGGATCCATAATACCTAACATATAAAACAAAATGGTTAGAAATCAATATATATACGTGTACATATGTAAGTGTGTATGCAAAGTATGTGTATGTATGCATGTGTGTGTGTATGTATGTGCGTGCATATGTGTGTATGAGTGTATGTGTGTATGCATGTGTATGTGTGTGTATGCATCATTATGTTTATATGTATCTATGTGTGTATGTGTGTGTATATGTGTGTGTGTATGTATGTGTATGTGTGTGTGTATGCATGTATGTATGTATGTATGTATGCATATGCATATGCATTATGTATGTATATATATGCATGTATGTGTATGTGTGAGTATGTCTCTCTATGTGTGTGTATGCATATATGTGTGTATGTATGCATATATGTGTGTATGTGTGTATGTGTGTGTGTATATGTGTTTGTATGTGTGTATGCATGTGTATGTGTGTGTATGCATCATTATGCGTGTAAGTGTCTATGTGTGTTTGTGTGTGTATATGTGTGTGTGTGTGTGTCTATGTGTATGTGTGTGTGTCTATGAGTGTGTATGTGTTTATGTGTATGTATGTATCTATGTGTGTGTATGTGTCTATGTGTATATGTGTATGCATGTATGTATGCATATGTGTGTGTATGCATGTGTATGTGTGTGTATGCATAATTATGTGTGTATGTGTCTATGTGTGTATGTGTGTGTATATGTGTGTGTATCTATGTGTATGTGTGTGTGTCTATGAGTGTGGATGTGTTTATGTGTATGTATGTATCTATGTGTATGTATGTGTCTATGTGTGTATGTGTATGCATGTATGTATGCATATGTGTGTGTATGCATATGTATGTGTGTGTATGCATCATTATGTGTGTCTATGTATGCATGTGTATGTGTGTATGCATCATTATGTGTGTATGTGTCTATGTGTGTATGTGTGTGTGTGTCTATGAGTGTGTATGTGTTTATGTGTATGTATGTAGCTATGTGTGTGTATGTGTATGCATGTATGTATGCATATGTGTGTGTATGCATATGTATGTGTGTGTATGCATCATTATGTGTGTCTATGTATGAATGTGTATGTGTGTATGCATCATTACGTGTGTATGTGTCTATGTGTGTATGTGTGTGTGTATATGTGTGTGTGTCTATGTGTATGTGTGTGTGTGTCTATGAGTGTGTATGTGTTTATGTGTATGTATCTATGTGTGTGTATGTGTATGCATGTATGTATGCATATGTGTGTGTATGCATATGTATGTGTGTGTATGCATATGTATGTGTGTGTATGCATCATTATGTGTGTATGTGTCTATGTGTGTATGTGTGTGTGTGTGTCTATGAGTGTGTATGTGTTTATGTGTATGTATGTATCTATGTGTGTGTATGTGTGTATGTGTGTATGTGTATGCATGTATGTATGCATATGTGTGTGTATGCATATGTATGTGTGTGTATGCATCATTATGTGTGTCTATGTATGCATGTGTATGTGTGTATGCATCATTATGTGTGTATGTGTCTATGTGTGTATGTGTGTGTAAATGTGTGTGTGTCTATGTGTATGTGTGTGTCTCTATGAGTGTGTATGTGTTTATGTGTATGTATCTATGTGTGTGTATGTGTATGCATGTATGTATGCATATGTGTGTGTATGCATATGTATGTGTGTGTATGCATCATTATGTGTGTATGTGTCTATGTGTGTATGTGTGTGTATATGCATTATGTACGTGTATGTAAGCATGTGCATTATGTATGCATATAAGTATGTAAGTATGCATATGCATATGCATTATGTATGCATATGCATATGCATTATGTATGCATATGCATATGCATTATGTATGCATATGTGTGTATGTGTGTATGCATTATGTATGTGTATGTAAGCATATGCATTATGTATGCATGTAAGTATGTATGTATGCATATGCATATGCAATATGTATGCATGTATGTGTATGTGTGTGTATGTCTCTCTATGTGTGTGTATGCATATATGTGTGTGAATGTGTGTGTACATGTGTCTGTATGTGTGTATGCATGTGTATGTGTGTGTATGCATCATTATGTGTGTATGTGTGTGTATATGTGTGTGTATGTGTGTGTGTCTATGTGTATGTGTGTGTATCTATGAGTATGTATGTGTTTGTGTGTGTGTATGTGTATGTGTGTATGTGTCTGTGTGTGTGTATGTATCTATGCATGTGCATTATGTATGCATGTAAGTATGTGTGTACATTGTATGCATATGCATTATGTATGCATATGTATGCATGTATGTGTTTATGTGTGTATGTCTCTCTATGTGTGTGTATGCATATATGTGTGTCTATGTGTGTATGTGTGTATGTGTGTATGTGTGTGTATGTGTGTGTATATGTGTCTGTATGTGTGTATGCATGTGTATGTGTGTGTATGCATGTGTATGTGTGTGTATGCATGTGTATGTGTGTGTATGTGTGTGTATGTGTGTGTATGTGTGTGTATGCATGTGTATGTGTGTATGTGTGCATGTGTGTGTGTGTCTATGTGTGTGTATGTGTGTGTGTGTCTATGTGTATGTGTGTGTGTGTCTATGTGTATGTGTGTGTATCTATGAGTGTGTATGTGTGTATGTGTCTATGTGTGTGTATGTGTTTATGTGTGTATGTGTATGCATGTATGTATGCATGTGTATGTGTGTGTATGCATCATTATGTGTGTATGTGTCTATGTGTGTATGTGTTTGTGTATATGTGTGTGTGTCTATGTGTATGTGTCGCTACGCGTCTATGAGTGTGTATGTGTTTATGTGTGTGTATGTGTCTATGTGTGTGTATGTGCATATGCATTATGTATGCATATGTATGCATGTATGTGTATGTGTGTGTATGTCTCTCTATGTGTGTGTGTGTATGCATATATATGTGTGTGTATGTGTGTGTGTATATGTGTGTGTATGTGTGTGCACGTCTGTGTGTATGTGTGTGTGCCTATGAGTGTGTATGTTTGGATGTGTGTGTGTATGAATGTGTGTCTATGAGTGTGTATGTTTGGATGTGTAAGTGTATATGTGTGTCTATGTGTGTATGCATGTGTATGTGTGTGAATGCATCATTATGTGTGTCTATGAGTGTGTATGTATATGTGTATATGTGTGTGTGTATATGTGTGTATGCATGTGTATGTGTGTGTATGCATGTGTATGTGTGTGAATGCATCATTATGTGTATGTGTCTATGCGTGTATGTGTCTATGTGTGTATGTGTGTGTATATGTGTGTGTATGTGTGTGTGTCTATGTATGTGTTTATGTGTGTGTATGTGTCTATGTGTGTGTATGTGTCTATGTGTCTATGTGTCTATGTGTGTATGTATGCATATGTGTGTATGTGTGTGTATGCATTATGTATGCATATGTGTGTGTATGCATTATGTATGTGTATGTATGCATATGCATTATGTATGTGTATGTATGCATGTGAATTATGCATGCATATGTGTGTATGCATGTAAGTATGTATGTATGTACACATATGCATATGCATTATGTATGCATATGTGTGTGTATGCATGTAAGTATGTATGGATGTATGCATATGCATTATGTATGCATGTATGTGTATGTGTGTGCATGTCTCTCTCTCTATGTGTGTGTGTATGCATATATGTGTGTGTATGTGTGTGTGTGTATGTGTGTGTATGTGTGTGTGTGTGTGTATGTGTATGTGTCTGTGTATGTGTGTGTATATGTATGTGTATATGTATGCAACCTTATTTGTGTATGTGTGTATATGTGTGTGTATATGTGTGTGTATTTGTGTGTATGTGTGTGTGTGTATGTGTATGTGTATGTGTGTGTGTGTGTGTCTATGTGTGTATATGTGTGTGTGTACATATGTATGTGTATGTGAGTGTGTGTGTGCGCATACCTGCTTGCTGTTAGTTTGTGCGGCCCTCTCTCTTTCTCGCGTGCTCTCTCTCTCTCTCTCTCACTCTCTCTCTCTCGGTCTCTTCTTGCTCGCGTCCAAGTCCCGGCACAAGTGTGCCGGGAGAAATCAAATTTTTTTATTTACATTCCAGAGCGTTGCATATGCGATGCTCTGTAGTTTGCCAACGTCGCTCCCACCATCGCTAGGCAGCGACGAAATTAGCGACGCTCTTTAATTAACGTCGTCTAAGTGACGCTAGCATCGCTTATGCGACGAGGGTCGGGGGAAAAAAAAATTCAAAATTCTGACCGTCGCTTATGCGACGACCACGTCGCATAAGCGACGCTTCCCGTTTTTTTTCCAATTTGGGGGCGTCGCTACGCCCCCCTTTTTCTTGTAGTGTATGATTTGGAGAGAAATGGTCATGGAATTAGGGTAGTTGCTCTTAAGACTCAAGAACTCCTTGGCCTTTACAAAATGGAGCTTATGTACATCACATGGATACGTCAAAATATACAAATTGGGTAGATATGTTTTAAATTACCCCTTGGTTGCCCTAAGCTTCATCTATTATCTTCCAATTTTATTGCTTAGCTTCTTTACCAAGTGGTAGGGCATCCATTCCAATTGACAGTATGAATCAAAAATTTATAGGACCCCTTCCAAATTTCAATTTGAGCTCATTTCAGCCTCCAAATGCAGTATCATAGTGTTTATCCAGGCAATTTTGTCCTTTTGTGCAAAACAATATGCAGGTTTCAGTTCACCAATACAAGCGTCTTGAAGTCTGCTACAAATTTACTAAACCTTGACATGCTAATTTTGTTCAAGTTTTTGAGATGCACTCATTTCTCTGCATCAAGGTATTTTAGTTAGTGGCCATGGCTAAAAGTAACAATGTATTCCGTATGATGGCTATTGAGAACAAGTTGGATGCTAGGAGCTTTATTAAGGAGGCAGGAGATGTTCCACTTGATTGAACTTCTCAGTATAGAAATGGTTACTGAAGAAACTAATTTATAATTATCTAGTCAAATAATTATCTAGTCAAATCCTGTACTACATAGTGCCAGACAAAAAATTTGTCCAACATCACATGGGTATTACAAATTCCAAGGCATACTATTATAAACCGCCTCATACACATCACCATTTATGGTAAACATGTCTGTACAAGCGTGGACTATTGACATGGGTACTTTAATACACCTTACAAGATGGGAGTACATATAAGTTGGTGGTCTTGTTTCTAACAACCTGTAGACATTTTCTTCTAGTCTCTCATAAACTAAACCCAACACATAATATGTTCGTGAAGCTATTAGGTTGTTCCACTCATCCATTACATTCTTGAAACTAAATTGTTTTCCTTGTGTGCACTTTAATAAATAGGAATCTGCACCTTCATCATTGTCCTCTTCTGCGTTGACTACATGAAGTATTTCTATGGCGATGCACCACAGTGCGCTCTCCTTCTCGACAAATCCACGATGATATGCTTGGAGTAGAAAACTGAGCTCCTCAATGTTGCATGCAGTACTCTGCACAGAGGCTGCAGAGTACGCAAAAAACACAGTACACAAGGAGCACGAAGACAGACTTCTTAGGTCTTACAAATGCGGTCGAACTTACAGTCAGTGACTGACAAGGCCACTATATGTTTTATTAAAGAACATGTACAAAGAAGTGTCTGGTGGTCATTTGGCATTTCACATGGACACTAACGGTAACAATCTCCCACTAAAGGCCAATATGGCCAGAGTAACTATGGGAGAAAAATAAAGAATGATAAAGAATACCTGAGTGTAAGTATACAAACTATACTTCCCACCTGATGGGCACATTACACAATATACAAGTGACTACATAAGGTCAAGAATCAAGTAACCCCCATCAAGTGACAACATTGTCAAAAGCTATCATGTGGTAGAGCTTTAGTCAAAGCATCTGCAACATTATCTCGAGTGTGAACCTTCTCAAGAATAATGCTCTCAGTGGCTAAGCAATCTCTAATGAAGTGATACCTCACCTCAATGTGTTTGGTCTTTGCATGATAGACCGGATTCTTAGCCAAAGCAATGGCACTTTGATTATCACTGAGCAAGTGAGGTACATGCTGAGTTAAACCCATATCACAAGCAAGACGAGAAAGCCACAATGCTTCCTTACATGCCTCACTTGCTGCAACATACGCTTCTTCTGTGGTGGAAACAGCTGGACATTCTTGAAGACGAGATCTCCAAGAGGTAGCACCTCCAACAAAATGAAACATGTACCCTAATGTAGACTTACGATTGTCTACACAACCAGCATAGTCAGAATCTGTGTAACCAATAATGGATGCTTTCCCTCTACCTAAGCATAGACACTTGTCCTTAGTGCCACTCAGATATCTCAAAATCATCTTGACCACTTCCCAATGTTTCTTGCCAGGATTAGACATATATCTGCTCACAACTCCCACTGTAAATGCAATGTCTGGTCTCGTAGCTACCATAGCGTACATGAGACTACCAACAGCAGACTGATAGGGAATTTTGGTCATGAATTCCTTTTCCTCATCTGATTTGGGGCAGTTATCCTTGCTCAATTTCACATATGTGGGTAAAGGTGTACTCAATGCCTTTCCACCTTGCATATTGAACCGGTGAAGTACTTTGGATATATACTCACTTTGAGACAAGTATATGCATCTTTTATTCCTATCACGAGTAATGCACATGCCAAGAATATGTTTGGCATCCTTGAAATCCTTCATACCAAATGTCTGACTCAACTTCTTTTTGAGAATTGACAAATCATAAGAGGACTTCCCAACAATCAACATATCATCGATGTAAAGTATCAAGCATATCAAGCTTCCATCAGAGCATCTCTTTGTGTAGAGACAATGATCCTCATGGCTCCGAGAATAGCCTTGGGACTTCATGAAAGCATCAAACTTTTTGTACCATTGTCTAGGAGACTATTTAAGTCCATACAAGCTCTTCTTGAGCTTACAAACTAGACTTTCCTTGCCAGGAACTACATAACCCTCTGGTTGTTCCATATAGATCTCATCTATAAGATCTCCATGCAAGAAAGCTATTTTCACATCCATTTGGACTAGCTCTAAGTCTCCATTGCAACGAATCCAAGCAACATGCACAAAGTAGTCATTTTGACTACTGGAGAGAAGATTTCCTCAAAATCAACACCATGTTGTTGCTTAAAACCCTTTGCAACAAGTCGTGCTTTATATTTTGGAGAAGCACTATCTGATGTGAATTTCAGCTTATGTACCCATTTACATGGTAAAGCTTTCCTGCCCTTTGGCAAAGGTACTAAGTACCAAGTACCATTCTTGTGAATAGAATCCAACTCACTCTTCATGGCACGCTCCCACTTGACATGATCCTCTGTTTGCATAGCCTCTTTGTAGCAAGAAGGCTCACCGGCATCTGTTAGCATAACAAAATCTAAACCTGGAACATATCTATCAGGTGGATATGAGACACGTGCAGAACGTCTCAATGGTTGCTGAACAGGAACATTTGCAAATTGATCTGAATGGACATTCTCTTAAACATCCCTACCTGCAGCATTTTTATGCATGCTAACCGGAGGACTAGTATCCTCAAACACTACTCTTCTCACTTCAACCTCCTTAATGGGTTGTTTATACATCTTAGACTCATTAAAATTGACATCACTACTTCTGATCACTGACCGTGTTTCACGATCCCATAAGCGATATCCAAATTGTCCTTCTCGACCATATCCAAGAAAAATGCATGTCTTTGACTTATGGTCCAACTTTTGTCTAAGATTCTTGGGTATATGAACATATGCTTCACACCCAAAAACTCGAAGATGATCATAATATGGTGGTTTCCCTGTCCATAACTTTTGTGCCACTTTCAGACCTTTGGTAGTACTAGATAAGGTTAACCACATGAATTGTAGTCAATACTGCTTCTATCTTGAATAGTTCTATTCATCCTCTCAGCTACACCATTTTGTAGTGGGGTATAAGGAGTTGTAAACTCTCTATGAATCCCTCTAGACTGACAGAAAAGGCTGAATTCATGTGAGGTATACTCACCCCCATTATCTAAACATAAAGCCTTAAGCTTAGTTCCTTTTTCAGTCTCAACTGAAGGAAGCCATTTTTTGAAACTAGGGAACACATCATCCTTTGATTTGATAGGATATACCGAAAATTTTCTAGTAGCGTCATCTATGAAAGTGACAAAGTAAAGAGAACCACCTAAGGACCTAGTGGGCATAGGACCACACACATTTGTATGAACGAGATATAAAGGCTGAATTGAGGAGTCAATGTGAGTTCTATCTACATTTTTGGTTTGCTTTCCATATTGACAATGCTCACAAAATGAAAAATCAGAGAAAGATAACACAGGTAAGTAGCCAGAACGAGAAAGATTTTCCATTCCACTACGAGATATATGGCCCAAACGACCATGCCAAATACAAGCCATAGGTTGTTCAGTAACAGCTACCAAGTGTTCTTTCTGTGATACAAATAAAGGATAAAGTGAGCCAACTTTGCTTCCTTTTGTAGCAACCATATTGCCCTTTGATAAACGAAAGGACTGAGCATAGAAGACCACCTTGTAACCAAGGTCATCAAGTTGACCAACTGACATCAAACTGCGTGATAAATGAGGTACATGGCGTACATTATGCATATTAAATTTTGAACCATCAATGAACTGCACAACCACGTCTCCAATCCTCACAACATCACACTGGTAAGAGTCACCAAGTCTCATGGTAGCAAGAGACTTCACACCCAAAAACTCGAAGATGATCATAATATGGTGGTTTCCCTGTCCATAACTCTTGTGCCACTTTCAGACCTTTGGTAGTACTAGATAAGGTTAACCACATGAATTGTAGTCAATACTGCTTCTATCTTGAATAGTTCTATTCATCCTCTCAGCTACACCATTTTGTAGTGGGGTATAAGGAGTTGTAAACTCTCTATGAATCCCTCTAGACTGACAGAAAAGGCTAAATTCATGTGAGGTATACTCACCCCCATTATCTAAACAGAAAGCCTTAAGCTTAGTTCCTTTTTCAGTCTCAACTGAAGGAAGCCATTTTTTGAAACTAGGGAACACATCATCCTTTGATTTGATAGGATATACCGAGACTTTTCTAGTAGCGTCATCTATGAAAGTGACAAAGTAAAGAGAACCACCTAAGGACCTAGTGGGCATAGGACCACACACATTTGTATGAACGAGATATAAAGGCTGAATTAAGGAGTCAATGTGAGTTCTATCTACATTTTTGGTTTGCTTTCCATATTGGCAATGCTCACAAAATGAAAAATCAGAGAAAGATAACACAGGTAAGTAGCCAGAACGAGAAAGATTTTCCATTCCACTACGAGATATATGGCCCAAACAACCATGCCAAATACAAGCCATAGGTTGTTCAGTAACAGCTACCAAGTGTTCTTTCTGTGATACAAATAAAGGATAAAGTGAGCCAACTTTGCTTCCTTTTGTAGCAACCATATTGCCCTTTGATAAACGAAAGGACTGAGCATAGAAGACCACCTTGTAACCAAGGTCATCAAGTTGACCAACTGACATCAAACTGCGTGATAAATGAGGTACATGGCGTACATTATGCATATTAAATTTTGAACCATCAATGAACTGCACAACCACGTCTCCAATCCTCACAACATCACACTGGTAAGAGTCACCAAGTCTCATGGTACCAAGAGACTTCACACCCAAAAACTCGAAGATGATCATAATATGGTGGTTTCCCTGTCCATAACTCTTGTGCCACTTTCAGACCTTTGGTAGTACTAGATAAGGTTAACCACATGAATTGTAGTCAATACTGCTTCTATCTTGAATAGTTCTATTCATCCTCTCAGCTACACCATTTTGTAGTGGGGTATAAGGAGTTGTAAACTCTCTATGAATCCCTCTAGACTGACAGAAAAGGCTGAATTCATGTGAGGTATACTCACCCCCATTATCTAAACATAAAGCCTTAAGCTTAGTTCCTTTTTCAGTCTCAACTGAAGGAAGCCATTTTTTGAAACTAGGGAACACATCATCCTTTGATTTGATAGGATATACCGAGACTTTTCTAGTAGCGTCATCTATGAAAGTGACAAAGTAAAGAGAACCACCTAAGGACCTAGTGGGCATAGGACCACACACATTTGTATGAACGAGATATAAAGGCTGAATTGAGGAGTCAATGTGAGTTCTATCTACATTTTTGGTTTGCTTTCCGTATTGACAATGCTCACAAAATGAAAAATCAGAGAAAGATAACACAGGTAAGTAGCCAGAACGAGAAAGATTTTCCATTCCACTACGAGATATATGGCCCAAACGACCATGCCAAATACAAGCTATAGGCTGTTCAGTAACAGCTACCAAGTGTTCTTTCTGTGATACAAATAAAGGATAAAGTGAGCCAACTTTGCTTCCTTTTGTAGCAACCATATTGCCCTTTGATAAACGAAAGGACTGAGCATAGAAGACCACCTTGTAACCAAGGTCATCAAGTTGACCAACTGACATCAAACTGCGTGATAAATGAGGTACATGGCGTACATTATGCATATTAAATTTTGAACCATCAATGAACTGCACAACCACGTCTCCAATCCTCACAACATCACACTGGTAAGAGTCACCAAGTCTCATGGTACCAAGAGACTTCACACCCAAAAACTCGAAGATGATCATAATATGGTGGTTTCCCTGTCCATAACTCTTGTGCCACTTTCAGACCTTTGGTAGTACTAGATAAGGTTAACCACATGAATTGTAGTCAATACTGCTTCTATCTTGAATAGTTCTATTCATCCTCTCAGCTACACCATTTTGTAGTGGGGTATAAGGAGTTGTAAACTCTCTATGAATCCCTCTAGACTGACAGAAAAGGCTGAATTCATGTGAGGTATACTCACCCCCATTATCTAAACATAAAGCCTTAAGCTTAGTTCCTTTTTCAGTCTCAACTGAAGGAAGCCATTTTTTGAAACTAGGGAACACATCATCCTTTGATTTGATAGGATATACCGAGACTTTTCTAGTAGCGTCATCTATGAAAGTGACAAAGTAAAGAGAACCACCTAAGGACCTAGTGGGCATAGGACCACACACATTTGTATGAACGAGAATTAAAGGCTGAATTGAGGAGTCAATGTGAGTTCTATCTACATTTTTGGTTTGCTTTCCATATTGACAATGCTCACAAAATGAAAAATCAGAGAAAGATAACACAGGTAAGTAGCCAGAACGAGAAAGATTTTCCATTCCACTACGAGATATATGGCCCAAACGACCATGCCAAATACAAGCCATAGGCTGTTCAGTAACAGCTACCAAGTGTTCTTTCTGTGATACAAATAAAGGATAAAGTGAGCCAACTTTGCTTCCTTTTGTAGCAACCATATTGCCCTTTGATAAACGAAAGGACTGAGCATAGACGACCACCTTGTAACCAAGGTCATCAAGTTGACCAACTCACATCAAACTGCGTGATAAATGAGGTACATGGCGTACATTATGCATATTAAATTTTGAACCATCAATGAACTGCACAACCACGTCTCCAATCCTCACAACATCACACTGGTAAGAGTCACCAAGTTTCATGGTACCAAGAGACTTCACACCCAAAAACTCGAAGATGATCATAATATGGTGGTTTCCCTGTCCATAACTCTTGTGCCACTTTCAGACCTTTGGTAGTACTAGATACGGTTAACCACATGAATTGTAGTCAATACTGCTTCTATCTTGAATAGTTCTATTCATCCTCTCAGCTACACCATTTTGTAGTGGGGTATAAGGAGTTGTAAACTCTCTATGAATCCCTCTAGACTGACAGAAAAGGCTGAATTCATGTGAGGTATACTCACCCCCATTATCTAAACATAAAGCCTTAAGCTTAGTTCCTTTTTCAGTCTCAACTGAAGGAAGCCATTTTTTGAAACTAGGGAACACATCATCCTTTGATTTGATAGGATATACCGAGACTTTTCTAGTAGCGTCATCTATGAAAGTGACAAAGTAAAGAGAACCACCTAAGGACCTAGTGGGCATAGGACCACACACATTTGTATGAACGAGATATAAAGGCTGAATTGAGGAGTCAATGTGAGTTCTATCTACATTTTTGGTTTGCTTTCCATATTGACAATGCTCACAAAATGAAAAATCAGAGAAAGATAACACAGGTAAGTAGCCAGAACGAGAAAGATTTTCCATTCCACTACGAGATATATGGCCCAAACGACCATGCCAAATACAAGCCATAGGCTGTTCAGTAACAGCTACCAAGTGTTCTTTCTGTGATACAAATAAAGGATAAAGTGAGCCAACTTTGCTTCCTTTTGTAGCAACCATATTGCCCTTTGATAAACGAAAGGACTGAGCATAGAAGACCACCTTGTAACCAAGGTCATCAAGTTGACCAACTGACATCAAACTACGTGATAAATGAGGTACATGGCGTACATTATGCATATTAAATTTTGAACCATCAATGAAGTGCACAACCACGTCTCCAATCCTCACAACATCACATTGGTAAGAGTCACCAAGTCTCATGGTACCAAGAGACTTCACACCCAAAAACTCGAAGATGATCATAATATGGTGGTTTCCCTGTCCATAACTCTTGTGCCACTTTCAGACCTTTGGTAGTACTAGATAAGGTTAACCACATGAATTGTAGTCAATACTGCTTCTATCTTGAATAGTTCTATTCATCCTCTCAGCTACACCATTTTGTAGTGGGGTATAAGGAGTTGTAAACTCTCTATGAATCCCTCTAGACTGACAGAAAAGGCTGAATTCATGTGAGGTATACTCACCCCCATTATCTAAACATAAAGCCTTAAGCTTAGTTCCTTTTTCAGTCTCAACTGAAGGAAGCCATTTTTTGAAACTAGGGAACACATCATCCTTTGATTTGATAGGATATACCGAGACTTTTCTAGTAGCGTCATCTATGAAAGTGACAAAGTAAAGAGAACCACCTAAGGACCTAGTGGGCATAGGACCACACACATTTGTATGAACGAGATATAAAGGCTGAATTGAGGAGTCAATGTGAGTTCTATCTACATTTTTGGTTTGCTTTCCATATTGACAATGCTCACAAAATGAAAAATCAGAGAAAGATAACACAGGTAAGTAGCCAGAACGAGAAAGATTTTCCATTCCACGACGAGATATATGGCCCAAACGACCATGCCAAATACAAGCCATAGGCTGTTCAGTAACAGCTACCAAGTGTTCTTTCTGTGATACAAATAAAGGATAAAGTGAGCCAACTTTGCTTCCTTTTGTAGCAACCATATTGCCCTTTGATAAACGAAAGGACTGAGCATAGAAGACCACCTTGTAACCAAGGTCATCAAGTTGACCAACTGACATCAAACTGCGTGATAAATGAGGTACATGGCGTACATTATGCCTATTAAATTTTGAACCATCAATGAACTGCACAACCACGTCTCCAATCCTCACAACATCACACTGGTAAGAGTCACCAAGTCTCATGGTACCAAGAGACTTCACACCCAAAAACTCGAAGATGATCATAATATGGTGGTTTCCCTGTCCATAACTCTTGTGCCACTTTCAGACCTTTGGTAGTACTAGATAAGGTTAACCACATGAATTGTAGTCAATACTGCTTCTATCTTGAATAGTTCTATTCATCCTCTCAGCTACACCATTTTGTAGTGGGGTATAAGGAGTTGTAAACTCTCTATGAATCCCTCTAGACTGACAGAAAAGGCTGAATTCATGTGAGGTATACTCACCCCCATTATCTAAACATAAAGCCTTAAGCTTAGTTCCTTTTTCAGTCTCAACTGAAGGAAGCCATTTTTTGAAACTAGGGAACACATCATCCTTTGATTTGATAGGATATACCGAGACTTTTCTAGTAGCGTCATCTATGAAAGTGACAAAGTAAAGAGAACCACCTAAGGACCTAGTGGGCATAGGACCACACACATTTGTATGAACGAGATATAAAGGCTGAATTGAGGAGTCAATGTGAGTTCTATCTACATTTTTGGTTTGCTTTCCAAATTGACAATGCTCACAAAATGAAAAATCAGAGAAAGATAACACAGGTAAGTAGCCAGAACGAGAAAGATTTTCCATTCCACTACGAGATATATGGCCCAAACGACCATGCCAAATACAAGCCATAGGCTGTTCA
The DNA here is from genome assembly GCA_020310875.1 of Ceratopteris richardii. Lineage (NCBI taxonomy): Eukaryota > Viridiplantae > Streptophyta > Polypodiopsida > Polypodiales > Pteridaceae > Ceratopteris > Ceratopteris richardii. The sequence continues at coordinate 188,377,798 of CM035408.1, read as the reverse complement.
GTAACAGCTACCAAGTGTTCTTTCTGTGATACAAATAAAGGATAAAGTGAGCCAACTTTGCTTCCTTTTGTAGCAACCATATTGCCCTTTGATAAACGAAAGGACTGAGCATAGAAGACCACCTTGTAACCAAGGTCATCAAGTTGACCAACTGACATCAAACTGCGTGATAAATGAGGTACATGGCGTACATTATGCATATTAATCTTTGAACCATCAATGAACTGCACAACCACGTCTCCAATCCTCACATCATCACACTGGTAAGAGTCACCAAGTCTCATGGTACCAAGAGACTTCACACCCAAAAACTCGAAGATGATCATAATATGGTGGTTTCCCTGTCCATAACTCTTGTGCCACTTTCAGACCTTTGGTAGTACTAGATAAGGTTAACCACATGAATTGTAGTCAATACTGCTTCTATCTTGAATAGTTCTATTCATCCTCTCAGCTACACCATTTTGTAGTGGGGTATAAGGAGTTGTAAACTCTCTATGAATCCCTCTAGACTGACAGAAAAGGCTGAATTCATGTGAGGTATACTCACCCCCATTATCTAAACATCAAGCCTTAAGCTTAGTTCCTTTTTCAGTCTCAACTGAAGGAAGCCATTTTTTGAAACTAGGGAACACATCATCCTTTGATTTGATAGGATATACCGAGACTTTTCTAGTAGCGTCATCTATGAAAGTGACAAAGTAAAGAGAACCACCTAAGGACCTAGTGGGCATAGGACCACACACATTTGTATGAACGAGATATAAAGGCTGAATTGAGGAGTCAATGTGAGTTCTATCTACATTTTTGGTTTGCTTTCCATATTGACAATGCTCACAAAATGAAAAATCAGAGAAAGATAACACAGGTAAGTAGCCAGAACGAGAAAGATTTTCCATTCCACTACGAGATATATGGCCCAAACGACCATGCCAAATACAAGCCATAGGCTGTTCAGTAACAGCTACCAAGTGTTCTTTCTGTGATACAAATAAAGGATAAAGTGAGCCAACTTTGCTTCCTTTTGTAGCAACCATATTGCCCTTTGATAAACGAAAGGACTGAGCATAGAAGACCACCTTGTAACCAAGGTCATCAAGTTGACCAACTGACATCAAACTGCGTGATAAATGAGGTACATGGCGTACATTATGCATATTAAATTTTGAACCATCAATGAACTGCACAACCACGTCTCCAATCCTCACAACATCACACTGGTAAGAGTCACCAAGTCTCATGGTACCAAGAGACTTCACACCCAAAAACTCGAAGATGATCATAATATGGTGGTTTCCCTGTCCATAACTCTTGTGCCACTTTCAGACCTTTGGTAGTACTAGATACGGTTAACCACATGAATTGTAGTCAATACTGCTTCTATCTTGAATAGTTCTATTCATCCTCTCAGCTACACCATTTTGTAGTGGGGTATAAGGAGTTGTAAACTCTCTATGAATCCCTCTAGACTGACAGAAAAGGCTGAATTCATGTGAGGTATACTCACCCCCATTATCTAAACATAAAGCCTTAAGCTTAGTTCCTTTTTCAGTCTCAACTGAAGGAAGCCATTTTTTGAAACTAGGGAACACATCATCCTTTGATTTGATAGGATATACCGAGACTTTTCTAGTAGCGTCATCTATGAAAGTGACAAAGTAAAGAGAACCACCTAAGGACCTAGTGGGCATAGGACCACACACATTTGTATGAACGAGATATAAAGGCTGAATTGAGGAGTCAATGTGAGTTCTATCTACATTTTTGGTTTGCTTTCCATATTGACAATGCTCACAAAATGAAAAATCAGAGAAAGATAACACAGGTAAGTAGCCAGAACGAGAAAGATTTTCCATTCCACTACGAGATATATGGCCCAAACGACCATGCCAAATACAAGCCATAGGCTGTTGAGTAACAGCTACCAAGTGTTCTTTCTGTGATACAAATAAAGGATAAAGTGAGCCAACTTTGCTTCCTTTTGTAGCAACCATATTGCCCTTTGATAAACGAAAGGACTGAGCATAGAAGACCACCTTGTAACCAAGGTCATCAAGTTGACCAACTGACATCAAACTGCGTGATAAATGAGGTACATGGCGTACATTATGCATATTAAATTTTGAACCATCAATGAACTGCACAACCACGTCTCCAATCCTCACAACATCACACTGGTAAGAGTCACCAAGTCTCATGGTACCAAGAGACTTCACACCCAAAAACTCGAAGATGATCATAATATGGTGGTTTCCCTGTCCATAACTCTTGTGCCCCTTTCAGACCTTTGGTAGTACTAGATAAGGTTAACCACATGAATTGTAGTCAATACTGCTTCTATCTTGAATAGTTCTATTCATCCTCTCAGCTACACCATTTTGTAGTGGGGTATAAGGAGTTGTAAACTCTCTATGAATCCCTCTAGACTGACAGAAAAGGCTGAATTCATGTGAGGTATACTCACCCCCATTATCTAAACATAAAGCCTTAAGCTTAGTTCCTTTTTCAGTCTCAACTGAAGGAAGCCATTTTTTGAAACTAGGGAACACATCATCCTTTGATTTGATAGGATATACCGAGACTTTTCTAGTAGCGTCATCTATGAAAGTGACAAAGTAAAGAGAACCACCTAAGGACCTAGTGGGCATAGGAACACACACATTTGTATGAACGAGATATAAAGGCTGAATTGAGGAGTCAATGTGAGTTCTATCTACATTTTTGGTTTGCTTTCCATATTGACAATGCTCACAAAATGAAAAATCAGAGAAAGATAACACAGGTAAGTAGCCAGAACGAGAAAGATTTTCCATTCCACTACGAGATATATGGCCCAAACGACCATGCCAAATACAAGCCATAGGCTGTTCAGTAACAGCTACCAAGTGTTCTTTCTGTGATACAAATAAAGGATAAAGTGAGCCAACTTTGCTTCCTTTTGTAGCAACCATATTGCCCTTTGATAAACGAAAGGACTGAGCATAGAAGACCACCTTGTAACCAAGGTCATCAAGTTGACCAACTCACATCAAACTGCGTGATAAATGAGGTACATGGCGTACATTATGCATATTAAATTTTGAACCATCAATGAACTGCACAACCACGTCTCCAATCCTCACAACATCACACTGGTAAGAGTCACCAAGTCTCATGGTACCAAGAGACTTCACACCCAAAAACTCGAAGATGATCATAATATGGTGGTTTCCCTGTCCATAACTCTTGTGCCACTTTCAGACCTTTGGTAGTACTAGATACGGTTAACCACATGAATTGTAGTCAATACTGCTTCTATCTTGAATAGTTCTATTCATCCTCTCAGCTACACCATTTTGTAGTGGGGTATAAGGAGTTGTAAACTCTCTATGAATCCCTCTAGACTGACAGAAAAGGCTGAATTCATGTGAGGTATACTCACCCCCATTATCTAAACATAAAGCCTTAAGCTTAGTTCCTTTTTCAGTCTCAACTGAAGGAAGCCATTTTTTGAAACTAGGGAACACATCATCCTTTGATTTGATAGGATATACCGAGACTTTTCTAGTAGCGTCATCTATGAAAGTGACAAAGTAAAGAGAACCACCTAAGGACCTAGTGGGCATAGGACCACACACATTTGTATGAACGAGATATAAAGGCTGAATTGAGGAGTCAATGTGAGTTCTATCTACATTTTTGGTTTGCTTTCCATATTGACAATGCTCACAAAATGAAAAATCAGAGAAAGATAACACAGGTAAGTAGCCAGAATGAGAAAGATTTTCCATTCCACTACGAGATATATGGCCCAAACGACCATGCCAAATACAAGCCATAGGCTGTTCAGTAACAGCTACCAAGTGTTCTTTCTGTGATACAAATAAAGGATAAAGTGAGCCAACTTTGCTTCCTTTTGTAGCAACCATATTGCCCTTTGATAAACGAAAGGACTGAGCATAGAAGACCACCTTTTAACCAAGGTCATCAAGTTGACCAACTGACATCAAACTGCGTGATAAATGAGGTACATGGCGTACATTATGCATATTAAATTTTGAACCATCAATGAACTGCACAACCACGTCTCCAATCCTCACAACATCACACTGGTAAGAGTCACCAAGTCTCATGGTACCAAGAGACTTCACACCCAAAAACTCGAAGATGATCATAATATGGTGGTTTCCCTGTCCATAACTCTTGTGCCACTTTCAGACCTTTGGTAGTACTAGATACGGTTAACCACATGAATTGTAGTCAATACTGCTTCTATCTTGAATAGTTCTATTCATCCTCTCAGCTACACCATTTTGTAGTGGGGTATAAGGAGTTGTAAACTCTCTATGAATCCCTCTAGACTGACAGAAAAGGCTGAATTCATGTGAGGTATACTCACCCCCATTATCTAAACATAAAGCCTTAAGCTTAGTTCCTTTTTCAGTCTCAACTGAAGGAAGCCATTTTTTGAAACTAGGGAACACATCATCCTTTGATTTGATAGGATATACCGAGACTTTTCTAGTAGCGTCATCTATGAAAGTGACAAAGTAAAGAGAACCACCTAAGGACCTAGTGGGCATAGGACCACACACATTTGTATGACCGAGATATAAAGGCTGAATTGAGGAGTCAATGTGAGTTCTATCTACATTTTTGGTTTGCTTTCCATATTGACAATGCTCACAAAATGAAAAATCAGAGAAAGATAACACAGGTAAGTAGCCAGAACGAGAAAGATTTTCCATTTCACTACGAGATATATGGCCCAAACGACCATGCCAAATACAAGCCATAGGCTGTTCAGTAACAGCTACCAAGTGTTCTTTCTGTGATACAAATAAAGGATAAAGTGAGCCAACTTTGCTTCCTTTTGTAGCAACCATATTGCCCTTTGATAAACGAAAGGACTGAGCATAGAAGACCACCTTGTAACCAAGGTCATCAAGTTGACCAACTGACATCAAACTGCGTGATAAATGAGGTACATGGTGTACATTATGCATATTAAATTTTGAACCATCAATGAACTGCACAACCACGTCTCCAATCCTCACAACATCACACTGGTAAGAGTCACCAAGTCTCATGGTACCAAGAGACTTCACACCCAAAAACTCGAAGATGATCATAATATGGTGGTTTCCCTGTCCATAACTCTTGTGCCACTTTCAGACCTTTGGTAGTACTAGATAAGGTTAACCACATGAATTGTAGTCAATACTGCTTCTATCTTGAATAGTTCTATTCATCCTCTCAGCTACACCATTTTGTAGTGGGGTATAAGGAGTTGTAAACTCTCTATGAATCCCTCTAGACTGACAGAAAAGGCTGAATTCATGTGAGGTATACTCACCCCCATTATCTAAACATAAAGCCTTAAGCTTAGTTCCTTTTTCAGTCTCAACTGAAGGAAGCCATTTTTTGAAACTAGGGAACACATCATCCTTTGATTTGATAGGATATACCGAGACTTTTCTAGTAGCGTCATCTATGAAAGTGACAAAGTAAAGAGAACCACCTAAGGACCTAGTGGGCATAGGACCACACACATTTGTATGAACGAGATATAAAGGCTGAATTGAGGAGTCAATGTGAGTTCTATCTACATTTTTGGTTTGCTTTCCATATTGACAATGCTCACAAAATGAAAAATCAGAGAAAGATAACACAGGTAAGTAGCCAGAATGAGAAAGATTTTCCATTCCACTACGAGATATATGGCCCAAACGACCATGCCAAATACAAGCCATAGGCTGTTCAGTAACAGCTACCAAGTGTTCTTTCTGTGATACAAATAAAGGATAAAGTGAGCCAACTTTGCTTCCTTTTGTAGCAACCATATTGCCCTTTGATAAATGAAAGGACTGAGCATAGAAGACCACCTTGTAACCAAGGTCATCAAGTTGACCAACTGACATCAAACTGCGTGATAAATGAGGTACATGGCGTACATTATGCATATTAAATTTTGAACCATCAATGAACTGCACAACCACGTCTCCAATCCTCACAACATCACACTGGTAAGAGTCACCAAGTCTCATGGTACCAAGAGACTTCACACCCAAAAACTCGAAGATGATCATAATATGGTTGTTTCCCTGTCCATAACTCTTGTGCCACTTTCAGACCTTTGGTAGTACTAGATACCGTTAACCACATGAATTGTAGTCAATACTGCTTCTATCTTGAATAGTTCTATTCATCCTCTCAGCTACACCATTTTGTAGTGGGGTATAAGGAGTTGTAAACTCTCTATGAATCCCTCTAGACTGACAGAAAAGGCTGAATTCATGTGAGGTATACTCACCCCCATTATCTAAACATAAAGCCTTAAGCTTAGTTCCTTTTTCAGTCTCAACTGAAGGAAGCCATTTTTTGAAACTAGGGAACACATCATCCTTTGATTTGATAGGATATACCGAGACTTTTCTAGTAGCGTCATCTATGAAAGTGACAAAGTAAAGAGAACCACCTAAGGACCTAGTGGGCATAGGACCACACACATTTGTATGAACGAGATATAAAGGCTGAATTGAGGAGTCAATGTGAGTTCTATCTACATTTTTGGTTTGCTTTCCATATTGACAATGCTCACAAAATGAAAAATCAGAGAAAGATAACACAGGTAAGTAGCCAGAACGAGAAAGATTTTCCATTCCACTACGAGATATATGGCCCAAACGACCATGCCAAATACAAGCCATAGGCTGTTCAGTAACAGCTACCAAGTGTTCTTTCTGTGATACAAATAAAGGATAAAGTGAGCCAACTTTGCTTCCTTTTGTAGCAACCATATTGCCCTTTGATAAACGAAAGGACTGAGCATAGAAGACCACCTTGTAACCAAGGTCATCAAGTTGACCAACTGACATCAAACTGCGTGATAAATGAGGTACATGGCGTACATTATGCATATTAAATTTTGAACCATCAATGAACTGCACAACCACGTCTCCAATCCTCACAACATCACACTGGTAAGAGTCACCAAGTCTCATGGTTCCAAGAGACTTCACACCCAAAAACTCGAAGATGATCATAATATGGTGGTTTCCCTGTCCATAACTCTTGTGCCACTTTCAGACCTTTGGTAGTACTAGATAAGGTTAACCACATGAATTGTAGTCAATACTGCTTCTATCTTGAATAGTTCTATTCATCCTCTCAGCTACACCATTTTGTAGTGGGGTATAAGGAGTTGTAAACTCTCTATGAATCCCTCTAGACTGACAGAAAAGGCTGAATTCATGTGAGGTATACTCACCCCCATTATCTAAACATAAAGCCTTAAGCTTAGTTCCTTTTTCAGTCTCAACTGAAGGAAGCCATTTTTTGAAACTAGGGAACACATCATCCTTTGATTTGATAGGATATACCGAGACTTTTCTAGTAGCGTCATCTATGAAAGTGACAAAGTAAAGAGAACCACCTAAGGACCTAGTGGGCATAGGACCACACACATTTGTATGAACGAGATATAAAGGCTGAATTGAGGAGTCAATGTGAGTTCTATCTACATTTTTGGTTTGCTTTCCATATTGACAATGCTCACAAAATGAAAAATCAGAGAAAGATAACACAGGTAAGTAGCCAGAACGAGAAAGATTTTCCATTCCACTACGAGATATATGGCCCAAACGACCATGCCAAATACAAGCCATAGGCTGTTCAGTAACAGCTACCAAGTGTTCTTTCTGTGATACAAATAAAGGATAAAGTGAGCCAACTTTGCTTCCTTTTGTAGCAACCATATTGCCCTTTGATAAACGAAAGGACTGAGCATAGAAGACCACCTTGTAACCAAGGTCATCAAGTTGACCAACTGACATCAAACTGCGTGATAAATGAGGTACATGGCGTACATTATGCATATTAAATTTTGAACCATCAATGAACTACACAACCACGTCTCCAATCCTCACAACATCACACTGGTAAGAGTCACCAAGTCTCATGGTACCAAGAGACTTTGCTACATAATTAGAGAACCATTCTCTATGTGGTGTCACATGGAAAGAATCACTAGAATCTAGCAGCCAGGTGTGGGAAAGAGAATCAGCCATAAGTGCCTCAGATGGCACAGTACTATCAAGTGTCAACACATCAGCATCATCAGAAATAGCATTAATTTCTTCAATCTTCACAGTCGAAGTAGATGGTGCAGGTAATTGTTTAACATACCCATCAACATTCTGTCCTTTACCTTTAGCATTCTTTAATGCATAACAGTCTTTATTCATGTGTCCTTTCTTATGACAATAATGGCATTCGATATCCCTCTTCCTTGATTTACTTCTACTCTTATTCAGTTGACCATTCTTTTCCTTGTTCTTGCTCCTACCACGTTGGTGGTTCTTTCCTTGGTAAGAATCACGAACATTATATGCATCTCCACTCTGAGTGCCAACCATAGATTTTCTACGAATCTCCTCACTCAAGAGTGCTCCACATATGTCATCATGGACGAGTTTACCACCAGGTGCACTATTGCTAATAGCTATGCAAAACGTATCCCATGATGATGGCAGGGTGCATAACAACAATACTACTTTCATTTCATTATCCATATCCATTTTCTGAGCCTGTAACTGGGAGAATATAGCATCAAAATCATTTAGATGAGCAGCAACACTATCTGTGTCCTTCATACAAAGTTCATATAATTTTGTCATGAGATACACTTTATTTGATGTCGTCTCTTTTTCATATGTATTGCATAACTTCTTCCAAAGCTCCTCTGCACTTTCACAGTCTAATACTGTAGAGTAAACATTATCTGCCAGGTGCAAACGAATGGTAGACCTGGCCATTTCATCTAACTCATCCCAATCATCTCCATCCATGTCAGCAGGCTTCTTTGAAATCCCATTTACTGGCTTCCATTGCCTCCTTTGAATCAGCATATCTTTAATTTGATTCTTCCATAGAGCAAAGTTTGGGCCATCAAGTTTTCAGATCTCAAAATGGGCTTTGCCCTCCAAGTTATAGCTCCTCCTCGGAACACTAGCACTAGACCGTGATCCATCGGATGTGCCTGAGACCTCTGATGCCATGATGATAGAGAACTGAATAGAATGAAAATGGAGCTAGAAGAGTCAAAACACCAATAAATAAGTGTATCAAGGAGTAAATCGACCACTGTATAGTTGACTAAACCAGAAATCTGAAAAAATTTGGTCAGAGTATCCTCTGCAAAATTAGCATGTGACCAGTGTCAAAGTATCATAAAACTGCAAGTACTGACATGTCTACCTGCATAGTGAATCACTGACTCGAGTGCATATAATCAGTTATCCAATAGAAGCCAACTAGGCTTATCGAGCACCTATGAACAACTATCATACATCTCCTATGGCGAGGTTGGGTAAGTCTTCCACTTGCATCACCGAAGAGACCCCGACATCTGGGTGTCTCCCAGTTAAGAAAACCTCATCACGACCCTCTTTATCAAATGTAAAAGGCTTTATGCAAAGAACGTAACCGCTATATCAATGACAACATGGACGTACATAAGCGGTATCCATAGAAGCGTACATGGTGTGTATGTGCTCAGTATATGCAGTAAAATGACACTAAAAGGCTGATTACACAGCCCAAAAACTAGCCAATAACACCTGCAAGTGTCTGTCAACTCTGATGTTTTAAGCTTAAATAACCTGCATAAATTTGCAGCGGTTGCTCCCACCAAAAGTGAAAACCTCTCGAGAAACTTGTAGTGTTACGAGTGTGGCTGAAAATACAGCCCCAAAGGTTGATATTTATTGTCTTAGAAGTACAAAGAACACTCTTCTTGATGTTCTTGGACCTATGTGAAGAGAACTATGTGCAAAAGTACTCCAAAATGGCTCCAAAAGACACCCCAAAAATGCTTCAAAAATAGGCTTTGAAAGCAAAGAATGAATCTTTGAGGGACCAAAAATTGTTGAAGGTAATGTCAACCTTAGTCTTTCCCCTTCTTCAGACACCACAAGAGTGTAGCTTAGTGGCAAGAGGTTGTCACGGTTAAGCGAGCTCTAGAGGGAACAGTATTGGGATGGGTGACCTCCCGGGAAGTACTAGGAACCTCTATATTCCTTGATCGTTGAGGTCCTCCCTCACGCGCAGCCAACGGCACCAATGGTGACTTCGGTGACTCAGATGACAAGGTATGCCAAGGTCTATGCCTTGGTCGCTGCCTTAGTCGTAAGCCTTGGGGGGGGGTGCTTGCTGCACTCGCACAAAAGGAACAAATCTTCTGTCTCGAACTGCTCTGATACCAGTGAAGTATTTTGATGGCGATGCACCACAGTGCGCTCTCCTTCTCGACAGATCCATGATGATATGCTTGCAATAGAAAACCGAGCTCCTCAATGCCGCATGCAATACTCTGCACAGAGGCTGCAGAATACGCAGAAAACATAGTACACAAGGAGCATGAAGACTGACTTCTTAGGTCTTACAAATGCGGTCGAACTTACAGTCAGTGACTGACCAGACCACTATATGTTTTATTAAAGGACATATACAAAGAAGTGTCCGATGGTCATTTGGCCTTTCACATGGACACTAACGGTAACATTGCAAAGTTGTCATTCACTACCAATGCATCTGATAGGTAGTTGTCGTCACCTTCAAATGTAGAATTGGAAAAGGATGAGTCCTCTACTTCATCTAACTCATTGATAGGAGTCAAATTATGGTATGCCCAATTTTGAACATGGCATTTGCGATGCATCTTTTCCACTGACCATGGATACCATGAAAGCAATAACATGTTAGTTCTCTGACACCAATGCAATGTCCACCTAACCTTGAATAGGCACAAATCGAATGCAAGGATCAAACTTGAGATATCCCCTTACAATCCCAAGCCTCCTCCCTGTTCACTTCGTCAATCTACACTTCCCAAAAGACCCATGTGACATCTCTCCCTTTTGACTCTAACAAATGTCCCCTGATAAGTTTCACAACATCTGCAACACACTTCAACAGTGCACCTTTAGGTTTAAGTTGTTCGTGGGTTAGCACCCTTTTTACAACTGCACCTACACCATCATGTTCTTCCTTCCCGTGCCCTGAATCAAAGAAGTTCCATATCATAGTCATGTCTGTTAGCCCTAGATATCTTCCTACGAAGTAAAATGGATGTTTAGCTTTAAATTGAGAAGCTTCACCATCTGACCATACCCAATGTTGGCTTAATTCAAGGTTTAGCTCTCTCAACCATTGCCAATGTAATTGAAAACAATGTTGCACAAAAAGGGTCTCATGCTTCTTGTCATCAGATATGAAGAAGTGGATTACCTTTTTAGGAATACCCTCAAAATGAAAATATGTGATATGCACAAAAATAGTCACCTCTACAAACTACCAATGCATAGATTGTATTTTATTTTGCTCGCAGAATGTATAGTTTTCTACAAAATCAACCACAGAAACCACAACATCGCCTAGGAATTTAGAGACACACATCTTATACTAGTTCACTTGCCATAAATAAATGAAATTGTGCTTGATAAATTTCTTTAGAGTTTTCTTAAATAATCCTCTTACAACTTTAGGACTCATCTCCCTCTTTATCAATTCTTCCCTTTTATGAACTTGTCCTTCATACATTGACTCGACATATTCAAACAAATTTACATGAATATGAGATTCCTCAATGCTAGTCTCTCTCGGACACCACTTAAGATGTCCTACTGCACAATCAGAGCACTCACCCATCACACATTTGTACTGGTGGAATGTGGTATCATTTTGACATGGACATAGAATACTCTCAATAATGCTGCTAATCGATCGAAATGTAATGTTGAAGCATTGCACCTTGATGTCTTCCCTACTTGAGAAATAGAGCAATCACATTTACAAAGACAACTATGCACGGCCGAGCTTGATTGACGTAGGAGATTGATTGCATCCTTGAGGTATGACATTTGAATGTGATAAATATAGCAACATGTGAATCTATCTTTCAATCTCTTAACAAAATATGGATTCAATGATTCAAACTTTCGAAGTTGGATATTTATCATTGGATGCAATTGTTTGAAGCATATAAATAGCCCCATCTACATTACACAAAAAAGTGGTTGTTAGTAGTCATTAATTAGCTAGTTATCAATTTGCTATTACTAAGTAGTTGGTGGTTAGTTGTTACAAGGTGTTAGATTAATACTAGTTAGTTCTCAATAATTAGCTATTACTAATTAGCTTGTTAGTAATTAGCTATTACTAATTAGCTTGTTAGTAATTAGTTATTATTAAGCAATTGGTTCTTGGTTAGCTATTTGTAATTAGCTATTACTAAGTAGCTGGTTCTTATGGTGTTCTTAGTAATTAGCTATTACTGAGAACAATTAGCTTGTTAGCAATTAGCTATTACTAAGTAGCTGGTTCTTGGTTAACTATTTGTAATTAGCTATTACTAATAAGATTGTTACTAATCAAATATTACTAAGTAGATGGTTCTTGGTTAGCTATTTGTAATTATCTATTACTAATTAGCTTGTTACTAATTAGCTTGTTACTAATTAGCTTGTTACTAATTAGCTTGTTACTAATTAGCTTGTTACTAATTAGCTTGTTATTAATTAGCTATTACTAATTAGCTTGTTACTAATTAGTTATACTAAGTAGTTGGTTCTTGGTTAGCTGTTTGTGATTAGCTATTACTAATTAGCTTTTTACTAATTAGTTATTACTAATTAGATTGTTATTAATTAGCTTGTTACTAAGTATCTTGTTACTCATTATCTTGTTACTAATTAGCTATTACTAATTAGCTTGTTAGTAATTATCTATTACTAAGTAGCTTGTTCTTGGTAACTTGTTTGTAATTAGCTATTACTAATTAGCTTGTTACTAGTGAGCTATTACTAATTAGCTTGTTACTAATTAGCTTGTTACTAACTAGCTTGTTACTCATTAGCTTGTTACTAATTAGCTCTTACTAATTATCTATGACTAATTAGCTTGTTACTAACTAGTTTGTTACTCATTAGCTTGTTACTAATTAGCTACTACTAATTAGCTTGTTAGTAATTAGCTATTACTATGTAGCTGATTCTTGGTTAGCTGTTTGTAATTAGCTATTACTAATTAGCTTGTTATTAATTATCTTGTTACTCATTAGCTTAATACTGATTAGTTTATTAGTAATTAGCTATTACTAAGTAGTTGATTCTTGGTTAGCTGTTTGTAATTAGCTATTACTAATTAGCTATTACTAATTAGCTATCACTAAGTAGCTTGTTACTAATTAGCTTGTTAGTAATTAGCCATTACTAAGTAGCTGGTTATTGGTTAGTTGTTTGTAATTAGCTATTACTAATTATCTATTACTAAGTAGCTGGTTCTTGGTTAGCTGTTTGTAATTAGCTATTGCTAATTAGCTTGTTACTAATTAGCTATTGCTAAGTAGCTTGTCATTAATAAGATATTACTAAGTAGTTGGTTCTTGGATAGTCGTTTGTAATTAGCTATTACTAATTAGCTTGCTACTAGTAACCTATTCCTAAGTAGCTAGTTCTTAGTTAGTTCTTAGTAATTAGCTACTATTATTTACCTTGTTAACAGTTAGTTATTATTAAGTCGCTAGTCGTTGGTTAATTGTTTGTTGTTAATTATTACTAATAGTCTATTACTAATTAGCTTGTTACCAATTAGCTATTACTAAGTAGCTAGTTCTTAGTTAGTGGTTAGTGTTAGTAATTAAATATTACTAAGCAGCTAGTTCTTGGTTAGTTGTTTGTAATTAGCTATTACTAATTAGCTTCTACTAATTAGCTATTCCTTAGTAGCTGGTTCTTGGTTAGTTGTTTGTAATTAGCTATTACTATTTAGCTTGTTACTAGTTACCTATTACTAAGTAGCTGGTTCTTAGTTGTTAGTAATTAGCTATTACTATTTAGCTTGTTAAGAGTTTGTTATTATTAAGTAGCTACTTCTTGGTTAGTTGTTAGTAATTAGTTATTGTTGAGATATCAAGCTCAACATGTGATGGTCCAGGGTGACACATATCAGTTTTTTGTTTCTCTGACATGTATAGTGGTCACACCGGTATATGTCAACGATACTTCATTGAGCTTTATTAGATTTATCTACCGAGAGTGATGGCACATTTGTTCCTTGCCAGCTCACTCATTCGTGGACATTCGGTTTTTCCTTATGTACTAGTCTTTATATATTGCACTTGTTGTGTTCTTGTTTTTTAGGTCATTCTTGTACATTCATTTTTATGTAATAGAAGAAGAAGAAGAAGATAATTCTTCCTTGCCTCAATCTGTGTGTGTGCTTCTCCTTGAGAGTGAGAGTGTGTGTGTGAGCTCTCTTCCTTATCTCCTTCCTCGTGACATGGTATTAGAGCGAGCGTGGCTGTAGAGAGCTCGTGGACAAGGCGACAGTGAAGACTACACGGCAAGGCATGGAGAAACGTGATTCACAAATGGCCTCCATTTGCTACAAAAATCGGCGTGAAGGTAGAAAACCTCAAAATATTTTCGAGAGTTATCCCTTTAGGATCACTTTTTTTTGTCAGATCAAAGTTTCGGAGCCATCTCCACCTCCATTTTGAGCCCTAAGGTGGGGCCCACAGAAAAACCAGGTCAGTTTCATAAATTGTGACTTGCCTTGTGTTTGGAAACACTCATATATTCTAGATCAAGAGTTTCAAGCGATTTCGTGTACTGTTGGTACACGAAAACTATGTTTTTCTGATATTGAACTGTCACGTCATAGTGTGATAGTGTTCAAGTAGAAGTACTGCTTGTAGTGTTTTGTAGTGTTGTGAATTACTGCAGAAATGGCAAATGCAGATGGAATGAGTCAGTTTATGAGCGATAAGCTAGACAAGAACAACTTCCATGCTTGGAGATTCAGAATGACGAATTTCCTGATGAGAAAAGGCTACTAGAAGTACATCAAAGGAGAGAATGAATATGCTCCGCAGTTACTACAGAGGGATCAGATTGTGGACCAATCAAGAGCAAATGAGAAATGGAATCAAGGAGCATGGAAGGTAATGTATTGGCTATCTGTTAGCATACAAGATAGCATGATTGGACACATACAGGATGCCAAGAATCCGAAAGAGGCTTGGAACAGTTTGGTCACTTTGTATGAGACCAATACAAAGGCACTGAAATTGCAACCCAAGAATGAGCTGCATACCTTGGAAAAGTGCAATAGTGTTCAAGCAGAAGTGCTACTTGTAGTGTTTTGCAGTGTTGTGAATTGCTACAGAAATGGCAAACGGAGATGGAATGAGTCAGCTTATGAGCAATAAGCTGGACAAGAACAACTTCCATGCTTGGAGATTCAGAATGCTGAATTTCCTGATGGGAAAAGGCTACTGGATCTACATCGAAGGAGAGGATGAAAATGCTCTGCAGTTATCAGAAAGGAATCAAACTGCATATCAGGTAAGATCATATGAGGAATGGAATCAAGAAGCACGAAAGGTAATGTACTGGCTATCTGTTAGCATACAGGATGGCATGATTGGACACATATAGGATGCCAAGACTCTAAAAGAGGCTTGGAACAGTTTGGTTACATTGTATGATACCAATACAAAGGCACTGAAATGGCAACTCAAGAATGAGTTGCATACATTGGAAAAGAGGAGCATGTCGGTAAGTGACTACACTCTGAAAATCAAAAGCATATGTGACTCACTTTCATCTATCAGCATGAATGTAGATGATGATGATAAGGTGGAATTGTGCCTTCGTGATTTAGGAGTTGCATATAAGCAGTTCAAAACTTCTATGCAGACCAGAGAAAATATTTTGAATTTCGCTGATTTGGTATCCATGCTCATTATTGAAGAAAAGAATCTCGGTGCGGATTCAAACTCCCAAGGAAAGCCCAGTTCTGAGCAGGTATTCTACTCTAGCAGAGGAAGAGGCAAAGGTAGAGGTTTCGTAAGTGGAAGAGGAAACAATAACCAAGACCAAGGTCAACAATAGAATCATGCAGGAGGAAGAGGATAGTTTTGAGGCAGTGGGAGCCAAAGAGGTCATAGAAATTTCCAAAGAAATGATAGTAAAGGATGTTGGAATTGTGGTAAACCTAGACACTTTGAATGTGGTTGCACGTTGAAGAACCAAAATAACAAAAGGCAGCAAAACAACTATGCATCCACAAGTGTAGATGATTTCGAGAAGCTATTCATGGTTCAACATCACATGATGAATACGATGTCTACTAGTATTTCAAAATCGAATGATAATGTCCGGTATGTTGATTCAGGTGCTTCAAATCACATGACCAGTCATGTAGAATGGTTTAGTAGTTTGCAAAAAATGCCAGTTCTTGGATATGTTGAAACAGGTGATGATACATTGCATCCTATCGAGCATACACGAAACATAGCATTTGTTGAGATATCAAGCTCAACATGTGATGATCCAAGATGACACGTACCAGTTTTTCATTTCTCTAACATATATAGTGGTCACACCGGTATATGTCGGGGATACTTCATTGAGCTTTATTAGATTTATCTATCGAGAGCGATGGCACATTTGTTCCTTGCCAACTCACTCATTCGCGAACATTAGGTTTTTCCTTATGTATGGATCTTTATATATTGGACTTGTTGTATTCTTGTTTTTTAGGTCATTCTTGTACATTCCTTATTTGTGTAATAGAAGAAGAAGAAGATCATTCTTCCTTGCCTCAATCTGTGTGTGTGTTTCTCCTTGAGAGTGAGAGTGTGTGTGTGAGCTCTCTTCCTTATCTCCTTCCTTGTGACATGGTATCAAAGCGAGCGTGGCTGTCGAGAGCTCGTGGGGAAGGCGACGTTGAAGAGTACACAGCAAGGCATGGAGAAAACGCGATTCACAAACGACCTCTGTTTGCTACAAAAATCGGCGTTAAGATAGAAGACCCCAAAATATTTTTGGAGCCATCTCGACCTTCATTTCGAGCCCACAAGGTGGGGCCTGTTGGAGATAGACGTCTGCGGAAGCACGCGAACAACACAAGGAAGAAGAAGAAGCTTGGAGCACAAACACACAATACTGAATGTATTACTAGAGAATGTACAAAGATAAGTAGCCCATTAGGGCAATAGGCGTATATACAAGCTGGGGGAAAAAAACCTCCTAAAGAGGGAAAAAAGTGCCCCGGCGGTCTTAGAGTGTTCACACACATCACTACCTAAATATATCAACAAATCCCCCCTAGGAGTGAGGCAGTGAAGAAGGAGCTGGCACTCATGTATAAGGAAGTGCCAAGCTATGTGGAAATCACTCCACAAAAGGAAGTAAGCCCAAAGCTTTGCGGAAAGCTTCAAACTTCTCCCTAGGCAGAGCCTTCGTGAAAAGGTCTGCAATGTTCTCCTGCGTGGGCACATATGCCAAGATGATCTCCCCAGTAGAGAACCTCTCCCTGACATAGTGATAATGCACCTCAATGTGCTTAGTGCGAGCATGGAACACAGGGTTCCTCGCAACTGCCAATGCGCTCTGACTGTCAGTGAAGATGGTGGTGGCAGAAGACTGGCCAACACCCAAATCAGCCATAAGGCGTCTGAGCCACACACACTCAATAGTCTCTGTGAAAGCTGCCCTATACTCAGCCTCACAACTGGAAGTGGCCACAGTAGGCTGCTTCTTGCTCAACCAAGATATACATGAGCTACCAAGCATGAAGCAAAAACCACTGGTGGACACACGAGTGTCATAGCAACTAGCCCAATCTGAGTCACAAAAAGCATGCAAATCTGGCGGTAGTGATCCCCCCTCGAGATAAAACAATCTAAGTAGCCGAGTACCACTCAAGTAGTGAAAGATGCGCTTAACCGCTTTCCAATGCGTGACTCCTGGGTAATGCATAAACCTACTCATCTGTGAGACAGCAAACTGAATATCTGGCTGAGTAATGCATAAGTAAATCAAGCATCCAATAGCCTGCTGATAGAGAACAACATCAAATGCATCTCCAGCATCATGAAGACTCAATCGTAAACCTGTCTCCATAGGAGTGGCAATAGGCTTACAGTCTTCAAGGCCAAAACACTGCAATAATGTGTCAATATATTTCGTTTGACACAAAGCCATTCCACCATCAACGTGCATAAACTGAATGCCCAAATAGTGATGCAAATGCCCCAAATCAGACATCTCAAATGAGGCATGCAAATCAGCCTTAAAATCAGCAATATGTGTCTCAATAGGACCAGTGAGCAGCATGTCATCAACATAGACAACAATGATCAGAAGCACATCATTAGCACGTTTAACATATAAGGTGCTTTCAGTTGGACTGTTCTCAAAACCATGTGCAATCAGATAGGCATGTATCTTCTCATACCAAGCACGTGGTGCTTGCTTTAAACCATATAATGCCTTCTTTAACCTGCAAACCTGGTTTTCGTGCCCTTTTTGCACAAAGCCACGGGGCTAAAAAACATACACTTCTTCATGCAAGTCACCATTCAGAAATGCTATTTTAATGTCCAACTGATGTACATTCCAACCATGATGGGCTGCAAGTGCACAAATGCTCCAAACAGTAGTCATACGGCATGTAGGTGCAAAGGTCTCATCAAAATCAATGCCTCTTTCCTTTGCATAACCCTTTGCAACAAGCCTAGCCTTATACCTGTCAACTGTACCATCAGGTTTACGCTTCAGCTTGTATACCCACTTAGTGCCAATGGCCTTCTTGCCAGGAGGCAAGTCACATAAAGACCATGTACCATTCATTATAGCATCATATTCAGATTGCATAGCAGCCATCCAATTTTCTGAATTTCGTGCTTCATCAAAAGAAACAGGCTCATTCTCATCACAGAGACTAGATGCAGCCATAGCATAGCAATCTGATGCAAAGGAGGCACTATGAGAGCCTGAACAAGTATGATATGACAAAGGTGCATCTAATTTGCTGTCACACAAAGTCTGCACTAGCCATTTTGGCATAGTTTTTGCCTGCTCAATATCAGCTCTCTCATCAACAAGTGCATCATGTAAATTTGCATCAGAAATGGAATGATCTGCATCATCATATGAAACTTGCAAAGGCTGAGAAGTTGCCTCATTAGGACCAGCACTAGCCTATCCACTTGTAAAAAGAGGCATCAAAGTATCATACATGTCTTTGGAGCTAACAGATGTCTCCTTAGTACATGAAAGCAATGGTTGAATAGCATCTTCCACAAAGACAACATCACGACTAACCAAAATGCGTTTAGTCTGTGGATGATACAGACGATAGCCTTTACTTTCAGAACTGTACCCAACAAAAATACATTTTACTGCCTTATCATCCAATTTTCTGCGATGTTGTTCAGGCACTAATGCATATGCCAAACAACCAAAAACACGCAGATGAGCAACAGATGGCTTGCGATCATGCCAAGCCTCATATGGAGTGATAGACTGCAACACTTTAGTGGGACACCTGTTCAGTACATATGCTGCACACATGACAGCCTCAAGCCAGAAACTATGTGGTAAAGCCTGAATTTTTACCATGCACCTCGCCATCTCCATGAGTGACCTGTTCTTTCGTTCAGCAACTCCATTCTGTTGAGGTGTATACGGCACTGTACACTGGTGTTTTATCCCACGCTGAGACAGAAATGCATTAAAATCTGAAGACATATATTCCCCCCCTCGATCAGAACGGAGGGTGCCCATTTTACATGCTGACAGATTTTCAGCCAAAACCAAAAACTGTTTGAAGCACATGAACACTTCAGACTTTGCTTTGAGTGGATATACCCATGCATGCCTGGAAAAATCATCAATGAAAGTCACAAAGTAAAGGTAATTTCCAAAAGAGGATGTCTACATAGGACCACAGACATCACTATGTACAAGCTGCAATTTCTGCGTAGCCCGAACTGAACCATCTTTAGGAAAGGAAGAACGCTGCATTTTGCCCAAAATACAACCTTCACAAACATGTTTTCTAGGTGCCTCAAGTTTGGGCAAAGAGGACACCATTTCAGATTTGTGCAGGCGTAACAAACTAGCAAAATTCAGATGACCAAAGCGCGCATGCCAAAGCTTTGCATCTGACATAGCCTGAGAATCATGAACTACACATGCCGAATCATTCACAGATCTTTCATAGTCTACGAGCTTATAGAGCCCACGACATAAAATGCCAGAAGCAATAATCACATCGCCATTTGAGAGATCATGGACTGTACACCTGTCATCAACGAATTTCACAACCAAGCCAATCTTGGCTAATGCAGAAACTGATAACAGGTTCTTTTTGATCCCTGGCACAAATAAAGCATCTGACAAAGTGAAAGAACTACCATCAACAGTAGTGAGAATGATCTTACCAACTCCCATAACAGGATAAGAGGAGTTATTGGCGCATGTGACAGTATTCCCTGTAGGGGCAGGCTCGAGTGAAGAGAAGAAACTGCGCTGCGAGGTAATATGTTTGGTTGCCCCACTGTCAAAGTACCAAACATCTGAGTCTACTGCAGACATGCATTGATCATGAGAAGATGGGTCAAAACTGCAGACAATAGTAAACGCCCATTCTTCTTCCTGCACAAGATTTGCAGACTCTGTTTTTGGTGGAGAGGCCTCTGCAACAACCATTCCAGCCTCTTTCTTCTTTGCCTCTTTAGCAGCCAGTTTTGGACAGTTCTTTATAATATGATCATTTCCTTTACAGTACTTGCAGAACAATTTCTGCTTTTCTGATTTCTTCTCATCTTTATCCTGGTTCTTCGATTGTGCAGCATTTGCAGATTTCTGCTTACTAGTAGAAGAGCTTCATTTTCCTTTGCCCTTCTGACTAGCCAAGAAAGCTTGATCTGCAACACGCATAATGGACTTGTTCTGCCTGGACTGATCTTCCTGCAACAGAACAGAGACTAATTCCTCAGCACAAAAGGACGAAATAGCCTGCACAAGCACTGCGATAGTGCGTTCGGAGGCCGAAACGAGTATGCTCACCAATTTCGTGCGAATCTGAGACTGCAAACGGAGGAGTGTCAACGGCGCTCTAGAAGAAGCGATGATACCAATTGTTGGAGATAGACGTCTGCGGAAGCACGCGAACAGCACAAGGAAGAAGAAGAAGCTTGGAGCACAAACACACAATACTGAATGTATTACTAGAGAATGTACAAAGATAAGTAGCCCATTAGGGCAATAGGCGTATATACAAGTCGGGGAAAAAAACCTCCTAAAGAGGGAAAAAAGTGCCCCGGCGGTCCTAGAGTGTTCACACACATCACTACCTAAATATATCAACAAGGCCCATAGAGAAACTAGGTCAATTTTAGAAAGTCTAACTTGCATTGTGTTCGGCAACACTCATATATTTGAGATCCATAATTTCAAGCGATTTCGTGAACTGTTGATACACAAAAACTATGTTTTTTTGAGATCGAACTGTCACGTCATAGTGCAATAGTGTTCAAGCAGAAGTGCTACTTGTAGTGTTTTGCAATGTTGTGAATTGCTCCAGAAATGGCAAACGCAGATGGAATGAGTCAGCTTATGAGGAATAAGGTGGAAAAGAACAACTCCATGCTTGGAGATTCAGAATGATGAATTTCCTGATGGGAAAAGGCTACTGGAACTACATCGAAGGAGAGGATGAAAATGCTCTACAGTTATCAGAAAGGAATCGAACTGCATATCAGGTAAGAGCATATGAGGAATGGAATCAAGAAGCACAAAAGGTAATGTACTAGCTATCTGTTAGCATACAGGATAGCATGGTTGGACACATACAAGGTGCCAAGACTCTAAAAAAGGCTTGGAACAGTTTGGTCACATTGTATGATACCAATACAAAGGCACAGAAATTGCAAATCAAGAACGAGCTGCATACATTGGAGAAGAAGAGCATGTCGGTAAGTGACTACACCTTGAAAATCAAAAGCATATGTGAGTCACTTGCATCTATTGGTGTGAATGTAGATGACGATGATAAGGTGGAAGTGTGTCTTCGTGGTTTAGGAGCTAGTGTGTCTTTGTGGTTTAGGAGCTGCATATAAGCAGTTCATAACTTCTATATAGACCAGGGAAAATATTCCAAATTTTGATGATCTGGTATCTATGCTGATTATTGAAGAAAAGAATCTTGGTGAGGATTCAAACTCCCAAGGAAAATCTAGTTCTGAGCAGGTATTCTACTCTGGTAGAGGAAGAGGCAAAGATAGAGGTTTTGGAAATGCAAGAGGATACAGTAACCAAGACAAAGGTCAACAAAAGAATCATGCAAGAGGAAGAGGAGAGTTTTGAGGCAGGGGGAGCCAAAGAGGTCGCTAAAATTTCCAAAGAAATGATTCAGATAATGATATTAAAGGATGTTGGAATTGTGGTAAACGTGGACACTTTGAACGTGATTGCAGGTTGAAGAATCAAAATAACAAAAGGCAGCAAAATAACTATGCATCCAGAAGTACAGATGATTCTGAGAAGTTGTTCATGGTTGAACATAACATGATGAATATGTCTGCTGGTGTTTCAAATTCGAATGATAGTGTATGGTATGTTGATTCAAGTGCTTCAAATCACATGACCAGTCATGCGGAATGGTTTAGTACTTTGCAGAAATTGTCAGTTCTTGGATATGTTGAAACAGGTGATGACACATCACATCCTATTGAGCATACACGAAACATAGCACTATCGATGGAGGATGGAAAGGTAAAACATCTTGCTGATGTGCTGCATGTTCCAAATATAACAAAGAATCTAGTTTCTATTGGACAAATGGTTGACCAAGGATTACAAATCAGGTTCAATGCTGATGGATTATATGTAGAAGAGTACAGGCAGGATGGACGATTGGTTGCCAAAGGAAACAAAGTGGGTAGGATGTTCACCTTAAATGTGAAGATTCCTGAAATGAATGCAACCATGTTTGCAAAAGGTGCAGGAGTTATTGTAGATATAGAGATATGGCACAAACGGATTGGACATGCAAACTTGCAAAGGCTGAAATTGATGTAGTCAAAGGAGATTGTCCAAGGACTACCAAATTTCAAAGTTGTAGAAATGCAAAAGGTATGTGCAGCATGTCAATTTGGTAAACAGTCAAGAGCATCATTTCCACATGACAAGCATGTTAGTGAGAATGTACTAGAAGTAGTACATACAAATGTTTGGGGTCCAACAAAGACCACATCTATGGGCGGTTGCAGGTTTTATGTTACTTTAATTGATGACCATACACGCAAAGTATGGGTATATTTCATGAAAGAGAAGAGCGAGGTGTTCACTCCCTTCAAGAATTTTAAAGCTATGGTGGAAAAGCAGATAGGGAAGTACATTCAGACATTAAGATATGATGGAGGACGTAAATACATGTCAAATGAGTTCAACAATTTTCTAAAAAATCATGGAATTCGGTGTTAGTTTTCATGCACGTACACACCACAACAGAATGGCGTTGCTGAACGCAAAAATAGACATATCGCAGAAATAGCAAGAGCCTTGATGGCTAAGAAGAATATGCCTCATTGTTATTGGGTAGAAGTTGTGCATAGTGTTGTATACATCATGAACAGAACTCCGACTGCAGCTGTACATCAAGTTACACCGGAAGAGAAGTTTACAGGTAAAAAGCCAAACTTATCACATCTGAAAGTTTTTTACTATATTGCATATGTACATGTTCCAGATGAGTTGAGGATGAAGCTTGATCCGAAAGCAGAAAAATGTGTCTTCATTGGATACTCCCTTGAGGAAAAGGGGTACAAATGTTATAACCCACTTACACGATAGGTGAAGGTGAGCAGAGATGTGGTATTTGATGAAATGTCAAGCTTCTATGCAGATGCCAAAGAAGGACTGAATCTTGAACCAAATGACAAAGAAAATGCTAAAAAATCAAGTGCATAATCTCAAGTTTTGAGTGGACCGGATGCATCATCAAGCAATAGTTCCAACTCAAATCCATGGAGTGGAAGATTGCATGGAAATTTTAGTCCAAGAAACTCATCAAATACATCCAAGAAAGGTAGAGAAAAGCTTTCTACTAGTAGTAAAACATGTGCAGGTTTTGAAGATGTTGATGGAGATTCAAGTGGTTCAAAAAAGAGTCTTGATGAGGATGGAAAGGTAAAACATCTTGCTGATGTGCTGCATGTTCCAAATATAACAAAGAATCTAGTTTCTATTGGACAAATGGTTGACCAAGGATTACAAATCAGGTTCAATGCTGATGGATTATATGTAGAAGAGTACAGGCAGGATGGACGATTGGTTGCCAAAGGAAACAAAGTGGGTAGGATGTTCACCTTAAATGTGAAGATTCCTGAAATGAATGCAACCATGTTTGCAAAAGGTGCAGGAGTTATTGTAGATATAGAGATATGGCACAAACGGATTGGACATGCAAACTTGCAAAGGCTGAAATTGATGTAGTCAAAGGAGATTGTCCAAGGACTACCAAATTTCAAAGTTGTAGAAATGCAAAAGGTATGTGCAGCATGTCAATTTGGTAAACAGTCAAGAGCATCATTTCCACATGACAAGCATGTTAGTGAGAATGTACTAGAAGTAGTACATACAAATGTTTGGGGTCCAACAAAGACCACATCTATGGGCGGTTGCAGGTTTTATGTTACTTTAATTGATGACCATACACGCAAAGTATGGGTATATTTCATGAAAGAGAAGAGCGAGGTGTTCACTCCCTTCAAGAATTTTAAAGCTATGGTGGAAAAGCAGATAGGGAAGTACATTCAGACATTAAGATATGATGGAGGACGTAAATACATGTCAAATGAGTTCAACAATTTTCTAAAAAATCATGGAATTCGGTGTTAGTTTTCATGCACGTACACACCACAACAGAATGGCGTTGCTGAACGCAAAAATAGACATATCGCAGAAATAGCAAGAGCCTTGATGGCTAAGAAGAATATGCCTCATTGTTATTGGGTAGAAGTTGTGCATAGTGTTGTATACATCATGAACAGAACTCCGACTGCAGCTGTACATCAAGTTACACCGGAAGAGAAGTTTACAGGTAAAAAGCCAAACTTATCACATCTGAAAGTTTTTTACTATATTGCATATGTACATGTTCCAGATGAGTTGAGGATGAAGCTTGATCCGAAAGCAGAAAAATGTGTCTTCATTGGATACTCCCTTGAGGAAAAGGGGTACAAATGTTATAACCCACTTACACGATAGGTGAAGGTGAGCAGAGATGTGGTATTTGATGAAATGTCAAGCTTCTATGCAGATGCCAAAGAAGGACTGAATCTTGAACCAAATGACAAAGAAAATGCTAAAAAATCAAGTGCATAATCTCAAGTTTTGAGTGGACCGGATGCATCATCAAGCAATAGTTCCAACTCAAATCCATGGAGTGGAAGATTGCATGGAAATTTTAGTCCAAGAAACTCATCAAATACATCCAAGAAAGGTAGAGAAAAGCTTTCTACTAGTAGTAAAACATGTGCAGGTTTTGAAGATGTTGATGGAGATTCAAGTGGTTCAAAAAAGAGTCTTGATGAGGAACTTGGATTGCCCTCTGTGAAGACTCTAGGAGTAACAAGGGCACATGCAGATGATACAAGGAGAAGTGACCCACGACCAAGAAGATCTAAGAGGATGCGTAATTCAGTGCAACGATAGACATATGAAAGTTACATGGCTCACCATTATGCCTACATGACAAAGGTAATACAAGATGCTGAACCTTCTTGTTTTGAAGATGCAATTGGTAATGCAGATTGGGAAAAAGCTAGGGATGAGGAGATGGCTGCACTTTATGGAAATGATACATGGAAGCTGGTTCCATTTCCACAAGGGAAGAAACCCATAGGCTGCAAATGGGTTTACAAGGTAAAGCATAATGCTGATGGTAGCATAAGCAGGTATAAAGCATGATTGGTAGCTAAAGGATATGCATAGACATATGGCATTGATTATGAGGAAACATTCAGCCTTGTAGCTAAAATGTCTACTGTTAGAACACTTGTTGCATTAGCTAGAACAAAAGGATGGACTTTGCATCAGATGGATGTGAAGAATACTTTCCTACATGGTGAGTTATAAGAAGAAGTATATATGGACCAGCCACAAGGATATGAAGATTCAAAGCATCCAGAATATGTTTACAGGTTGCAAAAGGCTTTGTATGGGCTAAAGCAAGCCCCTCGTGCATGGCATGCAGGGATTGCTGATTACTTAACCAGCATTGGGTTTGCTATGTGTGATGCAGATCACTCACTATATGCAAGGAAGGCTGATAATGGCATCACTATTGTGGCTATTTATGTTGATGACCTGATTGTAGGTGGTGATAATGAAGGAAGCATCAAAGAGGTAAAGCAACTTCTTATGCAGGAATTCGACATGAAAGATCTTGGTGTGTTGCGCTATTTCTTCGGCATTGAGTTTATACATACAAAAACAGGTATATGGATGTTGCAAAGGCAATATGCCTTGAATATGCTACAAAAGTATTGTATGGCTTATTGTAAGCCAATTTCTATGCCATTAGATCATAATTTGAAATTGGATACTACATGAGGTGAAGCATTGGAAAATGCTACTATGTACAGGAAAATTGTGGGAAGTCTTATATATCTCACTATTACAAGGCTTGATCTAAGTTATACTGTTGGATTTGAAAGTCAGTTTATGCAGGTTCCCAGGAAGCCACATTTGGATGCTCTGAGGCCCACTCTAAATTATGTGAGTGCTACTTTGGATTATGCATTGTTTTATGAGGCTGGTGTAGATTTGCAAGTTTATGGATACACCGATGCAGATTGGGCTAGTAGGATTCCAGATAGAAGATCTACTAGTGGTTTTCTATTCTCACTTGGGAGTGCAGCTGTTACGTGGAGCATCAAGAAGCAACCCATTGTTGCTTTCTGGAGTGCAGAGGCTGAGTATAGAGTTGCTGCAATGGCAGCATGTGAGGCATCATGGCTAGAAATGCTACTTATAGATTTAGGTGTGGAAGTGGGAAAGCCTAACACTATTTATTGTGATAATCTTAGCAGCATACAATTAGCACGGAATCCTATTTTCGATGCTAGAATAAAGCATATCAAGGTACATTATCACTTCATCAGAGAGAAGGTATTAGCAGGTGATATTGATCTTGTTTATGTGAGAACAGATGAGGAGGTTGCTGATATTTTCACCAAAGCACTTAGAGCTGAGAAGTTGAAGAAGTTTTGGGAGATGCTTGGATTACAGGATATGGCGTTGAGCTTGAGGGGGAGTGTTGAGATATCAAGCTCAACATGTGATGATCCAGGATGACACGTACAAGTTTTTTGTTTCTCTAACATATATAGTGGTCACACCGGTATATGTCAGGGATACTTCATTGAGCTTTATTAGATTTATCTACCGAGGGTGATGGCACATTTGTTCCTTGTCAACTCACTCATACGTGGACATTAGGTTTTTCCTTATGTACGGATCTTTATATATTGGACTTTTTGTATTCTTGTTTTTTAGGTCATTCTTGTACATTCCTTTTTTGTGTAATAGAAGAAGAAGAAGAAGATCATTCTTCCTTGCCTCAATCTGTGTGTGTGTTTCTCCTTGAGAGTGAGAATGTGTGTGTGAGCTCTCTTCCTTATCTCCTTCCTCGTGACAACATTGTCTATGGAGGACGGGAAGGTAAAACATCTTGCTGATGTGCTCCATATTCCAAACATAACAAAGAATGTGGTTTCTGTTGGACAAATGGTTGACTAGGGATTACAAGTCAGGTTCAATGTTGATGGGTTATATGTAGAAGAATACAAACATGGTGGACAATTGATTGCCAAAGGAAACAAAGTTGGTAGGATGTTCACCTTAAATGTGAAAGTTCCTGAAATGAATGTAGCCATGTTTGCAAAAGATGCAAGAGTTATTGCTGATCTAGAGATTTGGCACAAACGAATTGGATATGCAAATCTAGAAAGGCTGAAACTCATGCAATCAAAGGAGATCGTTCATGGACTACCAAATTTCAAGGTTTCAGAGATGCAAAAGGTATTTGCAACGGTAAACAATCAAGATCATCATTTCCACATGACAAGCATGTTAGTGAGAATGTGCTAGAAATAGAACATAGAGATGTTTGGGGTCCTACAAAGGAGATTGCAGGTTTTATGTTACTTTTATTGACGACCATACACAGAAAGTGTGGATATATTTCATGAAAGAGACGAGTGAGTTATTCTCTCACTTCAAGAATTTTAAACCTATGGTGGAAAAGCAGATAGGGAAGTATATTCAGACATGAAGATCTGATGGAGGAGGTGTATACATGTCAAATGAGTTCAAGAATTTTCTCAAAATTCATGGAATTCGATGTTAATTTTCATGCAGGTACACACCACAATAGAATGGTGTTGTTGAATGCAAAAATAGACATATTGCAAAAATAGAAATAGCCTTGATGGTTGAAAAGAATATGCCTCATTGCTATAGGGCAGAAGCTGTGCATATGGCTGTATACATCATGAACAAAACTCCAACTGCTATTGTACATCAAGTTATACCTGAAGAGAAATTCACAGGTAAAAAGCCAAACTTATCACATATGAAAGTTTTTGGCTGTATTGCATATGTATGTACATGTTCGAGATGAGTTGAGGACGAAGCTTGATCCAAAAGCAAAAAAATGTGTCTTCATTGGACACTCCCTTAAGAAAAAGGGATATAAATGTTATAACCCACTCAAGCGATAGGTGAACGTGAGCAAATATGTGGTATGTGATGAAGTGTCAAGCTTCTGTGCAGATGCTAAAGAAAGACTGAGTCTTGAAACAAATGAGAAAAAAAATGCTAAAAAATCAAGTGTAGAATCTCAGGTTTTGAGTGGACCGAATGCATCACCAAGCAATAGTTCCAAATCAAATCCATGGAGTGGAAGATTACGTGGAAATTTTAGTCCAGCAAATTCATCAAATACATCCAAGAAAAGTTTTCTACTCATCATAAAACATGTGCAGGTTTTGGAGACGCTGATGGAGATTCAACCGGTTCAGAAAAGAGACTTGATGAGGAACTTGGATTGCCCTCTATGAAGACTCCATGAGTAAGAAAGGCATATGCAGATGATACAAGGAGAAGTGACCCAGTACGAAGAAGATCTGGGAGGATGCAGAATTCTGTACAATGATTAAGATATGATACTTACATGGTTCGTCATTGTGCATACATGACAAAGGTAATACAAAATGCTGAACCTTCTTGTTTTAAAGATGCAATTGGAAATGCAAATTGGGAAAAAGCTATGGATGAGGAGATGGCTGCACTTTATGGGAATGATACATGAAAGCTTGTTCCATTGCTACAAGGAAAGAAACCCATAGGCTGCAAATGGGTTTACAAGGTAAAGCACAATGCTGATGGTAGCATAAGCAGGTATAAAACACGATAGGTAGCTAAAGGATATGCATATACATATGGCATTGATTATGAGGAAACATTTAGCCCTATAGCTAAAATGTCTATTATTAGAACACGTGTTGAATTAGCTAGAACAAAAGGACGGACTTTGCATTAGATGGATGTGAAGAATGCTTTCCTACATGGTGAGTTATAGGAACAAGTATATATGGGCCAGCCACAAGGATATGAAGATTCAAAGCATCCAGAATATGTTTGTAGGTTGCAGAAGGCTTTGTATGGGCTGACGCAAGCTCCGCGTGCATGGCATGCAAGGATTGCTGATTACTTAACCAACATTGGGTTTTCTATGTGTGATGCAGATCACTCACTATATCAAAGGAAGGTTGATGATGGCAGCATGATTGTGGCCATTTATGTTGATGACTTGATTGTAGGTGGTGATAATGAAGAAAGCATCAAAGAGGTAAAGCAACTTCTTATGCAGGAATTTGACATGAAAGATCTTGGTGTGTTGCGCTATTTCTTGGGCATTGAGTTTATTCATAAAGAAACAAGTATATGGATGTCACAAAGGCAATATGCCTTGAATATGTTGCAAAAGTATGGTATGGCTGATTGTAATCCAACTTCTATGCCATTAGATCAAAATTTGAAGTTAGATACTACGTTAGGTGAACCATTGGAAAATGCTACTATGTATAGGAAAATTGTGGGAAGCTTGATATATCTCACAATTACGAGGCCTCATCTTAGCTACACCGTTGGACTTGAAAGTGAGTTTATGTAGGTTCCTAGGAAGCCACATTTGGATGCCGTGAGGTGTACTATACATTATGTGAGTGCTACTTTGGATTATGCCTTGCTTTATGAAGTTGGTGTAGATTTGCAGGTTCATGGATACACAGACACAGATTGCATTGGTAGTACTCAAGATAGAAGATCTACTAATGGCTTTCTATTCTCACTTGGAGGTGCAGCTATTACATGGAGCAACAAGAAGCAACCCACTGTTGCTTTGTCGAGTACAAAGGTTGAGTATAGGGGTGTTGCAATGGTAGCATGTGAGGCATCATGGCTGGAGATGCTACTTGCAGATTTAGGTGTGCAAGTGCAAAAGCCTATCATTATCTATTGGGATGATCTTAGCAGTATACAACTAGCATGGATGCCTATTTTTCATGCTAGAACAAAGCATATCGAGGTACATTATCAGTTCATCAGAGAGAAGGTACTAGCAGGTGATATTGATCTTGTTTATAAGAGAATAGATGAGCAGGTTGCTGATATTTTCACTAAAGCACTTGGAGCAGAGAAGCTAAAGAAGTTTCGGAAGATGCTTGGATTAGAGGACATGACGTTGAGCTTGAGGGGGGAGTGTTGAGATATCAAGCTCAACACATGATGATCCAGGGTGACACCTATCAGTTTTTCATTTCTTTGACATGTATAGTGGTCACACTGATATATGTCAGGGATACTTCATTGAGCTTTATTAGATTTATCTACCGAGAGTGATGGCACATTTGTTCCTTGCCAGCTCACTCATTCATGGACATTAGGTTTTTCCTTATGTACTGGTCTTTATATATTGAACTTTTTGGATTCTTGTTTTTTAGGTCATTCTTGTACATTCTTCCTTTTTATGTAATAGAAGAAAAAGAAGAATAAGATAAGTCTTCCTTGCCTCAATCTATGTGTGTGTTTCTCCTTGAGAGTGAGAGTGTGTGCATGAGCTCTCTTCCTTATCTCCTTCCTTGTGACAGTTATTACTAATTATCTTGTTACCCATTATCTATTACTAAGTAGTTTGTTGTTGGATGGTTATTAGTAATTAGCTATTACTAATTAGCTTGTGACTACTTGGCTATCACTTAAGAGTGAGTTTGTTGGTTAGTTGTTTGTAATAAGCTATTTCTAAATAGCTTGTTACTAGTTAGCTATTACTATTAGCTTATTACTAGTTAGCTATTACTATTAGATTATTATTTTACTGGTTCTTGTATAATTATCTAAAATCCTGAATTGATGATTGAAATTAGGATTACCTGAGATACATCAAGAAGGTGAATAGGATGCTCCAAATATTGATTTTTGCCAAGTCTGGTCTTGCTTATATCCTTCTTATTTGGTGACACCCTGCTCTCTGTTGTCCAAAATGTGATAATCAAATGCTTTAACTCTTGTGTGATACATGTGGTACGTGTTGTTCTACCAGTTGTCTTCAAAAGGCTATGATCAGACTCAACTATACTTAACCGTCCAATCATATCATAGACGAGTTTCCTACTTACTCCCAATACCCTAGAAAGTCTTGAAATATTTATCTGATTTGTTGATGAATATGCATCACTATTTAGATCCATCATCAATGTTGATCTCTTCAACACAAGGTCATTAGAATTCTTTCTCATACTTTGCAATGTATTCCGAAGATTGATGAAAAGGGCACATGTTACATGATCTTTGTTACTACCCATTGCATCAAAAAGTTGCCCAATACATGGGCTCTACAAAACCCTATTTAGTGTCTTGATTTTATCTTTCACAACATAAGTGTCTAGTTTGATTTTTAAAATAATTGATGATCTTATCCACAATGCCATCCAAGTTGCTTGAACTCCAATTAGCTTACAAGAACAGCTCTGATTGCTTTCACGAGTGCACTTAGGCCATAGCTTTAGTTATTCTGTTGAAGGATTTCTTAACAAATGTGTGACACATTGTTTTATTCATGCTTGTAGAGAATGATATCAAATGTGTTCATGTAATTTTTCTTAGAAATGTGAGTTGGGAGATTATTAAGATAACTCTGAAGTTGCTCACACTTTCAAAGTATGTGCACATATGCTAAAACTCATATTGAGTAGATCATACATTCATATTTCTTATTTGTTGATGAATATGCATCACTATTTAGAGCCATCATCAATGTTGATCTCTTCAACACAAGGTCATCCAAATTCTTTCTCATACTTTGCAGTGTATTCCGAAGATTGATGAAAAGGGCACATGTTACATGATCTTTGTTACTATCCTTTGCATCAAAAATTTGACCAATACATGGACTCTACAACATCCTATTTAGTGCCTCGATTTTATCTTCACAACATAAGTGTCTAGTTTTATTTTTAAAATACTTGATGATCTTATCCACAATGCCATCCAAGTTGCTTGAACTGCAATTAGCATTACCCTCCACATTAGTGCCTGACCTTGATGTTATTGTGTCTCTATATTTCCTTTTCTTTTCCTTCCAATAACATCTTAATGCTTGTTGATCACTATCCACTATTGGTACTGTATTAACTTCCATCACTTCGCTTGTTTGAGATTGCCCTACATCAACACACTAGAAATGATCAAGAAACCATAAATACAATAACATCTACCAGTCATCAATCCACTTTATTATATTGACTTTAAATTGAGTATGCTCATCTGATATCATTATGTGCTCCATCACTTATGTATGTAGACTTGTTATAGCACTTTTAAACCTACAATAATCATCCAAAACCTCTGATGTTAGATACAATGAATAAACAATATGAAACTAAATGGACATTGTTAGGCATACTTTTAAACCTGCAACAATCATCCATAATCTGATATGTTACTCGTATATAACTTCCCTTTTTTTTAGAGAACATTAAAAAAGTAGATTAATGAGGGAATTGTATAAAATGTGCAGGGGCCAAGAGCCCACACATCACCATAAAATCAATGTCATCAATCCTTACAATGAGAAGTTGCACCATCTGACCATACCCAATGTTGGCTTAAGTCAAGGTTTAGCTCTCTCAGCCATTACCAACATAATTGGAAACACTGTTGCACAAAAAAGGTGTCATTCTTCTTGTCATCAACTATGAAGAAGTGGATTACCTTTTTAGGAATGATCTCCAAACCAAAATATGTGATATGCACAAAAATAGTTATCTATACAGACTCAGGACGCATCACATAGCAAAAATACGTATAGTGATGGAGTCCCTCTCACTATTCCCACTCAACATGCACACGTAGAAAAACCCACAAGCGAGAAGAGGTACTGTGGCATACTCTCCAACATGCAATGCACAAAAAAATAGTTATCAATATTCCCCACTCAGGACGCAGCATGTAGAAAAAATGCCTATAGTGATGGAGTCCCTCTCATTGTTCCCCACTCAACATGCAGTACACATAAAAAATCCCAGGCAAGATGAGGTACTATGGTGTACTCTCCAACATGCAGCACACAGAAGATCCTATGTCATGAATGCTCCACATAGGGAGTTGGAAAAGCATTCCTACTCTGCAACCCAGAAAAATTGCATCAAGCTTTGTAATGTCTTTTCTATCCCAAGGATACATCCTGGTGGTGGCTTCCAAAGTTTTTTTTTTGGCTCTTAACAGAGTCTATTTTCCACTTCAACTTGGCCTAATAATATCCAATTCAGAGCTTTTGGGTCGACCTTATTCTTGGCAGTGTGAAAGTTAGGGAACGTGAAGCATAATGAGCAAAAGCAAATGCGAGAACCAATTCCTTAGAGTTGATTAAAGCCTTCGATTTTGTGTTGCGCATGTATGTCTTCCATCACCCATCAAGACAATTGCTGAAAGATTCGGTCATGACTCATTATGATAGGACATGGTCAACAAAACAACAGCCAAGAAAACTTCTACCTTGCATGCTCCATAACAAATGTATGGCTGCCAAAGACAACAATCAGCTACGCAAAAAAACTCCTAGGCAAGATGAGGTACTACATTGGACTCTCCAATATGCAGCAAGCAAAAAAACCCACATCATGAATGCTCCATGCTCCAACATGCGTACTGCTAACTAATCTCACGCCACCACCTTGCTTTTACTTCTCTTTCAATAACTATTGCACGATGTTCAGCTAAGAAGGATCGGGTTTTTCTAGCTAATTAACTATGTCCCGACCGACATCACTTTTTTGTAAACATTAACATGCTTTCATCGTGAAGGATTTTCTCAAACATATGGAGTGGATTATGAAGAGACCTTTAGACATGTGGCCAAGACGACTACCATTAGCACAATCATTGGAATTATAGCTAGCAAGCATTTGTAGATGTATCAACATGATGTGAAAACACTTTTCTAAATGGAGAGATAGAAGAGGTAGTATACATGGACCAACCTTGAGGGTTTGAAGATAAAATCAGAGGTATTATGTTTGTAGGTTAAAAAAGGCACTATATGGTCTCAAGAAATCCCCAAGGACATGTAATCAAAGTCTTGTAAACTACTTGATCAATTGTGGATAAAAACAAAGTAAATGATCCATCATTATTCTACAAAAGAGAAAGGTGAAGCATCTGTGTATTTATGTGCATATATAGATGACTTGATTATTGCAGGTTGTTGGCAGTGGTCAGGACAGTCAAGGACTTATGAGACAAGGAAGCCAACGAGAAGGGCCAAGTAGGCAGAGTAGTCAACACAGATATGGCAAATAGGCCCTTAAATGTTTCGAAGAAATACTTCCCAAATAGTGATTTTAGTCACTCCACACCATTGTAAATACCATTCCACCTTTTTGTAGCTCCATGCGCCCTAGAACCTAATTTTTCACTAGGTCGGACACTAAGTCTCGACAGGACCAAAGCTAGTCAAAAACCATAAAAAGAGCTAGAGAGCTCATTTTTTATGGTAGCTTGTTGTAGAATTGAACTTGTAAGAGCATTTTTGAGTAATCTAAAGAACTACATTGTCTCTCTCTTTGTTCTTGCCTTGTGTGCACGTGTGTGTGAATGTGTGTGCATGTTAGTGTGCTTCTCACTCACGTATTTGTGCCATCACTTGTTTGAGGTCTTCATACCATCCTCACATCTTCCCGGATTGACATTAAAGGAGGTGCTACTCATCACTAAGCTACACTAGATTTTGGCAACGCTACCGGGGATCGAGCTTTGAGGACGAGCGTGTGATGGTAAGAGATAGAGTTGAGACATTGGAGTTATAAGTATTTTCTTCACTTTTATCTATTTTCTCTTGTTTTCTTCACCATCTCCCACCTCCATCTCCATCATCACGACATGTTCAGTTTTTTGGTCATGTCACCCTTCCCATACCATTTCCCCTCATTTAACTTGTGAGAGAGAGCGAGAGAGCATTTGCATGCTTGTGTTTTTTAGTGTTTTTTGAGATCTCCTGCAGGAATCAGCATCCCCAAGAGTTGCACCAGCTCCAACAGGTAAAATTTTTTATTGTACAGGTCCCGAGGCATTGACCTCTTTCAATCGCGACCGATAGAAAAAGTGATCCTTTTGCTAAGTTAGCATCCATTGGAGAGCTAATTGAAGAAGAGGCCATCATGAGGCACATTTTAAATGGAATTAGAAGTCATAAGCAATGGCAATCCTTCACAATGGCTTATGATCTCATCATGGATGTGCAAAATCCTAACTTCAACATCTTCCTTGGAAAACTCTTCAATCAAGAGGCAAAAAATAGCACAAAGGAAGGTAACTCCTATCATGGTAATTCAACTAGTGCCTATATGTAGATAAGAAGGACAAGAAACTAAAAGGCAAGAAGAAGGAAGAGGATGAAGAGCAGACTTCCCAAGCCAACTTTGTAAGCAAAATCAAGTGGTAAGGGAAGAAGAAAGAGCCAAAGCATGACAAAAACAAAGGCCAGAATGTTCAACCTTGTTCCATCTGTGATAAGACCAATCACATCACTCAAAATTGTTGGTTCAATGGAAAGACCCATCAAGGAAGCGGAAGAGGTGGATATTGCAACACTAGAGGCAAAGGTGGACAAAACTTGAGCAAAAACAAAAGAAGTCACACTAGAAGGGATTTCAACAATTATTCATAAGATAAACCACATGAAGACTCATTGCTTTTAATGAATCTAAGCCACAAAGAAGGTAAATAAGATGATCATTTGTTCTACATAGATTTAGGATGTTCAAACCATGTTGCACCCAACATTACTCTTCTTTGCATATTAAAATCAATGGTAGGTATTCAACCTATTAGAGAATGAAGACTCAAGCATACTTTAGCTTGAGGGGGAGCTTGAGATGGACTTGATCTACATCAAAAAAATATCGTTTGGGTTATGTTAAAAAATATCCATTGAAGAGTTCTTTTGTTTATGCTCAGTATTGTAGTCTTTCTAAAGTTTCTTATGGGTAATTTTTTGATGTAAAAGCCAAGAGCTTTACACATGTAAAAGTAGAATTTCGAGGTGGTTGAGCTTGATCATCATTCAATCAATCACCTCAAACTAGATCAAATTAGATCTTCACTTTTCCTAGATTGTAGGAAATTGAATTGGTTCTCTTCAACAACCTATCCTACCTTCATTTGAATTCAAAATCCACTTATGGAAGTCCTAGAGAACTTCAAGAGTCTATATAAAGACTTAAAATCACTTGCACATCACATAGAATCAATATACATACACATTTGGTCATCATTGTCTTGCTTCATTTCTTTGTACCATCTTCTTCAATAGCCGTGAACTTGAGGAGGTTGTTGCTCTCTCTATAGAGCTCGAAATTGAATGATTCAGCATTTACTTTGAAAGTATTAGTGTCTACTTTATGTGTATAAATTTTTGAAAAATTTATTTTAGTATATTTTTTGGAATCTCAAGTTTACTATCTTGGGTTCTATCTCGATGCAGCACTAAAAAATAGGGGGTATCTTTGTTGAGTGTCAAGTTTATTCCAAAAGCATATCTTGCTTATTAATTGTAATCTTATGCATTTTAGAAACTAAACCCTATGAGTATCATTCCTTAAAAAAGCATCTTTTGGATTGTAATCATGTTCGTTGCTATGAGCATTTCAAGTTGATTGTTTCATCGAAAGTTTTTTGAGCTAGTCAATGTGTAAACCCATTTGTTTTGTATCGACTCTTTCTCCTTGATTCTCCAAAGAAAATAGGGGATTTTATTGCACTAATCACATGCCTATAAGATCTATTTGAGTCTCCATAATCTCAAGGGCAGGTCCTGTGCTCGTTGCTTGGACCAAACTTCGTCACTTCACAACTCAATTTTCTACCTCCTACAAGATTCTCGAAGTTCTCTCATCTTCCTCCCGTTCATAGGTAGCACTGACTCTTGGGCTAGGTACATAGTGAATTACTCCTTCACTTGATGATAACATGGAAAATCCTTTCTTTTCCTCCACTACATGTGGCTGCTCCATAGATATCACATCCTGACCCCCTTTGATCTTCTTTGCCTCGTGGTCATATAATATGAAAACCCTTTGATTTTCACAATGATCTAAGAAGATGCACCTCTTGCTTTTTGGTTCAAACTTGTTCCTCCTTTGACATGGGACAAGACTATAGCATAAACTCTCAAAAATTCCAAAGTGTGAGATAGATGGATTCTTACCAATGTAAGCTTCTGTTGCAGAGAAAAGAAGAGCACAAGGCAAAGAAAAAGATGGGCCCCAAAATTTTTCCGATTTGGACACCTTATTTTTGTATCATAATCATTTTGTAATATAATTGCCAATGTAAAAGCACTAGAGGAGTCCTCTAGATGCATCCCCACAGAAGATTAGTAGCTTACCCATGTAAATTAGTAGGAAATTAGCCTTTTAGTGAATAAAGTGCCGGTCTCTTGTGTGAAAGGACCATTTTTAGGGCACATGTATATAAGTCAAATTGTGACTCTTTGTAAAGACTTTTGGCCATTGTGAGAATCAAGAGCACAGAATTTCGAATTTGTGTCTTCTCCTCTCTGTATCTTCTTCTTTGTGAGCTTGTATGCATGTGTGTTGCTTGAAAAGAGTGTTAGGAAGTGTTGTCTATCCATGAAAGTGTTTGTTTGTTGTGGTTAAGGTGTGTGTGAAGTGTAGGAAGTGCTGAAGTGTAGGAAGGTCATTCCCGCGACTCAGTATTTTCCTCATAACTTGAAGCAGAGATGTCAGAATTTCGTGCAAATACCACCATTGGATGCATCTTCTTGAGAGCATCGAAGTGCATATGCTATTTGCTATATTTGGAGTTCGGAGCTGAGAGAAAAGCTCAATTTACTGTTGGCTGCTGCCCCAAGTATCGTGACACCAGGACTGACAGTTGAAGCTTGTTTGGATTAGTCTTTGCCTTGTTTGCACTCTTTGGGAAGCCCATTTGCATTGATCATTACTTGAATGCATGTCTTCATACACTCGGCTAGGTTTTGATACTCCTTGGATTGATAAATAAAGTGTGAATCCCCACTACATGCACTTGAAGGGGATTGAGGTATAGTCTCTTTCTCCGCAAGTCCCTAGGTTGGATCTTAGGTACACACATTTTTGGCACCGTTGCTGGGGAATGTCGAATCAAGCCGAGGCATTCGTGTGATGGTAAGTAGCTTTTAGCATTGAAGCGAGTAGAGGAGTTGTGATTTTCTCTTCTTTGGTAAGTCACATTCATCCGCACTTACTACTTCTCACTCTTGAAGTGTGTGTAGTGAGTTATTAGTCTAGGGAAGTGAGTTGAGTGAGTAGAGTAGGAGGAGTAAGGGAGTAGGTTAGGAAGTTAGAGTAGCATTCAACCTTTTTCTTATTGTTCTTTTTCAGTTAGTAAGAATTTTTAAGAGTATAAAAACCAAAAAACATTGCCTTTTTCAAATCACTTGTTCCCAAAACAAGTATCATGAGAGCACTCTGTCGAGTATCGTGAGTTGAGACGAGGGATTTTTGGAGCCTTGCACAGCGAGCCAAAGGGATAAGGGAGTTGGGAAAAGGTTCCAAGGTGAGCACACTACTGAATCTTTGTGCAAAACTACTTTTGAAATCAAGTTTTCAGAAAAACGATCTGCGATAAGTATCGTGAAGGCCATATAGGGATAGAGAAGAAGTATTTTTCCGATTCAGGCTAAGAGGGGAGGGTAGATGCACTCAAAACACATGTGTATGCACTCAAAAACCAAAAAAACACTTGCAAAAAATTGAAAAGTGTCAAGTATCATTTTCTCCCGCGGTCGAGTATCGCGATACCTAAGTATCGTGATCTCCTGTGGTTGAGTATCACGATACCTGACCTTGTTGAGTATCGTGTATCGTCGAACTCTTTTCAAGATACCTAACAAGTATCGGGTATCGTTGAATCGGGTCTGACGATACATGGCAAGTATTGAGTATCGTTGAGAATTTCTCACGATACTTGTCAGATATCGCATATTGTGTATCGTGAAATTCGATCGCGATACCCGCTGAGTATCATCTATCGTGAGTTTTGGATCACGATACTTACTGGATATCGTGTATCGTGGAGGCAACTTTCCCGATACCTGACAAATATCGAGTATCGTCTTGAATGTCCTCGCGATACTTGTTGTGTGTCGAGTATCGTGAACATTTTCTTGTTGAATATCTTGTATCGCGTATTGTAAGGACTTCTGATCACGATACCTGTCAAGTGTCGTGTATCGAGTTCTTCAAGTATCGAGTATCGTGTTTATCACGTGATATTGGGTGACTATCGAGTATCGTGTTTTGTCCAAGTATCGTAGATCGTCTTCTATGAAGTATCGTGTATCGTCTCTATTTAAGTGGTCGAGTATCGTGGTACCCTTCTAGTGTGTCACATATCGAGTATCGTGACATACCCAGCTTGGGTTAGATATCGATTATCGTGAACCTTTTTGGGGTCAAGTATCGTGACTTGAGGTTTCACAGTCAGTCCTTTCTCAACCAAATTTTTCTAGAATTCTGACCCTTAGTGAAGAACTCTAGAAGCTGGAGGTTGGCAAGGGCTAATCAGAGCTTTAAAGTGAATGAACCTGAGATCTGGAAGAACCCTAGGAAGCCGAAGAAGTGTAATCTCTTTAGTGGGAAGTGTAGCCGAACCTAGTAGCCGCTCACATTATTCTGAAACCTCTAGTGAGTCAGAGGAAGAAATTCCCATGGCTTCCGAGGATATGAAAAATACCGTACCAATGATTGGCATGATGTCAATTATTGAGGGAGAATATCGGACATCCTTGGAATATGTGAACACTAACGAGAATGAGATACCTATCTATCTAGATGGTCTAAACCGATCCGTAGCCAGATTGAAGAAAGCTTCAGATGCGTACATAGTGCCTAGGCCAGCAGTTAAGTATGCAGGAGGATTTTATATGGACAAAAGGGATATCCAGTATCTTGTTACAAAACACCCTGAAAACATCAATGAACTTGGGGAAGAAAATAATGCTCATAACCTTAATGAAGAAGGAGATGAAGTGCAAGTGACCACACCCAGAGGGAGATCTACTGTTGCTAGGGTTTGGAGAGGAGACCTCGTTCCCCAAGATGACTCCT
Source organism: Ceratopteris richardii (assembly GCA_020310875.1). Classification (NCBI taxonomy): domain Eukaryota; kingdom Viridiplantae; phylum Streptophyta; class Polypodiopsida; order Polypodiales; family Pteridaceae; genus Ceratopteris; species Ceratopteris richardii. Next base: position 188,337,225 of record CM035408.1, on the reverse strand, counting down.
TAATGGATGTGTATTTGATCAATGGAATGGTGCATCTCCTTAGATCCCACTCTTCATTATGGGAAGTAGCCCCTAACCCAGCTGCTGTCTATGAGTTACAAGATCCTGAAATTCCCACCATTATCACATATTTGGACAAAAATCATAGGAGATACTGGCCTCTAACAGAGTTAGAAAGAGCAGGGTTGAAGTATCACAACATTCGAGTGTTTCCTCCTAGGGATCAAGCTACTACCTCTCAGAATCCTCAAGGAACCTTTCAAGATAATTCATATCAATAGTCAGGACAAACACAACAAACACAAATCCCGGTGAGACCCCATGTGCAATTTGCTATGCCTGCAAATAATCCAAACTATCGGCCTCAACCACCTGTTGACCCAAGGAATAGAATCTCTATCCCAAATAGACCACTTGTGGTAAGAGGACCTGGTATACAGATAGGAAGACCAGTTTTCCCAGTGATGCCTAGACCACCTGAGGCAGGAAGAAGATTAAGACCCATCCAAGTCGCCAAATGCATGAGAAACCACTATGATGGCTCTAGTGAACCTTACAATCATATAGCTGAATTTAAGCAAGTAATCAAAGTAGAACAAGTGGAAGACTTTTTTATCCAATATGAAAGAATCTTTTGGTTTAACTTTGATAGATACAACGTTAGCTTGGTTCCAGCCATTAGATCCTAATAATTTTCAAAACATGGAGCAAGTCTACCAAGAAATGATTGAGGAATTCACTAAATCTGGGATAAAAAACAACTCATCATCATTGATCCATAGTTTTAAGCAAGCTCCTACAGAATCATTGAGACTGGCTGCAAGAAGATTCAAACAATATGTGGATAGGTGTCCAGTGGAAGAGAGACCCACTCAAAACAAGATGGTGTCATTATTTTTGGAAGGATTAGTGAATGGATCATTAAGATCATTAGTATATGTGAAAAGAGTTCAAACTTTGCAAGAGTGTATGAAAGAATGTATCAACCTAGAAGACAATCTAGTAGAAGACCTGAAAATACCTCAAGATAGTATCAAAAGTGAAGATTCAGCCAACAACACATCAAACCCTAAGAACAATGTAGAGGAAATAGCCGATTTAGTAGCAAAGAAGTTGAACGTTCAAGGACAGAGGAATTACCCCAACAACCCAATGAGAGTGCCTATGCTTAGAAGATGTATGCATTGTGGAGGTGATCATCCTTCTCATTTGTGCACTAGGGGAGTAGTCCCGCCACCTGTTTATGCTTACAATAGACCACCTATTCTGGGCCCTCTACAATATTGCAGCATAGAACAAAAATACACAAATCATAGCGTAGAAAATTGTCCTTACAATAGACAATCAAGACCAATACAACTGCTCATGAGACCTTATGGATACCCTCAGAGAGATCTAGGAGGAGAATCCTTCAGATATCCCACATATCAGCAGCAGACACCAGCACCACGACCTTATGCCTATCAAAGTTACACTCAACCACAACGGGTGTTAGGGCAACAACCGCCCCATCCTTAGAATGTTGTCCCGGTGAAAATAGCTCAACCCGAAGAAAACTTAGAGAGAGCAATAGTCCCAGCCACACCATTGTCTAGTAATGAACGATATGACTCATCTTATGACCATAGTCAAGGCAACTATCCCAGTTATGAGAGCTCTATAATAGAATATGGGCAAATGTATGAACCATATGCATATGGCATGGAAGCACCACATAGTTCCTACGGATATGATTAGGATTATGTGTCATTGATGTAACACAGCCCCCAGGGCACCCATACCCCCCCGACCTATGAACAGATCGCCTATACCTACATGACCATGTTATAGATGTAGAGGTGATCATTATATCAGAGAATGTACACTACCAAACCCACCACCACCACAACGAGTCTGGAAAGGATACTGTGGTGATTGTGGTGAAGAACACCTTTTGAGAGATTGCCCCAAGAACCCCAACAAAGTTAACTCTAACGTGCAGATTAACATGATAGAAGTGATAGAGCCATCAGGGAGTGATAAGGAGTACACTGTGCTGTTGAAAGCAATAACTAGAGCCAAAGCTAGAGAGACCCCAGACAAAACTGAAGAAAATGATCAAGGTGACAGAGAAATAAACATACCTACACCTCAAATAGTTGAAGACTCAAAAGAGCCTGAGAAAAGTGTTGCAAGTAAACGAACATAGAGATGGAAGAACCATAGAGATAGGATGAAGGAAAAGAAACTACAACAAAAGAAGGAAAATGAAAAGAGCGAACAAAATCCAAAAGAAAAACAGAAATTTGAAGAAGAAATTCGGAAAGGAAAGTCAAAAAAAGAAGAGGTAGGATCAGTTTTAGCAGATCCCATGCCTGAAGAGTTAGCCATGTGGATTCAAGCGTACAAGGCATGAATAAGAGCGGGACCTACCATCGAACAACATGAAAGAGAATATCCTCGAGGAGACTTAGAGAAGGAAAGGTTGGAGATATGCAAAAAATTAATTGAAATAGCTCAACAGACCTTAGAAAAACCTGCTCTTCAACTTCCCAATTCACGAATTCTCAAAAAAGAATTCCAAGAGTGTGTCATCCCTAATGACCCCGAAAAAACCAAAAGAGGTGAGACACATAATGAAAATTACTGTGAAGATAAAAGGGAAGGATCCATTATCCCCGAAGTAGGCGGAGAATGGCCTAAAGACTTGTGGGCAAGAGTCCAAGAAGACCGATGGAAGAAAGTGGAAGGAATAGAACCACCTTTTGAGGAGCTGGAAGCAGAAGGTGAAATTGAAGACTCCATACCTGAATTGAATTCAGAAGAATTAATACAAATTGATCCAAGTGACAAAGAAAATGACAGTGTAAAGGTTTTGCCAAATTACACAGGAGAATACGAACATAATTCAGAATTATACCACATTCCTTCAATAAAAAAAAAAGAACAGAATCCATCAGTCCAAACATCGGATATCATACAACACCTTAAAAGAGTAAAAATTCCTTGTACGCTAACCTTGGGAGAATTGTTGAAGATTAAACCACACTTGAAGGAGAAACTGACCAGTCAGTTGGAGATCAAGGCAAAGGAGATAGAGATGCCTGGTGAAGTGGCCACAGTCAAAATTCCAGTCAATAAGGTTGGAGATTTCAGTGAGGGAGATGAAGGAAACACTTGCCTTCCAATTACCTATAGGCGCTACACCACTAAAGCTATCTTAGATTCTAGAGTTGGAGTAGGAATCGCAACTAAAGAAATCTAGGAGAAATGGGGAAAACCTGCTTTAAGACCAACACGCATGAAGATACAAATGGCAAACGGACACACTGAACAACCCTTGGGATTATTGGAACGAGTAATTTTTACCACATGTAGAGTTGAATTTGAACACACCTTAGCGATATGTCAATTTGAAAGGGCTAGCAATTGTGAAATGATACTTGGAAGACCCTTCATGAGACAGCTAAACGTAGTGCAAGATTGGGGAAAAGATGCAGTATACCTAAAGCATGAAGGAACCACCACAAGAATAAATCTCCACACATACACGTATCAAGATGTTCCTCCCTTACAGTGGAACCAGATTCATAAAGAAGAAGATGAGCAGTCGATTCATAGTATAGGTTCAAGTGATCAGTCGTGGATGAATGAAGACACTCATCTATGGATATGCCAAACTACGAAAAAGGAAGAGGATAGGAGGAAAGGAATAGATAAATCAAGAAATGACATAGGAAGAAGAGCTTGGAATAGATAAAGCAAAAGATGATGAAGACAATAAGCCTCAAGATCAATTTGAAGTGCCTGCCCACTTCAAAGAATATGAAGTAGAAGAGAGGAAAATTGCTATTCAAATGCCAAGACGAGAAGCTTAGTCAAGAATAGCATATGACAACAAAGAACATACCAAGAAAATAGTAGTAACTTTAGAGGAAGGAGAAGAACGATGTACTTTTATAGGCCAAGATGTCTCAAAGGAAGAAGAGCAAGAGTTGATACGACTCATTCGAGAATATAGGGATGTCTTTGTGTGGACATATAAGGATTTGAAAGGAGTAGATCCTTCCATATGCGCCCATAGAATCCCTATGACATCTGAAGCTAAACCTTCCAAACAAAGACCTTACACATATAATGATGTTTACTCAGCAAAGATCAAAGAAGAAATAGATAAGTTGTTAGATGTTGGGTTCATTTATGAGATCGAACACACGGAATGGGTGTCACCTTTGGTGGTTGTACCGAAAAAGAATGGAAAGTTAAGGGTATGCATTAACCTGAAAAAGGTAAATGCTTCCACCATAAGAGATAGTTACCCATTACCCATAACAGATCATCTTTTGGAAAGAGTTGTAGGGAAGGAAGTTTATAGTTTTTTGGACGGCTTTTCAGGGTATAATCAGGTAGCCATTGCTCTTGAGGACCAACATAAAACAGCCTTTGCAACTGAATGTGGAGTATATGCTTTTAGGGTTATGCCTTTTGGCCTAACCAATGCCCCAGCCACTTTCCAAAGATTGATGTCCCATGTATTCAAGGATTTCCTGAGAAAGAGTATGGAGGTATACGTGGATGATTTATGCACTTATTCAGCTATACGATCAGAGCATATCCCTGAACTAGGAAAGATCTTTGCCAAATGTCGACAATATAGAGTATGTGAAGAGATGGATAGGTATGTGCTTGAAGATGAAGAGGTGTTGCAAAATCCTTGATCTACACCAGCCAAATGAACTCCAGGAGTATATGGTGGGCCCTTTTAGCTTGCCAATGGATGTATTAGACACCCTATGTACCTTGAAAGATCACTCTCAAAAAGATAGATCAAAATAGATAAGTTGGAGTTAGCTCACAGGTGAAAACTTGCTATTCTTGGTTCATACACCTGTCCAGTGTTTTACATAATTCTCTGAGCACAGCAGCAATTAGCTTAATTCCTCTTGTGGAAGTCTACGTAGCTTAAAGAGCTAACTTTTAAGAGTAATCTCATCAAAAATAAAAAACCACACACTGAGAATGAGTTTTAACAAGTGATGACATCATCCCGATTTTCATGGGCTGCTACAGTTTGAGACCAGTGAGCAAAAAATGAACATAACTCAAAATTTATGACTCCAATGATTATGAAAATTTGTATGGTTATACTAGACAAATAGCTGAAGCCAAAAAGCTTTAAATCACTGACTTTGGATAAGTAACCGCTGAGAAATGGCTCTGATAAGGTGAGTGCAAAAATCGGGTACCTGACAGAGAAGTGAAGATGAACAGACCTTGTTGACTTCAAATGACCATAACTGAAGATTGCAACATCCAAATGACATGAAAATTTGTGAGCATATAGTAGACGTATAGAGCTAACATTATCAAGTTAAATTACTGAAAATGATGCACCAAGCTCAGAGAAACCATCTCTGCAATCTGACTGAGAAAACTGAGAGTAATGGCAGTGAGAGTACACTTCACAAGAACATGGACATATGAACTCAAATAATCATGAAAATGAAAGTATATTGCTTATACAATACAATGACTTATTGATACATATGTGTGCCTTGAAATCACACCTTGATATGGCATAAAGCTCAGCTCTTGGAGGTCTTCACATAGGTCTCTCTAACCACGACTAAAACTGCCATCTATTTATAGTTGAGTTTGGGAGGCTAACTTCCCTCAATCACTCTCCAATCAATCTATGATTGATTTGATTCTCTACCTACCACAAATCACGAATTCGTGGCTCCTCTTTCCATTCTTGATCAAGTGGACTCAACCACTTAAGATTCTTTCACTTTTACATTAAGTAAACTCTTCAAAAGTTACAAGAGGTAGTTCACAAGTGAACTTTACATAGTCTTCATTTTAAAGCTTCTTTTATGACTTTGTGGGACTCAAGCCAATACTTAGGCTTGTCATAGACTTGCTCCAATAGCTCCCCCTCAAGCCAAGTACGCTTGAGGTCTTCAATCTTCCAAGATTACATGCAAACCAATCATAGCCTTGAATTTGCAAAGCTTTGTACCATCCAATGCTTTGGTTAGAATATCTGCACATTGTTGATGAGTGTACACATATGATATTTGAATCTCTTTGCTTAGAACCTTTTCTCGTACATAGTGATAATGAACTTCAATGTGTTTAGTCCTTGCATGAAAAATAGGATTAGCAACCAAGTGAATAGAACTCATATTGTCACAAAAAATAGTTGGAGTTCCAAACTCTAATCCAAGATCTTTGAATAATGTCTTCATCCACATAGCTTCCTGAGTAGCTATGGCAAGACCTCTATATTCAGCTTCAGTAGAAGAGAGAGCAAATGTGGGTTGCTTCTTGGATGACCATGAAATAAGCTTTGAACCTGCAAAGGTAAGATAACATGAAGTGCTCCTTCTATCTTTCTTGGAGCCAGCCCAATCTGCATAAAAAAATAGCTTCAAACCTAAATCAGATACATAAGGATAATAAAGTCCTTCATTTATGGTTCCTTTGAGATACTTGAGAATCCTTTTGGTAGCATCCATATGTGGTTTCCTTGGTGTGTGCATAAATTGACTTAGCACACTCACACTGTAACATATATCTACTCTTGTCAATGTGGCATAGTTGAGACTACCCACTAGACTTTGATATGATGTGATGTCCTCTATGAGTTCACCTTCATGTGAGCTCAATTTGTGATTGACCTCCATTGGAGTACCTGCAATCTTACAATCTTGCATCTTGAATTTTGCCAACATGTCCTTAATGTACTTTCTTTGAGTGAGAAACAAACCATGATCTTTGTAGACAACTTCCAAACCTAGGAAGTAGGTAAGTGAACCCAAATCACTTATCTTGAACTCTTCTCTCATCTGATCTTTGATCTTCTTCATACCATCTGCATCATTTCCTGTCAATATAATATCATCTACATATACACATAAGTAGATGACCTCAGAATTAATCTTTTTAATAAAGAGTGAAGAATCTGACTTGCTTGGTTGACAGCCTTTGTCCTGCAAGAATGAAACAAGCTTGAAATTCCAAGCTCTTGGAGCTTGCTTGAGACCATACAATGCTTTGTTAAGTTTACACACATAATCAGGATAAACTTGATTCTCAAAACTAGGTGGTTGTGCCATATATACCTCTCCTGTTATCCAACCATTCAAGAATGCATTCTTTACATCTAGTTGAAGTATCTTCCAATTCTTGGAAGAGGCAATACTAAGCAAAACCCTAATAGTAGGCATCTTTGCCACAGGAGAGAAGGTCTCCTCATAATCAATTCCCTGAGTTTGTGCAAAGCCTTTTGCTACAAGCCTTGCCTTATACCTGTTAATTGAACCATCAGAATTCTTCTTGAGTTTATAGACCCATCTTGATCCTATTACCTTCATGGATGAAGTCTTGGGCACCAAATCCCAAGTGTTGTTTTCCTCAAGTGCTTCAATCTCTTCCTTCATTGCATGCTTCCATTCTGATTTTGCTTTGGCCTCTTCAAAGGATGATGGCTCCTCTTGGTTTATGTCCTGTGCTATGTAGATAGAATGTTTAGTTACTAATGAGGTGTCAAACCCATACCTTTCTGGTTTTTTCTTTTCCCTCATAGATCTTCTTAGGCCATGATGTGATGATTCTGCCTCATGTCCAAGTTCCTGCAATTTTGCTTTACCTTTAGACTTCCATGCTTTGATCTTTCCCATCTGAGATTCTTCATCATCTTCTCAGGTGTCTTGTTCTTCAATATTTGGTTGTTCTCTACCAAGCTTTGGAAAATCTTCTTCAAGATTATATGGTAAATTGACCTTCCTGCATGAATCTTCATACCATGAATTGTTTTCATCAAAAACTACATCTCTGCTTACCAAGAATCCTTTGTTGGTAGGGTTGTATAACCTGTAGCCCTTTTGATTGTTGTCATATCCAATAAATATACACCTTTCTGCCTTTGGATCCATCTTGCCTCTAACATGTGAAGGAACATGAGCAAAAGCAATACATCCAAAAATTTTACAATGATCTAAGCTTGGTCTTCTTCCATTCCAAGCCTCATATGGATTCATCCCATCAAGGGATTTTGAAGGCAACTTGTTAATCAAGTAAGTGGCTGTAGATACAGCCTCAGCCCATAAGTAATTAGGTAAATGCTTTTCATTTAACATGGACCTTGCAACTTCAACAATTGTCCTATTCCTCCTTTCTGCCACTCCATTTTGCTCAGGAGTGTACCTTGTAGTTACCTCTCTTTTGATTCCTCTTTCTTGAAGAAAAGAATCAAACTCATGGGAGAAGTATTCTCCCCCTCCATCTGACCTTAGCCTTTTTAGTGATTTACCTGTTTGATTCTCCACAAGAGCCAAATATCTTTTGAAACATGAAAAAACTTCATCTTTTTGTTTCATAAAGAATAGGATAGTCCATCTGCTGCAATCATCAATAAAGGAGACATAATACCTTGATCCAGATATTGAAGCTTCCTTGCTAGGTCCCCATACATCTGTATGAACAAACTCCAAGAGATCTTCATGCATATAACCTTTCTTTATGAATGGTAACCTGTGAGACTTTCCAAATTGACATGCACTACACTTATAAATCATATGTTGTTTTGACAAATTAGGGAGTCCAAGTACACTTTGGTCCCTGCAAATTTGCTTTAATGACCTTTCACCAATATGTGCTAACCTTTTGTGCCATACTTCCAATTCTGTGAGTGTCTGACTACCATAATTAAAGAGAGCAATGTTTCTAGTGTCCTGTAATTCAAATGTGAACAATCTACCTGTCTTTTCGCCTTTTGCAATTTTTCTCAATCCTTGACTTGGATCTTCAACAAATGCTCCTGCTTTTGTGAACCTGACTTGCAACCCTTTCTCTACTATCTGCCCAACACTTATCAAATTCTTTGTAATGGTAGGGACATAGAGTTCCTTACTGAGTAGGTTAATGTTTCCATCAGGTGCTTTGACATTGCCTATTTTCTCCACAGGATGTTTTGTATCATCTCTTGTTTGTACCTCATGCTTATTCCTTGGATCTTCTAAATCTGATAGGAGTGCCATATTTCCTGCCACATGATTTGAACAACCTGAATCTATGTAGAAAACATGCTCATCAGATTTACCTTGTGGCATAGCCATGTTCATGATCAATAATGAATCCTCTTTGTTTGAGTCTTCTGTGTAGTTATTGTAGTCTCTCCTTCCTTTGTAGCCTCCTTGATAGTTTGAATGATTGTAGTTGTTGTAGTTGCCATGATAATTGTTGAACCTTCCTCTTGAGTAGCCATAACTTCCTCTATTGTATCCTCTGCCTCTTTGATTCCTGGAATTCCTAAAGCAATTTTCAGTTGTATGATTAGTTAATCCACAAATAGAACATGAGTTGGAGACTTGGGATCTCCCCCTGCCTTGTCTACCTCCTCTTCTTCTACCTCTGCCATGTCTTCCTCTACCTGCATAGTTAGCTTGATATGTACCTGCTTCATCATCCACTTTTTTTGTGTTTCCTTTGTTATCTTTGGACTTGATTTTATCAGTGTATAAAGCTGAAGATTGATTACCTTTAGAGCTTTCTCCATTTTGATAAGCTTTGCCTCTTGAGTAAGTAGTTGTCCAATGAGTGTATTGAAATCACGTACATGCATGTCCATGTACAAATCCATAGTTGTGGTGAATGCTTCCCACTTGTCATCTGCCTTCAAGCCATTGATGACCTGCCTTACAATTTGCTCTTCATCTATTACCTCTCCAATGCTTCCCAACTGATCTGCTATGTCCTTGAGCTTTGTGACAAAATCAGTCACATTTTGTTTGGGAGCCTTCTTGAGAGTTGTGAAATCCAGCCATAGTTGATGCTTCCTAGCTTTGGTACTTGAAGAGAAAAAGGCTTCAAGTGCATCCCACACTTCCTGAGATGTCTTACAACTTCTAATGTGAGGCAACAAAAAAATCTGAGATAGAGTTGAGGAGATAAGACCTTGCAAGTGCATCCTTGGAGCACCATGTGCTAAAATCTTTCTTGCTCTTCTTGTGTTGGTTGACTTTTGTTCCTGAAACTTCGCATAACTTCATCTCCAGCCACATAACCATATAAAATTATACCTTGGAGATAAGCTTCCATTCTTAATGACCAAGCTGAGTAGTTACCTCTGTCCAATTTGTCAATTGATGAAGGAAATCCATCTGCCATGTTGTCCAACCTTGCTCTGATACCACTGTGAAGAGATGGATAGGTATGTGCTTGAAGATGAAGAGGTGTTGCAAAATCCTTGATCTACACCAGCCAAATGAACTCCAGGAGTATATGGTGGGCCCTTTTAGCTTGCCAATGCATTTATTAGACACCCTATGTACCTTGAAAGATCACTCTCAAAAAGATAGATCAAAACAGATAAGTTGGAGTTAGCTCAAAGGTGAAAACTTGCTATTCTTGGTTCATACACCTGTCCAGTGTTTTACATAATTCTATGAGCATAGCAGCAAAAGCATATTTTGATGCTCATATTAAAGATAAAAATTTAAAGGAAGGAGATTTAGTTTTGGTATATACACTGAAACAACATGGTAAGAAATTACAAAAAAGAGGATATGGCCCGTTAATCATCAATCGCATATCCACAAGCGGAGCCATCAGTTTAGCAACTCTAGATGGAGATGTATTGCCAAACTATATCAGTGGTTGCCGAGTAAAAAAATATTTAGAGCCACTGACTGAAGAAATAATGTCACGACTAATAAGGGGTAAAAATAGGCGTATAGAGGAAGAAAGAATACAAGAAGAAGCTAGACAAGAAGCGCTAGAGCGGATCAGGAAACAAAAAGAGTGGATGAGAGAGAGATGAGAGATATCGACAAGGAGACGAACTCGTCCCAATGGCTAACTTTAGAACCACTGAGAACTTAGGTCATCAAATGACGCAACCCTATTTGAATTTGGGTGCCGGAACAAAAGAGTACCACTTAGTGGATGCACTCATTGACACAGGAGCTGTTATAAGCTGTATAACATTTTCATTAACCCAAAAACTTAATGAAGAATTACGTCCAGCTAAGGCACAGTTGATTGGAATAGGAGGAAAGATCACACAGTGTATCAAAGAGATCACTTTACTTCTACATCTTGGAAACAACACTATGGAGCAAAAACTCTTAGTATGTCATGATCAGGACTTATTAGAGGAGCTCGTGCTAGGTCAAGACTGGATATACGAATATGAAGTGACTATTCAATTGGCCTTAGGATACATTTCGGCAAAGATAGGACATCGTGAAGTATTCAGCATGCTAGATGAACGACCAATCAAAGCCAAAAGTATAGAACCGAGGACGCACTTAAATGAGCACAATGATGAATGTATGATCACTCGCACCATGGAAACTACTTCATCGAGTACTTCATGTGAGGATGCCCTGAGTTTCGAGTGCACACAATCTTCTAATCCAGTCAATCACATGATTAGTGTCCTATCCAAAAACAGTCTCAGTGAGGAACCGATCACCAGAAAGACAAGTCAGCAAGACTCTTACGAATCAACACACATTAGGATATACCCCATACCTTACACTAGACAGGCTTGGATCCGAAAAGATCAAGTGAAAGCGTATCTTCAACAACAGAACTACTCACGATATCAGAAGGAACGACAGAATAAAAATACACATCATGTTGGACACCTAGTTCCACAAAACATTGCTAGAGTATGGATTCTGAAGAAGGTGAGAGCTGCTCAGCCGGCCCAAACCCAAATATGGATTCCCAAGTCATGTACTCAAAGAACAATCACGAAAAAGGACAAGTCAAGGAACAAGGAGAATCAGTATGATCTAAAGGCAAAAGGACAGAAAATAAACTGCTACAGGATAGAGCAAGAGTCTACATACAATTCACACGTCATTCCGAGATTCAAAAAGCAGACAAAGCAGAAGCACCATATGAGAAGCACCGCATTCACCAGGAATGTTGGGAACATGATTTCTCCCAACAGAATAAAGTAGATTTGGATGCCGAAAGACAAGACAAGCTGTATACATCTACCAAATAATTCAAGCTTCACACATTTGGAGTTACGAGAACCCAAAGTATGCATAATAGGGCCACATTACAAGGCCAAGCATTCGGCACAATTTTCTTCTATTTCAGGATAGTGAAGCACATTCCCTCTTGGGAAATACGAGAGCACATGTACACAATCTAAGAAATCACTTAAAAATTAATGACTGCTTCGGTTATGAACTAACTTTTCTGTTTTTCTTTCAGGCAAAAACATAAAAAATGTAAATAAGAATGAAAAAAAATCCCAGGTATTACCCTTCTCACACCCACGGGGAAGGGACAACACTATTCACGCGGAGCATTGCCAATCTAATGAAAGACAAATGAAGGATGATTTTTAATACCATCTTGCCACTAATTACTGCTCTATATTGAGTGCAGATGGCATCTTCTAATTCCGAAGCTACGCAAGAGGAAGAGGTCCAGCTTCTTCCCTTGGAATCAATAACTAAGGCAAGAGGTCATTGGTTTCTTGATGATCAACCACTGTCCGAGTTTCTGTTCATGGCAACCATCAAGATCATGGAGAGAGATCAGTACTTCCCTATCATGTCACAGGATTTCAAGACGATCATACAAGGATTACCGCGTATGACAGATGTCTGGACACAAGCTGGAATTGATGCATTCTTAAGACTTCCAATATATTTGCCAGATTTTTAGAGATGTACACAAGTGATGAATACACTCCAGTCGGCGTCGAATAAGGCCTCAGTCCCAGAGGCAAGAGTACTTGATAAAGGGGGTGCATGGAAAACCATTCAATTCACTCATGAGCTAATTAACAGAGCTTTCGGATGGAATCAAGAGGGTCTCACGAATGTGACACAAAGATGAATGTCATGATCCGAAAAAGAGAACATTTTTGGAAATCAACAGAATGGATATTGAAGACTTTGTTCGCTTAGTTCACCAGCATTTTTGCTTTCCAAGTATGCATAGATACACAACACCTCAAAAGATTGTTGTGCAGCTACTGTCACATGCTATGAGGCAAGTAGGAAATCAAGTCAACATGACTCCATATCTTCAAGAATGCCTATTTGAAGTGGAAGAAGTGGAGTCAGAAAAAGTTCTTGAATGGAAGTTCGGCATTGACCTTACTCATTTATGAGGCTCTTGAAATGAAGGATTGCTTACGCTTGATGCCAACCTCAACTGAGATGGCCAAATACGTAAAGTCAGCAACTGTTCCAAAGAAAAAGAAAACAGTCATCGTTGTTGAAGAAGTAGGAACCAGTTCAAAGACACCTATGAGAGGAACTAAACGCCTAAGAGAGGAAGAAGCTCAAGAGACACCACAATCAAAGAGAACACATGTGTTACCGAAGATTCCTATGACACAGCAGCCAATAACCCAGAGAGACCTCTCTGCAGCCTTGGAAGAAACGCATCAGTATATGCGGGGGCAAGTAAATTTGAATATTCAAGGTCACCATTACAGACAGGCAAGCTAGGACTCAGAAACCGAAGGATAAAGAAAATACTCATAAAGTACCTTCTAGATACAAAGAAATAGGGTTGGAGGAATCAAGCTCTCATGAGGAATCAAGCCTTGAGAAGGACACCGTGGATACTGACATATGAACGAAAACACACAATGAGGATTGGACAGAGATCAATCAAGTCGAAGTCACACGTGACAACCAACAGGCACACACAAAGAGCATGGAAGAATCCACTGAACCCATGCACGTAATTCAATTGAATGATAAGTGAAAGATAAGCATCAAGGAAGTTCCAATGACTAATGAAGATGTAGTGCCACCTATTAAAGAGGAAATACAAACTCCAGTGGACCAGGACTCAGGCCTATAGCCAAATAAGGAGCCAATTATGATTGAAGTGCCTAATGATACACCTCAAGGCAAGATTGACCACATGGAGGCTGAGCCAAGGATCCAACTTCATATTAGGCAGCCCCATGATACTACGTTACACGTGGCACAAGGGAAAGATGTGACAACAGGAGCAGAACCTAGCATCCCTACCACCTGGTTAAACGTTGATGTTACTCACTTAAAACCAGTAGTCAAGCAAATGATACAAACGGCCATGGACACACAACAACAAATGATGGGCATCGATGCAGATTATGACAAGGCTATGCGGGCGAAGAATCAGTTTCAAATCATGAGTGAACAACTTTCTGCAAAGCTCATCCAGGCCCAGAAAGAGATTGCAGCCAAAGGAACAGAGTTACTCGCAGTAAAAACACAATGTGATACATTGATGCACCAACATCATCAACTCCAGGCACGACTGACAGACTTGCAAAGATTACATGAAGATAGTGAAGCCGACAAAGAGAGAATGAAAGCTCGAAGCAACTTGCTCGAAACACAACTTAAGGTGTATATGGAGGAAACGATAGCTTACGCAGCCGCAATCAAGAACCGATGAAGACATTAATATATGACCAGCCTATCGAAAAACAAGAGACTATACCTATTGACCAGAAAGAATTAAGAGATCAGATTGAGAAATATGCAGATATGTTGAAACAAGAGCAAACCCTACGAGAAGAATGGGAACACAAATACGTGAATGAAACTAAGGAGCTCACGAAACAGTTAGACATCACCAATGGAAAACTTGCAGTGAGATACAGTGAAAATATGGATCATGTAGCAGAAATTGGTAATGAACTGCTTGCAGAAAAGAAGCACTCAGAGCAGCTATGCAAGAAATTAAAGAAAAGACTGAACGCATAGCACAATAAGAGACCAAAGCAGAAGAGAAAGCATCAATCGGGACACCAATAGAGCTAACAAAAGAAAATCGTACTGACGAGGTAGTACGTCCTCTATCTCCCCCGATTTATAATTCTCCAATGAAAGAGAAAATGGCAGAAACACATGATGATCATCTAATGCCATACACTATAGAAATAGGTCAGAAGGAACGGGCACTATTGGTGTCCCGGTTGACAGAAAATTTTGAAAATGAAGTCATCAAAGTCATGAAAGAAGCAAGGATTAAAGGTAAATACTTGGAGACGATCATGAAGCCTTTCAACATTTCGTATGGACTATTGAAAGAGAAAACAAGGCAATACATAAAGAAGATCACACAAAAAAATCCAGACCAACAGCTGCAGTTCAACAATGACACGTTCAACTATACTCAAGAGGAATTTGAAGCAGTACAGCTTGTTTGGAGGAGAAAATTTTTGGCGAAACATCCTACATTACGGGTGCACTGGCAAGCAGCCCCATACTCATTACAAGTAAATCCTTCTTTTTGACCAACACCACGTTGCCGAGAAGCCAGAGAATTTTTGGACATGCAACAGAGTGGTGCTATCAATAAAAAGTGGCTGAATTATTCACTACTCCCAAATCCACCTCATAGTTATCTACCAACGGAAGACTACATGGTAAAAACCATTGAATTTTGGCTGCAGAGTTATGCAACAGTACCCAATTTAACTATCAAGATGACCAATAAAATACTTAGTATGATACTTACAGTATTAAAGGTTTTCAAACACGCGGCATATACATTTTTGAACTTCATTGACATTAATGAGGGAACAAATATTCTCGTTTTTTATTTATCTGTTGTGCGTAGCCGACCCACAATAATGGCATATTATTCTAGGCTTATGTTTTTACCGAGTACATATATGCAAACCTTCGAAGAAGCGTTTTTTACAGGGTTTTTTGAAATTGATTCAGAAATCTTTTTAAAGATGTCATCCAACTTGAATGCCCGATTAATGGCATATGAGCTAAGCTTCTTCACTGACCATAGACAACCGCCACATGATGGTGTGAAAGTAGAACAGTGGAAGCAACTTATGATACGTGAAGCCAACCTGCTTAATGAAACAGAGCAAAAGGTGTACAGAACATACCCCCATCGACTTCCAAAGCCTGTCGGGGACGACAGAGCTCAGGAGGGGGGCAGTGTTGAGGGAGACTCAAGTAAAAAGAAGAAAAGAAGAAGACAAAGAAAGAAGCTTCATTAAAAAGATCAGAGCCCCGCAGGGGCACATATCAAGGAAAAGCACGTAGGTGGAAGGAGGAACCAGGGCCAAGAAAGTATCCATGAAGAAGTGCAGGACAATAATTGGCAGGTACTAATCCTTCCGCTGATCGCGTGCAGTGAAAAGAAAGTAAAGAGGCTCAAAGCAATACAATAGGGTCAGATGTGTGCAACCAGGACAAATCAAAAGACCAAAAGCTAGAAAGAGGTGACTAAGAACAGCACATTCCTAATCACTGGTGGCGTGTGTGGCAACCCAACTGAATACAACAACCCAGATATGTGATATAAGGGATACCAAGGGGCAAAACAGAAGCTAAGGACATACTTCGGATAAGATAACCAATTGTCTGATAGTCCTTGTTGCCACTTCGACCGTTGGGTGCGTGTATTCAGAAGACTTAAAAAGACAGCCAACGAGAAACTAAAGCCTGTCAAGGGACAACAGAGACAAAGAGGGGGAGAGTGTTGCAAAGTGAAGAAGAGCACAAGGCAGAGAAAAAGATGGGCCCCAAAATTTTTCCGATTTGGACACCTTATTTTTGTATCATAATCATTTTGTAATATAATTCCCGATGTAAAAGCACTAGAGGAGTCCTCTAGATGCATCCCCACAGAAGATTAGTAGCTTACCCATGTAAATTAGTAGGAAATTAGCCTTTTAGTGAATAAAGTGCCGGTCTCTTGTGTGAAAGGACCATTTTTAGAGCACATGTATATAAGTCAAATTGTGACTCTTTGTAAAGACTTTTGGCCATTGTGAGAATCAAGAGCACAAAATTTCGAATTTGTGTCTTCTCTTCTCTGTATCTTCTTCTTTGTGAGCTTGTATGCATGTGTGTTGCTTGAAAAGAGTGATAGGAAGTTTTGTCTCTCCATGGAAGTGTTTGTTTGTTGTGGTTAAGGTGTGTGTGAAGTGTAGGAAGTGCTGAAATGTAGGAAGGTCCTTCCCCCGACTCAGTATTCTGCTCATAACTTGAAGCAGAAGTGTCAAAATTGAGTGAAAATACACCATTGGATGCGTCTTCTCGAGAGCTTAGAAATGCATATGCTATTCGCTATATTCAGAGTTCGGAGCTGAAAGAAAAGCTCAATTTACTGTTGGCTACTACCCCAAGTATCACGACACCATGACTGATAGTTGAAGCTTGTTTGGATTAGTCTTTGCCTTGTTTGCACTCTTTGGGAAGCCCACTTGCATTGATCATTACTTGAATGCATGTCTTCATACACTCGGTTAGGTTTTGATACTCCTTGGATTGATAAATAAAGCGTGAATCCCCACTATATGCACTTGAAGGGGATTGAGGTATAGTCTCTTTCTCCGCAAGTCCCTAGGTTGGATCTTAGGTACACAGCTTCATGATGGCTCTTTGTGATTTGATTAGGAAAGCCCATACCTTCCGTCATACACATTTCTATCTCAACAATGGTGTGACTCTTGCATTCTGTAATGCCATCTTGATGTGATGTGTGAGTTATCACTGATGGACACCTCATCCCTTTGCCCTTGCAAATTGGAACATCAAGCTTACACTATGTTTGATGTGGTTTGATCTACATCAAAAATCTATCGTTTGGATTATACAAAAAAATATCATCATAAGTTTCTTGATTTTTAGAATACGTAAAATAAGAAGCCTAATTTGTGTGAGAAGCACTAATAAAATATTTGATCTATGAATAAATTTTTTAAGACCGACATCAACTAACAAAACATTGAGTCTTTGCTGCTCTCTATAGTTTTATTGTTTGGTTTGGTGCATGAATGATTAGCTAGAGACTACACTTGTACACTCAATATTGTTCAGTGTAGAGTAAATAATTCTATACTTGATGTTCATTCACTCACTTAAGCTAGCTTTATCGTTCTATAATTTATGTACTAAAAAAAAGATACGCATAGTAAAATTTTATTAACCCGTAGAAAAATAATACATCTTGTTCACTCAAGAATAGCATGCAGTTGTGTTGCTTCACAGAGGCTATGTGATGCTAGTCAAACCATTTCACTTTTCTTTGTTGTCCATAAATGTGATGTGTAGGCCTAGAGCATCTTGAATATGTGTTTGAAATTTTAAAATTCCTCAGTTTTCTGTCAATGGCAATCGACAAACGACCACAGACACTTGCCAACGGACCTGTCAATCATGACCAACACGTCGATCGTGACCGACAAACTCAACGACCGACTGACCACGACCGACAGAATTTATGCATGCCACGTGTCAATCATGATCCACCTATCAATCGCGATTGACAGCCACGAAGTATCCATCAATCATGTCTGACCTATCAATCGCGACCGACAGTCCCGACGGACCTGCCCATCACGACCGACTCAGTCAACCATCCTTTGACCATGACTGGCTGAATTTCCAAGCCACATGTCAATCGCAATTGACCCATCAAACGCGACTAACAGCCACGATGGACCTGTCAATCGTGACCGACACGTCGATCGCAACTAACATATCAATCGCGATTGATAGAGCTTTTGATCGCGATTGACGGGCAATTTTACCATTTTTTTAGGGCAAAAAATAGTTGGTCTATTTTGGGTCAAATTTTGGGAAACATTAGGGTTTATCATTGCATTGTGAGGCCGCTATGCAAGTAATTCGAGAAATCATGTTTGCGTGTTAGCCTGTTTTAACCCTGTTTTAGCCCCAGAACCCTGAACTAGCATAACTTTCTCATAGGAAATCCGTTTGTTGTGATCTTGGGTTTGTTGGAAAGCTCGTGGGGAGTACCGTAAAATTAATACCAAGATTATTAGATATAGTATTTTTAAGTTGACCATACCCAAGGGGAAGAAAATAGAGGGATCTTTAGGATTGTTTTCCCTAAAGCTAAAGAACAATTTGATCTATGAATTGCATGAATGAAGATGGTTTGTTGTGTCAATTGAATTCGAACCTTGAGCTAACTCTCGGACTTTTACGGGCCCATTGAGAGCATCGAAGGGCATTCTAAGCCAGAGTAAGTGCAAGCTTGGGAACATGCTTCCTGGGCAAACAAGGGCAACCAAGGCAAGAAACTAAAGGTTGGAAATTCTCAACACCCTCTGTCGATTCCTATCCTAGGCTAAGTACGGATACAGGTTTTGATCAATTAGGGTTATGTTAAGCATGACCAAGTCCAAGAACTCTAATCACTCAAGTGCAAGAACAAAGAAAATACATTTGTGAGATAACCTAAGGGAAAAGAATTTAAATCAAGCGACCAAACTCAAGTACGATAAAACCTAAGTGTTCCTTGTGATGAAGATTGATTGGATAAGAAGTGACATTCTAAGAAAATTAAAAAGAAGAAGTGGTTAATACAAATTGATCCGCAACGAGGTTGTACTTGGGAAATTTGGGGCTATTCAATTAGGCATATGAACCTTAGATCAAGACCACACCTAGGGAGAGATAGACAGAGTCTTAGGTCTTCAGAGGCTAGTCTCAATCATACTGCTAGGTCTTGGGCCTAGTAGTTGAGCCATTATTGGCACTACCCTAGCTTTGAAACTAGCGAGTCCGAGATGTCTCATGGTATAGAGAGACCCACAAGAAGTTTAGGCGTGCCATACTTACAAAGGGTTGAAGGCCCTTACAAGGCGCAACTCGAATACCTTAGGACCAACCGATTAGGTGCTTGCATCTAAGAGGATGGCCTAGGAAGATCTGTGGTCCATATCAAAAACCCAGATCAACCAATGACTAGAACATCCAGTAGTCAAGTTTGAAAATGGAGCATACCTGGACAGAGAAGGAACCATATACGTAGTCAACAGACACCCAGATAGGACAAATGAATTTGGTAATATGATCCCAGAAACGGACATAGGAGACCTAGAGCAAGGAAACATAGGTGGCGAGCCTAAAACACCTTGAGGCAAATCAATCCTCACTAGGATTATCACACCAGAGTGGGTTCCGCAGGACAATAAAAGCATAGATTTGCTCTTAAACAGAGAGACCGATAAAGCCTTTTGGAGGTATAAGCTTGATCAACCGAATGAGGTAGGAACGATCACAATCTATGAGTTCAAAAATCCTAATAGCCCAAGCAAAGTGACCTATCTGGACAATACTTCAGAGAGGATCTTTGTGGTCACAGAGCATGGTAGGCATGCCTACACTTGGAAGGGTGAATTTATTTTTCCCCAACCCAGATCTAATGTCTCGTATGGCCACCAAGGAGTTGGAACATCCCAAGCTCATGGAGCTCATAGGGACAGAAGTAGAGATAGACCAGAGGTAAGTTTTGCCAACCCCTTGGGAAGAGAAAGGATGAGAACGGAGACAAATAGAGTGGAAACTGAGAGAAGCCCCAAGAAACCAAAGAACTGCTGATGATTTTCCTTTGCCAAGGCCTATTGAACACACTAGGAGCTTGAGGCCAACACAGCTGGTTAAGTACGTGAAAAATTACTTCGATGGCACGGGAGACCCACACGATCATGTGGCCGAGTTTAGGCAAGTCTTGAGAGCAGAACAAGTTGAGGACTTATTCACGCAGTACAATGCTTTTGTTCTAACCCTTAGGAACACAACCCTTATATGGTTTCAACCACTACATGAGAGGCGGTTGAGGAACATAGACCAATTTCTAGAGGCATTCATTACCGAATTCTCTAAGAGTGGTATAAGGCATAATACTTCCTCATTGATCCATAGCTTCAAGCAGACACCTCAAGAGAGAGTTTGACTGGTAGGAAGGAGGTTTAGGCAATACCTAAAGAGGTGTCCTATTCCTGAGTTGCCCACACCAGCCAAATGAGTGGCTTTGTTCTTGGATGGAGTGCTAAGTACCAAATTGAGATCATATGTGTACTTGAAGGACCCGAGGACCATACAAGAGTGCATATGCATGTGCATAGATATAGAGGATAATTTTGGGGAAGAATTGGAGCTTTCCAAAATTTACAAAGATTTAGATAGCTCTACCATCATCTCTTCCAGACAATCCACATCTATTGAGGAACTTGCAGAGAACGTAGCTCAGAAATTAGGTGTCTCAAGCAAACAGATACCCTGATTTACCCCAGTGAGACGATGCTACACATGTGGAGGTGACCATATGGCGAACGTATGTCCCATCATGGCTCAACCCCAGGTGAATCCTAGTAGCCAATACTGCACCATAGAGCGAAGATACACCAACCACACTACATAGGACTGCCCTTATAACAAATAAGCTATCAAACAAAATTACCCTCAACCATATCCACAACAGGGCAGGTACCAAAACCAGTATCCATCACAATAGTACAGGAGGCCCCAACAACCCTATCAGCCACCCTATCAAGGGCAGCAGAGACCTCAACCAGGTCTAGCACAGCAACCCCCTGCTCCTGCTAATGTGATTCTAGTAAAGTATGCAACTTGAGACATAGTTCCAGTAACACCAATGCTTTCAGAAAGTGATAATCATAGTTTTGACTCTACTCACATTGATAGCCCACAGGCTTATTACATGCAGTCACCTGAGCATAGTGAGTCCTACTATTGTGAAGAACCAAGTAAACCTAGTTGGGATCCAGAGTATGCAAATATAATGTACACAAATCCCAATCCTAGACCTCAACCTAGGCAAGTAAGACCCCCATTTCCTAGAGGACCATGCTACAGATGTCAGGGAGATCACCTCATTCGTCATTGCCCAATGCTTGCCCCTACACAACCCCAATTAGTGACAATTCTAGGCTTTTGTCAAGATTGCAGGAAGGAGCATCTCTTACGAGATTTCCCAAAGAACCCCAATAATATGGCAAAAATCACTCCTATCAATGTTATTAGGTTCGTAGTAGACTCTATAGGAAGTCTAACTTCCACTACACCCGTGCAGGTGGTCACTAGAGCTCAAGCTTTGCAGCAGAACCAAGGTTTAGGCCAAGAAAAGAGCGCCGAAGATAGTGAAACTGAGAGCATAACCAAGAAACGGACGAGAGCCTGGAAAGATAGTCGGGAAAGGATGAAAAGAAAATGGTCCAAGAAGATGAGTGAATTAGAAGAGAGCATAAGAGAAACAAAGGCTAAAATTGTTGAACTCACCTCTCAAACAAACTCTCACATACCACCACCACCTTCATCCCTACCACCTTCCAACCCACTGCATACAAGTCCACCACCCCCTAGAGTAGGATCAGTATTAGCTGACCCCACTCCTGGGGACATAGACATGATGCTTAAAGCATACTAGGCTAGAATCCAAGAAGGGCCAAATGTTACAAATCATGACAAATGCTACCCTAGAGCTGATCTAGAGATAGAGAGAACTAAGCTTTGTGCTAAAATGGTAGCATTGGATCAGACCATGTTTGAAGCGAGTCGCCTCTTCAACTACTCTTGCTCAGCTAAGGCACAGTTACACTTTGATGGACTATTGGAGAAGTTGGAAAGCATACTTGCAAGACCTAATAAGGACGCCATATCCCAAGGAAGAGCCAAGACAAGTGAAAGAATAAGCATTCCTCCCTAGGGAGCTTATGTGCCTAATTCCACTGAACCAGACACCTCTTCTTCTATGAATAGGTATTCACTAGAGTTCTTGCAAGAGATTCAAGAAGAGAAATGGGCTAAAGAAAGTGAAGTCGCCCGTCCCATTGAACTTGTGGATGACGCGTATGATCAATTCCCGAAAGACATTCCATCCATTTATGGAGAGAAGGAGAGCACCCAATCTCAAGAGAGATTAGACTTTGAGTCTAATCCTTTACATGAATTACCCCATTTCACAGGCCCACGGGAAGCTAAGTCTACCTATATGAGAGCACCCATGGTCATGGTAAGAAACGAAGACTCTATCATACCTAGGAATACGGAGGTAGTAAAGAATACTAAAGTGCAATGCAATCTCACTTTAGAAGAGCTACTCAAGGTTAGACCAGAACTATGGAAACATGTAGCCAATCAAGTGCCAGAAGTAGCAAATCTCTCTTTCTATCTAACCCTGATCTTATATGTGTGTTGTGGTAACCTCTACATGGCATTAGAGTTACACCACTAGCCCACAACTCAATCATTATTCATTTCATTTTGTTTCTCTTACATGATGAGGAAGGTTATGACATTTCAGTCTTCTCCATAGAGCCAATCATGGGAGATTCGGTTCTAGAAGAATGTGAACCTAGCACTGATGCATTCGGATGCAAGTGACTTCGATCTAGAGTCAATCATTATGGACCCACCTTTTGCATCAGATGAAGAATACTTCTATGAGGTAGAACCTCACTCTCAGAGACATGAAGAGATTACGAAGGATGTGAGGTTAACCACACAACTCGCCACCAAGTGTGAAGGCAAGTAAAGGAGGAAGAGAGAAGTCACACCAGAAGAGGAAGAATCTTTGTTTGAGGTCCTAGAAAACTTTAAAAAGTATGAAATATATAATAGAAGAATGATTATAAGAATGCCTAAACATGAGGCGCAATCAAGGGAGGCCTACGATAACAAAGTGACCAAGAAAATAGTTGTAGCCATAGAAGAAGGAGAAGAAAGATGCACTTACATAGGACATGACCTGACGGAAGAAGAAGAAGAGCAAGAATTGATAGCCTTGCTAAGAGAATATAGAGATGTATTCGCGTGGAGTTACAAGGACTTGAAAGGTGTAGACCCTGACATATGCTCACACACTATCCCCATGACATCCGATGCCAAACCCTCTAAGCAAAAGCCATATACATATAATGATAATTATGCTGCCAAGATCAAAGAAGAGATAGATCGTCTGGTGGAAGCTGGATTTATCTATGAAATTGAGCACACTGAGTGGGTATCCCCCATCGTAGTGGTGCCCAAGAAGAATGGAAAGCTACATGTATGCATCAACTTGAAGAAGGTTAATGCAACCACCATTCGAGATAACTATCCGCTTCCCATCACTGAACATCTCCTAGAAAGAGTAGCAGGTAAGCAAGTGTACAACTTCCTTGATGGATTCTCTGGTTACAATCAAGTAGCCATTGCACCCGAAGATGAGCATAAGACAACTTTTTCTATAGAGTGGGGCATATTCGCCTTTAGGGTAATGCCATTTGGTCTTACCAATGCGCCAGCCACTTTTCAGAGGTTGATGTGTCATGTGTTTAAGGAATTCTTGAGGAAGAATTTGGAAGTCTATGTTGATGATCTCTGTGCCCATTCCAACATGAGACAAACACATATACCCAAACTCAGGCAAATCTTTGACAAATGTAGAGAATATCAAGTCTGCCTGAACCTAGAAAAGTGTGTTTTCATGGTCAGGCAAGGCAAGATTCTAGGACACTTAGTGTCAAAGAATGGCATATCCACGAATGAGGAGAAAGTGAAAGCTATAGCAGAGCTACCTAGGCCAAAGAATGTCAAGGAAGTGCAAGCTTTCATGGGGCATTGTGGTTACTATGGACGTTTTATACACATGTTTGCCATCATTGCGAAGCCTCTGTATGGACTTTTGATCAATTTTGAGTGGACTGAAGAATGTGAAAACTCCTTCAATGAGCTTAAACGACGATTATGTTCAGCACCAATCTTGACCACACCAGATTGGAACAAGCCATTCCATGTGCATGTGGATGCATCCAACTATGCTATTGGATGTGTGCTTGCACAACCTATTGGTGACTGTAATATGGATCTTCCTATTGCCTATGCTAGTAGACAGTTGAACGCAGCTGAATGGAACTACACGACCATTGAACGAGAAGGATTAGGCATGGTTTATGCTATTAAAACATTTGACACTATTTGCTCACAAATAAGTTTAAATTTTTTACTGATCATCAGGCGCTACTTTACTTGGTAAACGAGCCATGCAACACAGGTAGATTAGTAAGATGGTTTCTCTTATTAATGGAATATGACTTTGAGGTTGTGGTGAGGAAAGGCAAGACTCATTTGAGAGCAGACCATCTCTGTAGGCTCACATCTAGAGAGGCCCCACAAGGAGTACCAGATGACCTTCCTGATGCTTACTTGTTTAATTTGGAAGTCGTGCCACAGTGGACCAAAACATTAGTGCCAATATTGACATATGGACCCAACCACCTAGTAGTAAAGACTCAAGATAAGGAGATAGTAAAAGCCTAGAAGTACCATATCATGGCAGGAAGTATGTACAAGCATACAAATCAAGGAATATTAGCCTGTTGTGTGGAAGAGGATGAGTACACAAAGTGGTTGCAATTACCACATGTGGGTGCATTAGAGCAACACTACTCAAGGCAAAGAACCTTGCAGACATTGGGGAGACTTGGAGTGCACTGGCCGACTATGGAAGTAGATGTCCATAAGTTGTATAAGGAATGCCCAGTCTATCATATTAGACCACCTATGGAGTACCCTACTTTGTACCAAGTGTCCCTAATACCAGATTGGAGTGAACCATTAGTGGCCTTCTTGAGGACAAAAACATTCCCTCAAGATATGACTCTGGCTAGGAGAAGAAGTTTGGAACAAGAAGCCTTAGACTACTCACTCATTGGGGATAACTTGTACAAGCGTGGTAAGAATGGTTACCTCAGATTATGTGTTCATGAAAGCGAATATCTTAAAACCTTGGAAACTGCTCACTAAGGTGTAGCAGGAGGACACTTTGGTCTACACCGAGTGATTAAGGCAATCCTATTTGCACGACTTTGGTGGACCACCCTTCACATGGATGCACATACCTACGTGAAGAGGTGTGATGTTTGTCAGCGAACTCAGTATCCTATACGCAAAGATGAGATGCCATTGAAACCTATGATGAGTGGACGTGCATTCTCTAAGTGGGGAATAGACTTTGTAGGTCCTCTTAATCCCCCAACCAAGGGTTCACATGCTAAATATATCATTGTGGCCACAAACTATCTAACCAAGTGGGTAGAGGTAAAAGCCACAACAAAGAGCGATGATCAAACAACAGCTAAGTTCTTATTTGAGAATGTGTTCACTAGGTACGGGCTACCTATTGAGCTAGTAAGTGATAGAGGCACTCATTTCTTGAATGAAGTTATTGAAGACCTCCTTCAAGAGTTCTTGGTGATACACAAGAAGTCTGCCCCCTATCATCCACAAGCTAATGGGCAAGCCGAGAGCACAAATAAGATTCTATGCAATGTGCTGACCAAATTAGTAAAGAATAAATGCTCTGATTGCGACAAACAGGTACACTATGTTGTTTTGGCATACCGAGTTGCCTATAAAACGGTACTCCAAGCCACACCCTTTCAGATGGTATTTGGCCAAAATACAGTGCTACCATTGGACTTCTTGATACCTACATTGAAAGTAGCACAAGAGCATGACTGGACAAGCCATGAGCTCTCCTCTAGAACTTTTGACCTTGAACGACTAGGTGAGACAAGATTAAGCGTTGCAGCAGGAATTTATGCAGCCAAGAAAAGACAAAAAGCCTATTTCGATGCACATGTGAAGGATAAGGGCTTGAAGGCAGGAGATCTAGTCCTAGTCTACACTTTGAAGCAACATGCACGGAAATTAGAGAAGAGAGGCTATGGACCCATGATTATCAATAGGATCTCCACAAGTGGAGGAGTTCAATTAGCCACTCTAGAAGGCCACATCCTACCAAGTTACATCAGTGGGTGCAGAGTCAAGTTATATTAGGAACCCCTCACGGAGGAGCTGTTAACAATACTGCAAAGAAACGTAAAGAAGAGGAAAAGTGAATTCGGGAAGAAGCACATGCGAAAGCATTGGAACGCATCAGAAGAATGAAATGATGTTATTCTTGTCCAAAACTATGTGATGCAGAGGGATGATTGTCTCAACAAAGAAGTCAAGGATACGATGGAACTCCCTTCTTTTCCAAAGGCCATAGGGAGGCAGCAACCAAAGGCAGATCAAATGGAGAAGAAGCAGATGATCTGTGCTTGAAGGCAAAAGAAAGTACGAAGCATGGTGTCTCAACCACTAAAACAAGTGTGGGTGCGGAAAGGCAACCAACCTTTGGTAGTCTAGTCACAAACACTGGCCCAACTTCATATTAGTGATCAACGACGAGACACTAATAAGAAGGCTTTCAAAAATTCTTCTACTAAAGTGAAATCTATCTAGGTACCCAAGGAGTCAATGAAGGCTGACCCATAATCAAGACAAATTTGGGTGCCTAAAGCTTGCTTGTAGGCTCAAATAGCCACTCCCAGACCACACCATGTACAACATGGTTCACTCACTCGAACAGCTGATACCCACTCTTATTCAACATGCACAGACACATATTTTCCCATGAGCACAAGTAGAATCACTTTTAAATGGGTCCCTAAAAAGCCTCATTTCCAAACAGAAACTCTCATAAAGCCCTCCAGAGTCTCCACAAAATCAAAAGAGAAAGTAGTCCACTATGTGTGGCAGCCCAAACCTTGTAATAAACCCCCCGAACCCAACTTGTAAGTTCATCTCCACCTACTAACTGCATCATCCTCACACTGCATTGTTCCACTCAGCTCATAGGACTACTTGTTCAATCATCGAGCACTCACTGACCTATTAACCCATCACTGACCTCATGTTAATGTTTTAACGCGGACAAAAATTGTTCTATCTTGTCCATTACAATGTTAATGCATGATTCTATATTCTCACAGAACCAGCAAACAAGAAGTCACATGGTAGAAGCAGGAGGTACCAGTTCACAGGCGGGGTCTAGTGCCCAAATAGTGGACATTGAAACTCTCCTCCTCAAATCACAACTCATCGAGAGGCCTCATGAACTCAGAGGAGTGCATGTAATTCCCATTCAGGACCCTCCATAGGGACACACTTCTCAAGTAGGTAAACATGCACATTGGTTCAGTGATGTCGCAGGTCCATTGGGTGAGGGCACCTACTTTTGGGAAGTAGAAATTGAATTTAATGGAAAATGGGGAAGATACCATCTCTTTACCCGTGAATTCGAGAAATATCTGGATGTAGAAGTAATGAGATATGTATGGACGAAGGGGGGCTTGGAGAGCTATATTAGAGCACTCTTACCTAAGCCTGATTTTCTGTGTTGCTCCTACTTGATCAGTACCATTACCCCTAGCAGAGCCAAGGGAGGCGATAGTACCTTTGTGCTACCCTCATTAATGCTAGACCACGAGCTAAAAAGATTCAAACTAACCCTCAACCTAGTATGGGAGGCCTTAGAAATGAATGGTATGCACATTCTCGCAGAGAAAAAAACATTGACCCCTGGAAGAATGAAGCACAACAATCTTAACAAATTACAGGATATGGTAGTGATGACGCCTACCATCGCTCTCCACTTACGCACTGTCATGCAACACTTCGCATTTCCAGCTCAGGAGCGGTTCACCATGCCACCCAAAAGAATTTGGTTCAACTTGTACTTGGTGGAGACAAAGAATCTCACCATCAACCTACCCCACTGGATCATAGATCAAATCCACTTAGCACATCAGTGTTGGAATAAGAGACATAAGAATGTGCTTCATGGATGTTGCGTGCTAATGAGAATCATTTACAGATGCTTAGCTTATGATGTGCCTATTCAAAGAGCACTAGTATGGTCCAGAGCTCATGAATTCCAGAGAAGGCCATCAACAATAGGGCCACCATCTAAGAAAATGAGAGGCGCAGTCGAACTACCATGTGCACCGATAAGGGGTGTCACCACCACACCAGAGGTGACACCACCACAAACACGACGTTTTCATCCGTTTAAAATTTGCTTACCCAGACAGAGTGTAGAAGGACCCAGTCTAGTTTTCCCTCCTATTCCCTCTGACTTGGAGTTACCACAAGGTTACACCCTAGAGGATTTGACAGATGAAGAAATTGCCTGAATGATTAATGAGGCTAATCTTGAGACGAAGGAAGCCCATACCCAAGGGCCACAACCTACCATAGGGACTTCAGCTCATTCCCAACCTGAAATAGTGGATGTCGATGAAGATGAAGAAGAGGTTGATGAAGAGGAGGCAGATGAGGAACATGACCAAGAGCAAGAAGAAATTACAGAACTAGCGAGTGCCCCAGCTTATACTATGCAAATCAAAAGATTATATGAGGCTATGAAGAGAGTCCAAGAGCATCATAAGTTGTCACTGGAAACAAGAAAGATGCTAATAAGTCAGATGTTAGGAGAAGAAGGAATGGACGAACTGTTTATTGAATCCCTGAACCTGCACGTGGACGCACTGGGCCTGGTTGAAGCCATTCATTCAACTATGGCTTACATTAATCGCTTTGAGAAACGAGTGCATACCTGTCCCCTTCGCTTCCGAAAGCAAATCCACATAGACGTATCGGCACCAGGAGATACCACACAGAGGGAAGAACATCAAGTGGCACCATCATCACCACACTCCTCACCCATCACTGCACAATTTAGTTTGCCCCATGACACGACCACCCCAACTTCCACAATTACCACATATGTTATGGGAATTCCCCTCTCTGTAGGCATCCATCTTGGAGGGGTTACGATGCCCACCTTCACAACACTATTCACGAACATCACATCCATCCCACCCACTATCCCCATCTACACGGTCACACACACCTTTGACACCATGGAAACATCATCAACCACAACACCACTACCCTCCCACACATGAACACAATCTCCCATACCCCCTCCACCCACATCACCACTTGATTCCACCTCATTCACGATTCCCTTTCCTTCCCCATTCCCCCTGCATCCTCTACTTTCCCAGCATTCTTAAATGTAAATAATGTGTTTTCTACTTTATATCGATGTGTATATCATTTACAGAGCGAATATCAGACTCTCGAAGATTTCCATCTTCAATTAACTACAGACCACCAACAACTACAGAGGCAGCTTACGACTATAGAAGAAGAAAACACTGACCTCAATCAACGCTACACCACACTCGAACAAGCCCATCAAACCCTCCTAGAGACACCCCAACCATCAAAATCATCAGACGTCAAACAACTCAAAGCTTTATTCAAACTCTAACAAACTGATAATCTTAGAGTCTGACATAATTTGAACCTACTCAGAAAACACATGGCCACGACACTTGAAGAGAACAAGCGATTGCAAAAGCAGAATGAAGAAAACCTAGAAGCTGCGATGGAAGGCTCCCCCCATGAGATCGACCCAAAACAGGTTAAAGCAGTCCCTTCAGAGACTATGAAGACCATCCTTGAGAGCTATGCCAATCTTTTGGAAGCACATGACGATGTGGAAAAAGAATGAGATACATTGTGCCAATAGCTACGAGAGCAACAAGAACAACCCTAAGTCACAGAGTCGGCACCTACTTTGGAGGAGGTAAAAGCGCTAAAAGAGTAGGTCGAAAAATTGCAAAGGAAGCTACTTGAGTATGGAAGAAAACCCTCTCTAGTTATCGAACCAGAGCCAGATGAATTGGTGACCATCGAGGTGGACGAGTCATATGAAGAACCCTATGTTCCTATGCCTATACCGAGCAGCTAGCAAACATCAAAAGTAATGGACACCCTAGAAGTCGAAGCACCCGAATGGCTTCAAAAACTCGAAAAGACAACCAAAACCCATGAAGATCGTGTTGGAGTCCAAATCCAATCAATGGCTAAACTGGAGGACACTATCATAAACTCCGAGTACTTCAGGCACTTGGCACATCACCGCTAGATAGGAACAAACCATGCTTTGTATGTGCCTTACTATGTTCTCTTAGCAGGCACATCACCGCTAGATAGGAACAAACGATGCTCTGTATGTGCCTTATTGTGTTCAATGAAGGTGTGGGAAAGCCTCGACTTTTGCCACTCAATTTGGCCCTAAAGATTTACCTGAACGTGCAAAACAGGATGAGCACATGAATGAAGGTGATTCTATGGACAGTTTCCTAACAAAGATCAAAGATTTGAAGGAACTGTTGATTTTTGTTGATGAGGTTATACCAGATAGCTCACTTGTGTAGACCGTTCTGAATGGTCTTCCTGATTCATATCAGAGTTTTGCTTCTACTCTTCGATTGATGATGAAAGGCAATCCGAGTGCCTTGTCATTTGAGGAGTTAGTCTCTGTTCTATTGCAAGAAGATCAGTCCAGGTAGAACAGGTGCATTATGCGTGTTGCAGATCAAGCTTTCCTGGCTAGTCAGAAGGGCAAAGGAAAATGGATCTCTTCTACTAGTAAGCAGAAATATGCAAATGCTACACATTCGAAGAACGAGGATAAAGATGAGAAGAAATCAAAAAAGCAGAAACTATTTTGCAAGTACTGTAAAGGGAATGATCATATCATAAAGAACTTTCCAAAACTGGCTGCAAAAGAGGCAAAGAAAAAGGAGGCTGGAATGGTTGTTGCAGAAGCCTCTACACCAAAAACAGAGTCTGCTAATCTTGTGCAGGAAGAAGAATGGGCATTTACTACTGTTTGCAGTTTTGACCCATCTTCTCATGAGCAGTGCATGTTTGCAGTGGACTCAGATGTTTGGTACTTTGACAGTGGGGCGACCAAATATATTACCTTGCAGCGCAGTTTCTTCTCTTCACTCGAGCCTGCCCCTACAAGGAATACTATTACATGCGCCAACAACTCCTCTTATCCAGTTATGGGAGTTGGTAAGATCATTTTGACTACTGTTGATGGTAGTTCTTTCACTTTGTCAGATGCTCTATTTGTACCAGGGATCAAAAAGAACCTGTTATCAGTTTCTGCATTAGCCAAGATTGGCTTGGTTGTGAAATTTGTCGATGACAGGTGTACAGTTCATGATCTGTCAAATGGCGATGTGATTATTGCTTTTGGCATTTTATGTTGTGGGCTGTATAAGCTCATAGACTATGAAAGATCTGAAAGTGATTTGGCATGTGCAGTAAATGATTCTCAGGCTATGTCAGATGCAAAGCTTTGGCATGCACACTTTGGTCATCTGAATTTTGCTACTTTGCTACGCCTCCAGAAATCTGAAATGGTGTCCTCTTTGCCCAAACTTGAGGCACCTAGAAAACATGTTTGTGAAGGCTGTATTTTGGGCAAAATGCAGCGTTCCTCCTTTCCAAAAGATGGTTCAGTTCGGGCTACACAAAAATTACAGCTTGTACGTAGTGATGTCTGTGGTCCTATGTAGACACCCTATTTTGGAAATTACCTTTACTTCGTGACTTTCATTGATGACTTTTCCAGGCATGCATGGGTATATCCACTCAAAGCAAAGTCCGAAGTGTTCATGTGCTTCAAACAGTTTTTGGTTTTGGCTGAAAATCTGTTAGCATGTAAAATGAGCACCCTCCATTCTGATCAAGGGGGGGAATATATGTCTTCTGATTTTAATGCATTTCTAGCTGAACAAGGGATAAAACACCAGTGTACAGTGCCGTATACACCTCAATAGAATGGAGTTGCTGAACGGAAGAACAGGTCACTCATGGAGATGGCGAGGTGTATGGTCAAGAGTCAGGCTTTACCTCATAGTTTCTGGCTTGAGGCTGTCATGTGTGCAGCATATGTACTGAACAGGTGTCCCACTAAAGCGCTGCAGTCTATCACTCCATATGAGGCTTGGCATGACCGCAAGCCATCTGTTGCTCATCTGCATGTTTTTGGTTGTTTGGCATATGCATTAGTGCCTGAACAACATCGTAGAAAATTGGATGATAAGGCAGTAAAATGTATTTTTGTTGGGTACAATTATGAAAGTAAAGGCTATTGATTGTATCATCCACAGACTAAACGCATTCTGGTTAGCCGTGATGTTGTCTTTGTGGAAGATGCTATTCAACCATTGCTTTCATGTACTAAGGAGACATCTGTTAGCTCCAAAGACATGTATGATACTTTGATGCCTCTTTTTACAGGTGGACAGTCTAGTGCTGGTCCTAATGAGGCAACTTCTCAGCCTTTGCAGGTTTCATATGATGATGCAGATCATTCCATTTCTGATGCAGATTTACATGATGCACATGTTGATGAGAGAGTTGATATTGAGCATGCAAAACTATGCCAAAATGGCTGGTGCAGACTTTGCGTGACAGCAAATTAGATGCACCTTTGTCATATCGTACTCGTTCAAGCTCTCATAGTGCCTCCTTTGCATCAGATTGCTATGCTATGGCTGCATCTAGTCTCTATGATGAGAATGAGCCTATTTTGTTTGTTGAAACAAAAAATTCAGAAAATTGGATGGCTGCTATGCAATTTGAATATGATGCTATAATGAAGAATGGTACTTAGTCTTTATGTGACTTGCCTCCTGGCAAGAAGGCCATTGGCACTAAGTGGGTATACAAGCTGAAGCGTAAACCTGATGGTACAATGGACAGGTATAAGGCTAGGCTTGTTGCAAAGGGTTATGTGCAGGAAAGAGGCATTGATTTTGATGAGACCTTTGCACCTACATGCCGTATGACTACTGTTCGGAGCATTTGTGCACTTGCAGCCCATCATGGTTGGAATGTACATCAATTGGACATTAAAACAACATTTCTGAATGGTGACTTACATGAAGAAGTGTATGTTTTTCAGCCCCGTGGCTTTGTGCAGAAAGGGAATGAAAACTAGGTGTGCAGGTTAAAGAAGGCATTATATGGTTTAAAGCAAGCACCACGTGCTTGGTATGAGAAGATACATGCCTATCTGGTTGCACATGGTTTTGAGAACAGTCCAACTGAAAGCACCTTATATGTTAAGCGTGCTAATGATGTGCTTCTGATCATTGTTGTCTATGTTGATGACATGCTGCTCACTGGTCCTATTGAGAAGCATATTGCTGATTTCAAGGCTGATTTCAAGGCTGATTTGCATGCCTCATTTGAGATGTCTGATTTGGGGCATTTGCATCACTATTTGGGCATTCAATTTATGCAAGTTGATGGTGGAATGGCTTTGTGTCAAACGAAATATATTGACACATTATTGCAGCGTTTTGGCCTTGAAGACTGTAAGCCTATTGCCACTCCTATGGAGACAGGTTTATGATTGAGTCTTCATGATGCTGGAGATGCATTTGATGCTGTTCTCTATCAGCAGGCTGTTGGATGCTTAATTTATTTTTGCATTACTCAGCCAAATATTCAGTTTGCTGTCTCACAGATGAGCAGGTTTATACATTGCCCAGAAGTCACGCATTAGAAGGCGGTTAAGCGCATCTTTCGCTACTTGAGTGGTACTCAGCTACTTGGGTTGTTTTATCCCAAGGGGGGATCACTACCGCCAGATTTGCATGCTTTTTTTGACTCAGATTGGGCTGGTTGCTATGACACTCGTGTGTCCACTAGTGGTTTTTGCTTCATGCTTGGTAGCTCATGTATATCTTGGTTGAGCAAGAAGCAGCCTACTGTGGCCACTTCGAGTTGTGAGGCTGAGTATAGGGTAGCTTTCACAACGACTGTTGAGTGTGTGTGGCCCAGACGCCTTATGGCTGATTTGGGTGTTGGCTAGTCTTCTCCCACCACCATCTTCTTTGACAGTCAGAGCGCATTGGCAGTTGCGAGGAACCTTGTGTTCCATGCTCGCACTAAGCACATTGAGGTGCATTATCACTATGTCAGGGAGAGGTTCTCTGTTGAGGAGATCAGCTTGGCATATGTGCCCACGCAGGAGAACATAGAAGACCTTTTCACGAAGGCTCTGCCTAGGGAGAAGTTTGAAGCTTTCCGCAAAGCTTTGGGCTTACTTCCTTTTGTGGAGTGATTTCCACATAGCTTGGCACTTCCTTATACATGAGTGCCAGCTCCTTGTTCACCCCATCACTCCCAGGGGGGCTTTGTTAATATATTTACGTAGTGATGTGTGTGAACACACTAGGACCGCCGGGGCACTTTTTTCCCTCTTTAGGAGGTTTTTTTCCCCCGGCTTGTATATACGCCTATTGCCCTAATGGGCTAATGATCTTTGTACATTCTCTAGTAATACATTCAGTCTTCTGTGTTGTGCTCCAAGCTTCTTCTTCTTCCTTGTGCTGTTTGCATGCTTCCGCAGACGTCTAACTCCAACAGGGTCATTAGAAGCCAAGCGTCCATGAGATAGATGTGTAGAGAGTCATCTTTCTGAGTTAGCATCGAGTCTTTCTCTGATTTCTCTCAGCCTGATCATGTGGATCAGGAAATCTTTTGTACAAATCTAATCTAGAAGCTAATCAAGCTATGTACAAAGTTTCATGGTCTTATTCCTTTCAGGTTGTGTTTATAAACAATAGGAACATGTATATGTAAAGTCTGTAGATAGATCTCTCAAAGTAGCACATTTTTTTGTGACAATTTTTTGCATAGATCTCAGTACATAGTGAAAACTTTTTAATGAATGAGCACTCAAAATCTAAGTTAGAAGGTAAGGAAGCTATGGCTAAAAGCATTTAGCAAAATGGGACTTGTGCTAAGAGAAATCAACCTTAGAAGTTGACTATGTCAAAGTCGCTTGTTTAGGAAGACATTTCTGACATATCTTTGATCTTAATGATCAAATCAGAATTTTAATGATTCTTTTGAAGATATAAAAGATGATATAATTGCACAAAGGTAGCATGGAGATATGTGCATCATTAGATTACAGAAAGTTGAAGTTATGTGTAGGTAATGAAGTTAAATTCTAAAGCAGACTTTTTGAACAAGAATAAACTTCACTCAGAGAAGTGATAGTGAATGATTTTGTTAATCAAGGTAACATTTGTGTAAAGTTTGGTCTATGATTGGTATAGAGGTGTTCTTAAATCAGTATAGATCAAGCCTTTGGAGATTTTGAGGTCTCCAACAACACGCACACACACACACACACACACACACACACACACACACATATATATATATATATATATATATATATATATATATATATATATATATATATATATATATATATATATACACACACACACACACATACATATATATATATATATATATATATATATATATATATATATATATATATATATACACACACATACACATGCGTAAACACACATACACACACATATATACATACACAGACACACACACACATACACTCACATGCATACATACACACACATAAGAGAAATACAAATACATACACACACATAACAAACACACATATACATACACACATACACTCACATACACACATAGGGTTAGGGTTTTGGGGTTTAAGGGTATTAGGGTTTTAGGTACACACACACACACATATATACATACACACATGGAGACACACATATGCATACACACATACACTCACATACACACATAGGGTTAG
Organism: Ceratopteris richardii; assembly: GCA_020310875.1. Classification (NCBI taxonomy): domain Eukaryota; kingdom Viridiplantae; phylum Streptophyta; class Polypodiopsida; order Polypodiales; family Pteridaceae; genus Ceratopteris; species Ceratopteris richardii. Next base: position 188,301,102 of record CM035408.1, on the reverse strand, counting down.
GGTTTTAGGTACACACACACTCACATACATATACACATACACACACATATACACATGCACACACACATATACACAAATGCACACACACACACACATAGACACACACACACACATATATATATATATATATATATACACACACACACACACACTCATAGACACATAGGCTTAGGGTTTTACAGTTTAGGGTTTTATAGTTTAGGTACACACTCACATGCATACATACACAAACATAAGAGACACACATATGAAACACATATACATACACACACACACATAGGGTCAGGGTTTTTGGGTTATAGGGTTCTAGGTACAAACACATACAGGCACATACATATAAACATACACATGCAGATAAAAACATACACACATATGCATACACACACATACACATACATACACACATATATATATACACACACATAGAGACACACATATGCATACAAACATACACTCACATACACACATAGGGTTAGGGTTTTAGGGTTTTGGGTATATGCACACATACACTCACATACATATACACATATACACACACATATACACATACACACACATATATATTCATACACACACATACACGCACATGCACAAATATATACATACACACACATAGACACATAGGGTTAGGATTAGGGGTTTTAGGTTTTTAGGTATACACTCACATGCATGCATATGCATACATAAGATACACACATATACATACACGCATACACTCACATACACACATAGGGATAGGGTTTTAAGGTTCTAGGTACACACACACACATACACTCACATACATATACACAAACACACACATAGAGACACATATATACATACACACATACACTCACATACACACATAGGGTTAGGGTTTTATGGTTTTAGGGTTTTAGGTGTTGACGACATGATTGCTCCTACTTTATCTACATTTGTATCCACATGAGTGCATCTCCATTTCGTATCCAAGAGGCACTCCATTTCTATTCTATTTCCATTTTATATTGTATTTCCTTTGTATTTGGGTACCTTGCCATGTGCTTCTACCAGTTGTATTCATTCTCCTTTTAGGATAAGGTGGAGGTCTTGGTGGTGTGTTTGGTGGTTGTTTTGGTGGTGGTGTGGCTCTCCACTCACTCGGAGAGACCCTTTTTTTTGCCATCATTTAATGCTCTTTAGGGATACATTATTCCCACCCTCCCACCCACTTTGTTTACCCCATTTTAACACCTTTATCATTACACATAGTCATTACAAGGAGTTGCTTGAAATATTGTCGAGGTGCTTCAATATCATTATACCTCGTGCTCATTATGGTGTAATTTCATCAAATTAATGACCTTTATCTATGGCGCATATGTTGTGCCTTACTCGTCATTTCTTTTATGAGAGGAAGCACATCTTTTCATTTCGTTCTTCACTCTCTGTACGGATTCATCCGTTCTCTATAGATTTGCGTGTAGGCACTCTCCATAGAGTACAACCTTCTCTGTCTCACCATACACACTTTATATCTTGAAAGTGGATTCACATATTGTCGTGAGCCTTCAAACGCATGACCTGCATATTTCTTGTGTTTATGTTTGCAACAAGGCATGTATGGGATGCTTCACAGGACATGTCTTTGCTCTCTCAGTGCTCACCTTCTACAAGAAGGACCTGATATTATTGCTGCAGATGACTCCACTTGGTCGTCATGTGCCTGAGATCATGCTCATCAGATTGTAGCGCCAAGATTGGGAGCAATTGGGCAAATCCATGCTGCAAATAATGATCAAATGAGGCTCTTCAAAGGCACGTAGGAGAGGAGAAATCAAACCAGAGGTCCTGACACAATCCGAGAGAGACTGGAGAGAGAGGATAGAAAGTTCAAGCACAAACTCACTGAGTATTTGGCTAAGGAGAACAAAATAATGGGCTTCACCATCTCTGAGAGAAAAAGAGAGAGAGAGAGAGAGAGAGAGAGAGCAACTAAGGTAAAGGTCCGTCAGAGCAGCACCCGATCATACATAGGATGATTTCTACCCTGAACTACTTAGCTCCTTATTCGGAGAGGGTGTTACCACTACTAGTAGAAGACCTATCTTGCGACGTTCTATATCTGAACCTCTAGCAGAGCGAAAAGCCCATTTCAATCCCTCTTTCTGCAGCAACTTATCGCAAAAACTCAGTCCCAGTCCAACTCTCTTCACAAGTTTGAGCCCTCCCAAGTCTCTCAGCTCTCCTCAGCCTGCTGTCAAAATTAGCAGACTTGTTGACATCGATCCGTCAGGGTGCCTATCGGTGACATCTACACCAGCTATGTACGCTACAGCTCGGCATCAGAGACATAGCGAGAGTTTCTTTCTGTTCTGCCTTTGCGCACCAATCTCTGTGCTATCACTCTTTGGTGAGAGAGAGGGTAATAGTTCTTCAACTGGTTCGATTCACCTCTACAGCCAATAGAGAGAGTGAGATAGAGAGAGAGAAAGAATAAGAGTGCTGTGTTTGGCCCGATTCACCCCTGTAATAGAGAAGCTGATAACTTCTTCATCTCTACTTAGAAGACACAGAAAGAGAGACAAAGAAAGTGAGAGAGAGAGAGAGATCTTGCGGTCTGTGCCTATGTAGCATCTACACCACTACTTGTCTGCACCATATCTCTCTCCACAAGTTTACATTAGAATATAGCCACCCAAATCTAAACGATGTTAATATGCACACAGTCTACAATTGAACACCGTGGGAACTTGGGAGTATTCAGTGCATCTGGGTTGATCTATCCATGTATGGAATGTCTCTGAGTGCACCCCCCACGACCAGCTTCTCGGTAAAAGGCCAGCACTCCAACCAGACTGATAGCACACCAACTATGGTTGTAGAGCCCAAAATTGGTGCTGACAGGCTGTTCCGCGTGGCATAAGCTGGCAGATCTTCTAGTGGCGACTGGAGATAAGGTGTGATTCTCACCACGTGAACATAGATCAAATACATTTCACTTAACCTCACAGCTCCGCACGGCCCACACAATTGCGTTATTCAATGTGAAGTAGATGAAATGTACACACTTTGGCCCAGATATGCAATATATTTTCTCCTTCTCTTTTCCATGCTATAATCATAGCAAATGTAGCACTTCCAAAATCCAGATGGCCGCATTGTCCCAACTAGATCTGAAAATCAAATAAGCTTAATGTAAGGCAAAGAGACTTATTTGCAAAATTCACACATTCGAATCATTCATATTTTGCGTTAATTCCCTCACTCCACACCTTTGAACATATCTTCTATCACACCATACCCCTACAAGGTTTCCTATTCACCTCAACCCTTTGATGATAAATTTTTTGCTCCCTATTGGCACTCGGTGCTAACATTTGTAACTCCCATATAAGAAGAAGGTGTTTTGTGTGTGCATACTTGTGGGTTGGAAGCTACTCTAAGCCCACCCACAAGATCTCTCCAAGTGTCTAAGCCTACTCTAAGGCTCAATTGGTGTGCAACGGGCTAATCTAAGCCCCCTCCTCTTGCGTTGACTTCTCTTGGTGTTGTACAAGTGCAGGGCTACTCTAAGCCCCCCCTCTCCCCAAGAATTTTAAGTGTGGTGTCCAATTGTTCATTTCAAGCTTTGCAATTATTTTGAAGCGGTATTTTTGGCAAGTATCTTTGATAGTGTTTCTAAACACTTTACCCTCAAAGCTTTGTAATGACCAAAAGTGAAGGTAGCTCATTATCTATGGCTAACTTCTTACCCTCTTTCACCCCTATTTTTATGCCTAAGGATGAAGGCCTCAATGGACAAACTTACAATCTATGGAAAGATGTCATGTGCACTTATCTCTACACAAATCTTCTTCATGAGGTAGTAGATGTGGAATGTCAAGGACAAAAGAGCTTTAGATTAGCTGTTACTTGCCTGCGACGAACTGACGAAAGGCCATATCACGGCCTGTAAGACATCCAAGGACGCTTGGGATACATTAGCCACTTTGTATGAAGACAAAACCCCTTCGAAAATATATGCATTAGAGGCCGAGTTTCATAATTTTACCATTCGGCCACACGACACAATTACTAAGGTCATAGCCCAATTTGAGGACTATCGGTGTAAATTACCACTATGTGGTAGGCAGATCTCTAGTGAAGGCATGGCCATTAGACTTCTTAACAAGTTACCTAAGTCATATGAGACATTTTTCACAACTTTGTATAATCGCGGCCAAGTCTTATCTTGGGAAGAGGTTCATCGACTATTGCTCCTTCACCACTCGCGAGCCAAATCGACTTCCTCCCAAGAGTCTGCCATGAAGGCCAAAGGCCCATTCAATAAGGGCAAAACCACAAGTCATCATGCTAGCCATGGATCTAATCAAGGATTGCATACTTCATCGAAGGAGTTCACCTGTAACTTCTGTGGAAATCAGGACATTTAGAAAAGTTTTGCTATAAAAAGAAACAATCAGCGAAGGCTTCTACATCCAGGCAAGCGTCCAAAGGATCCCAACATAGATCCCACTGCTCAAGTAAGGAACTCTTCATCTCCACAGAAGCCAATGCACTAGTTACTTCTAGCTCCCCACATGAGTGGATCTTTGATAGCGGAGCTACCTCCCATATGTGCAAAGACAAGGAATCCTTTCAAGAACTCGAAGAGCACACGGGAGAAGTCTATCTTGGCAACAACAAAAGCTTACACATTGAAGGAAAAGGGAAAGTTCAAATTACCAACAATTAGGGTGAATGCAAGTCTTTATCCAATGTTCTTTTTGTTCCAAATTTATGTATGAATCTACTTTCTGTCAAGGCCATTACAGATCAGGACAAACAAGTATGGTTTGATAACACCTCACTTAAGGTAGTTGATCCCCATACAAAGGATGTCATTGCTCAAGGTATTGAAGAAAAGGACCTCTACAAGCTATCTTGCTTTGTATCCAAAGATTAAACCTCAAGTTTGTGGCACCAAAGATTCGACCACACTTCTTACTTATCAAAAATCTCTTCATCCCAACTTGTGAAGGGATTGCCAAAGATAGGGCAACTTACGGATGTCTACCAAGCTTGCACCCAAGGCGAGCAACATCGGGCCCCAGTTCCCAAGGAAGCTTCAACACGAGCGAGGAACCCTCTAGCCCTCATCCACATGGACTTATGTGGACCTATGAACACCCCATCCCTGAGTGGATCCATCTACTTTTATCTTCTAGTAGATGACCACTCTCGCTATATTTGGGTGTACTTTTTGAAGTCAAAAGCAGACACATTCTCTAAGTTTCAAACTTGGATCAAGGAAGTTGAGAATGAAGCTTCAACTAAAGTTAAAACCATCAGAACAGATGGAGGTGGTGATTTTATCAATCATGACTTTGATAACTTTCTCAACCACAAAGGGATCAAAAGACAAGTCACTCAGCCTCATACTCCATCCCAGAATGGAGTAGCTGAAAGGAAGATACACAGTGTGATGGAAATGCCAAGAACTATGCTTCATCACAAGGATCTACCCTACAAGTTCTGGGCAGAAGTTGTGCATACTATCGTTCACATTCTTAATCAAGGATTTACAAGTGCATTACACAACAAAACACCCTTCAAAGCATACTATGGAAGAAAACCAAATGTGAATTACTTTGGAGTCTTTGGTAGTGAAGCTTTTGTCCATGTACCAAAAGAAGATAGAAACAAGTTACAATCAAAGTCCAAGAAACACATATTCATAGGGTACAGTGACCAATCAAAGGCATACCGTCTATATTATATGGGAAACCACTCCATCACCATTTCGAAGGATGTGATCTTCAATGAAGCTTTCCCATACTCAAGAAAAGATTCAAGTACAAGTCTTAGTCCACCTATCTACACTTTAGAGGGGGACTCAATATTTCCAAAATCCAACTCAGAAGCAAGTACTTCAAGTCATCCGAGAAGATCTCAAAGACTTATTGACAAGAAACAGCGAGAACAAAGTCATTATGTCAATTACACCTTAATGCATCAGATTCAACAAATCCCAAAACCATCTAATTACAAAGAAGCCTAAGGACAACCTAAGTGGGAAGAAGCTATGCAAGTAGAAATGGATGCAATCGAAAAGAACAAAACTTGGACTCTTGTACCTAAGCCCACAAATCATCAAATCATAGGAGTTAAGTGGCTTTATAAAGTTAAGTATAAGTCAGATGACACATTAGACAAGTACAAAGAAAGGTTGGTAGCTAAGGGATACAAGCAACAACATGGCATTGACTATGAAGAAACCTCTGCTCCTATTGCAAGATTCACAACCATAAGAATCATCTTAGCACTAAGCGCTCACTTTAAGTGGCCCATTTACCAGTTGGACGTCAAAAGTGCATTCCTCAATGGAGATCTTCAAGAAGAAGTATATGTTGGACAACCTCAAGGCTTCAAGATCAAAGGCAAAGAAGATCAAGTCTACATGCTTCACAAAGCACTTTACGGACTTAAGCAAGCTCCTAGGGCCTGGTATGAAAAGATTCACAAGTTCTTTGAAGACAAGGGATTTCACAGAAGCAATGGTGATGCTAATCTCTATATCTAACAAAAGGAGTCTTTAGTAGCCATCATCATTCTCTATGTAGATGACTTGATCTTGGCAGGTTCAGATGAAGAACACATCCAATTTATCATCACACAACTTCATCTTGAGTACTCTATGACAGACCTTGGATTACTCCACTACTTCTTGGGTATGGAAGTTTGGCAAACAAAAGAAGGTATATTCCTATCATAGAAGAAGTACTGCTCTGATCTACTTTCCAGATATAACATGGACCCGTGTCGCTCAATCTCTACACCATTTGATCCAAACATCAAGCTTACACTGGAGGACTCAGCATCACTTGTGGATGTGCATACCTATCGGCAGCTTGTTGGCTCATTACTCTATCTTGCCAACACTAGAACAGATATTGCTTATGCAATTGGTATACTCAGTCAGTTTGCACATCAGCCTCGTCAGACTCATTGGGATACTGCTCAGAGACTACTTCGATACCTTGCCCTCACACGACATCATGGTCTTTGGTACAGAGGGGGTATCGAACTCGTAGGGTATTCTGATTCAGATTGGACTGGTGATCATGATTCTCGACGGTCTACTTTGGTATATATTCTTGCTTGGCTCAGGACCTATCTCTTGGGCAAGTAAGAAGCAGCCTGCAGTTGCTCTATCATCTACAGAGGCCGAGTACCGAGCATCGAGCTTTGCAGCATGTGAGGCCATCTGGCTTCGACGTTTATTATCTGAGATTGGTGTTTTGCAGAATACTCTGACATGTATTCACATGGACAGCCAGTCAGCCTTGGCCATCACCAAGAATCCAGTGTTCCATGCTCAAACAAAGCACATCGAGATCCAATACCACTTCATCTGTGAGAATCTCATATCTCAGGAGATTACTCTGGAGCAATGTACCTCTCAAAAGAACCTGGCAGACATGTTCACGAAGGCTCTACCTCCAGTTCTGCTTCGGCACTTGGTGGACCTCTGCAACATTCAGCTGTTCCAAAATGGAGCTGTAGGGGGGGTGTTGACAACATGATTGCTCCTACTTTATCTGCATTTGTATCCGCATGAGTTCATCTCCATTTTGTATCCAGGAGGCACTCCGTTTCTAGTCTATTTCCATTTTATATTGTATCTCCTTTGTATTTGGGTACCTTGCCATGTGCTTCTACCAGTTGTATTCATTCTCCTTTCAGGAGATTTATCCCACATATGATGTACTTTTGAGAGCCCCTCCCAAATCTATATAAGGAGGGCCTCTCCCCTCATTTGTGCTTGGTTAGAAGCTTGAGGAGCCTACTCCATGCTCTTCGCAAGCTCATTTCTAATCCATATGAGTTTACCCATTTCATGGTCTTCTCATTTTGTGTCTCACACATTCTTTGTTTTGTGAGAGTACTTTACTTTTCATTTTGCTTCCGCATGCGTACTCTCTACATTAGGTACACACACATACACTCACATACATACACATACACATACACACACACACATACACATACACATACACACACATATTCATACACATACATACATGCACATGACATGTATATACATACATGCACATAGACACATAGTGTTAGGGTTTTAGGCTTTAGGGCTTTAGGTAGACACACATACGCTCACAAACATATACACATACACACACATACATATATACACAAACATACACATATTCATACACACACATACACACACATACACACACATGCACACATATATGTATAAACACACATGGACACATAGGAATAGGGTTTTAAGGTTTAGGGTTTTTAGGTACACACACATGCACTCACATACATATAGACATATACACACACATATTCATACACACACATACACACACATGCACACATATATACATACACACACATACACATATAGGGTTAGCGTTGTAGGGTTTTAGGGTTTTAGGTTCACACTCACATGCATAAATACACACACATAGAGACACACATATACATACACACATACACTCACATACACACATAGGGTTAGGGTTTTAGGGTTTCAGGTACATATACACATACACTCACATACATATACACATACACACACTCATAAACACACACATATTCATACACACACATGCACATATATATACATACACAAATTGAAAGATAGGGTTAGGCTTTTAGGGTTTAGGATTTTAAGTACACACACATACACTCACATACATGTACACATACACACACATATATACACACACACATACACACATGCAAATATATACATACACACACATAGACACATAGGGTTAGGGTTTTAGGGTTTAGGGTTTAATGGTTTTAGGTACACACTCACATGCATACATACACACATATAAGAGACACACATATACATACACACATACACTCACATACACACATAGGGTTAGGGTTTTAGGTGCACACACACATACATACAAACACATATACACATACACACACTTATTCATACACACATAGACACATATATACATACACACATAAACACATAGGGTTCGGGTTTTGGGGTTTTCCGTACACACTCACATGCATACATATAGACATATAAGAGACACACATACACTCACATACATATACACATACACACACACATATATACACATAGACAGACACATATTCATACACACACACACATATATACATATACACACATACACACATAGGGTTAGGGTTTAAGGGTTTTAGGTACATAGTCACATGCATACATACACACACATAAGAGACACATATATACATACACACATACACTCACATAGACACATAGGGTTAGGGTTTTAGGGTTTTAGGGTTTTAGGTACACTCACACACATACACTCATATACATATATGCATACAGACACACATATACACATACACACATTCATACATACACATACATAAATATATACATACACACACATAGGATTAGATAGGTAGATAGAGAGAGAGAGAGAGGGATATGTCCCAACACCTCCGCATCGATGGATGTTCTCCTTAGAGCAGTTCATGAAGACACTAAAAGGGTTTGTTCATCATAGAGCACGTCCAAAGGGAAGCAAGGGAGAGGGATGGCTCATACAAGAGTCTTTGGTATTAATAATACATTTCTACGAATGTCAGATTGAGAAATGCCTTGCTTATGGAGCGACAATGAAGATGTTCGTCTCCTAGGCAATGAGCCCTAGGATCAAAGGATCCAAAGAAAAATGGACACAGATTTCAGAGAAGGCAATGATGTTTTGCATCGCTAACTCGGAGACAATGCAAAAGTGGTTCGAGAGGTATGATCTTGCTAAGGAAGAAAAGACACAGGAAAGAGCCTTGTTTCGAAAGAATCACTCCACATGCTCTTTGCCTCTTCGGGGAAGTCTTGAACCTCTTCCAAGATTTTCAATGAGCAGATGGCTAGATGCAACCATTTCACAAGCAAAGATAGCAGGTGAGGATATTTCTAAAGAAGACGAGGAACTTGCAAAGTAGCTTGATCGAAACACTCTCAAACATTGCAAATTACTAATGTGTTAATATTATTTGACCATCATAACTCAATACATTTTATGTGTTGTCTAGTATTACAAATAGGATACTCTATGTTCTCATGGATGAAACTTTCATATCGCTTGCATCGACCGAAATAGGTCTACTTTTGATAGTGGGGTGATGGTCAACTTTCTCCAAAAAAAAAATAGACCAATTTAGAGATAGATGCTCTACACATCAGATCTCCAAGAGGATGCTAGAATAAGGGGCTTATGATGCAAGAAATTGTAGATACTTATTTGTGTTTACAATGAAATGAAGTTTTAGTCTAACACTTTTCTAAATCTATCATGTTTTTTTGTAGACTACTATTTTTCTGTATTGTCGTTATTATATATATGCTAATTATTCAAGTTATCTATTGCAAAGCATGATGGGAGACATTCCACCACTCACTCTAGACTCCATGACAGAGGAGCAATTTCTAGAGTTCATATCTCAAGCACCTACTGAAGGGCTTTATATATGAAGCTGTAGAGAAGGTGTTTTCCCACATCTAAATTGCTTAGATTTTTATTTTTGGGAAAACTTTACTCAGCTTAGGATCGCAAGCATGCACCAATGCACTCACTTTCTTGATCCCTAGTAGGATCATCAAAATGAACAACTAATCCTATGCCCACGTCTTCCTTCTTTGTTGTTTCTTCTTCTTTATTTCTTTATCTTTGCTCTCTTCACTTCCTTTCTTCTTTCTTTTACTCCAGCCTTTATTCCTCTTCTTTCTCTTCCCCTTTGTCGCTCTTTTTTCGTCATCTTCAAGGCCTACTTTCTTCTTTCTTTTCTTAACTTTCCCTTTCGCTTCATTCAGCTCTCATTTCTCATCTTCCTCTTTTTGTCCTATCTTCTTTCAATATCTTCTCCTTACTTCAAGTTACTTCAAACTAACTTTCTTTTTCTTCTCTTTGTTTCTTTATTCTCACTCCTCTCTTTCTTTTCCTTTGCTTCAGCCTACCGCTTTCCTCACCTTGTGTCTCCCTCTCCTCCCCTCATACTCTTCACTTTTAGTCCTCCTCTTTATCGCACTCACCACTCATTCGATCTCTTTTCTTTTCTCATACTCTCCTCCCCTCCAACACTTTCCATTCACTTTCATTTCCTTTACTTCTAACTTCTCTCTCTCACTCACTATCCCACACTTACACTCCCACACACATACACTTACACACACACCCACACTCTTCAACCTTCCCCTTTCTTCAACCTTCCCCTTTCTTCAACCTTCCCCTTTCTTCAACTCCCACCTTCAATCCTCTTCTCTTCTTTCCCTCTTTTCTTCCATGCTCTCTTGCTCACTTACACACTCTAACTATACTAACACCTACACACTTTTCATGCATGCACATGCCCCCCCCCCCCACACACACACACACACACACACTCCAGCACATGACTTTTTCTCTTTGTCTATCTAGCATTCCCTCTCCCTCAGACCCACACGCACACTCTCTCACTATCCTTCACCCTTTTTCTCTCTCTTTTTCTCTTTCCCTTTACTTTCTTACTTTCTTTCTCACACTCTCACTCCCTTTCCTTCTTTTCTCTCACACTCTCTCTTTCTCACTCTTCCCCATTCTTTCCTCACTTTCCTTCTTTCTTGTTCCCTTGCACACACCCACACACACGCATTCACCCACACATTCACATATGCACTCTTGCACACATTCACACACATAAAGTCACACACACTTACACCTATACTTACACACGCACATACATACTCACACACTATCACTCTCCCATTCACACACACACACACTCTTAAACATACACCCCTTTTTATCCCCCCTCTTTCTACCTCACACACATGGTCTAAATAACTCTCTCCCCTCCTTCCCTTCTTTTCCTCCTTAGCTTTCTCTTCCCTACATTCTTCCTATCACACAATCTCTTTTACACATTTTCTCAAATAGGTCAGTTCTTTGTAAATTCACCAAATTTATTCAAAGATAAACTCTCCCTATAGATCAACATAAATGGCATCATGAGCAACACTAGATGGGATGGTTGTAGCAATGTTGATATATGTTTTTCCTATTTTTCCCCTTTCAAGTTACTATAGCACCCAACATGTCAGCCTACTCCACAACTAAATAGATGGGATGGTTGTAGCAATGTTGATATATGCTTTTCCTATTTTTCCCCTTTCAAGTTACTATAGCACCCAACATGTCAGCCTACCTTTCCAATCAGATCATCATGATATTCAGGGTCAAAAAGAATATTGGATCACTCTACTTCATAGGAAATCAAGTTCAAATTAAAATGGTTAGCATGCAGGCAACATATGAATGACCCTTCCTTTTTAAGTCTCTCATTCAATAACCTGCAAATCCCACTTAGAATCGTGATAATTGAGCAATATTATGAAGAGATCATAGATCCTATGATAATGAATGGAGACCTATGCATGCAACCACAAAGACTCATACAAGCATGCATGCAATAGTGGCCTTGATTGCTCACCATTACTCGAGTAGTAACTTGTCTCCACAAACTTCATTGTCCATTAGACATAGATGGCTAAGATGCTCTAATGATGGGTGCACGAGTACTGTTGCATAGATGTAGCTCACTAGATGTGGTTCAACTTTCAACTATTCCAAAGCTTCATGGTGAAATTCATTCCAAACATGATCCAACTTTGATTCCAAAGAGCAGTAGCTCTCTGAGGACACCGAGCTTCTCTTTTTGATCCCCTAGTTAACTCTGCATACTACACTTCAGTTTTGATCATCCACTGTTGCACCTTGGGAACGGATGACAATGTATGTCACACTATCTACACTTCCCTTGGAAATAACTTCATTCACAAAGGCCTTTGGCTGCCTCTTCTGCTCTAGATTAGCATCAACCAAGTTCACAACATCTTGGTTTGAAAATCTCTTAGAGATGGAGCATAATATAGAGGTAGAATGACTTCAGGTTCTAATGTGAAGAAGAAAATTTGGCATTGCTGGCCATCATCCCTTTTTACTCATCTTTCTTCTCCATTCACTTAATTCCAATGCAATAGCCTCTACACAGTATGATTAATGATAAAGATATGTTGTTTTGCTACTATATTGTTGTCACAATCTACGTCACTTCCTATTTCGAATTAGCACATCTTAATCTACGATGACATTCTCTCCTAATTGCTCAGCTAATCCCCATACACATTGTAAATGGATGCCAACCCAATTTTCTCAGAAATCAGCCTTTACACTCTTCTGAACCACATACACAACACCCTTCGATTCTTGAATAGACATGATCATTGCTACTATGTTTGCCTCATATAGCTACTCTATGAACACTTAAATCTCCATGATTACATTACTTTGATTTATAGAATCAGTCTCGTTGCATCTCAACAAAGAAGCAAATTGTAGAAACCTTAAATTTCAAACCATATCATCACATCAGTTCTATGAACAAAGCATAAAATTGCTGAACCTTCCTTGATTTTTCTTTTGTGAACTCACTACTCTCTAAAGCTCTACCTCCTTAGCTTCTTGAGTTGTTCATCTAAACAACTTAGTCACATCATAAATCTATGTAAAGAAGATAATTCAACAAACCTTGGAAGTGCCATGCTTAGAAACTGGTTTGAGGGTGTAGATCTTCTCCTTGTCACTCGTATCCATCCACTTTCGACCCTGTGCAGGCCAACAATTTGTAGAAAAGCCAAAAATTTCCTCAACAAGGATTGGGAAGAGCATTGTTCCTTGTGCAATATCTTCAGATGAATTCCTTCTCAAGCTACCCTGTACTCCGTGCTAGTTGTTGAAAATCGGGTTTCGCATGCGGAAGAGTGGTGAGCCCATAACCGAAGGTATACGGATCTTGTTTTTCACTTCAAAAATTATCACTTAATTTATTTGTACCTGTAGATTCTTGGCTGAACACAACTACAAACGTATTTCCTCACGAGTCATACATGGTTCATATGGGCAATATATTGAGTAACCACAATAGCATTACATTAACACCTCAAAAATACACAGTACACTTTTACTCACTCATCATAAGAAAACTTCTTTCACATATGTTCACCATCATGAAATCACTTCAATAGATGGGTCAAAGTATGAACTTCTTCAACGTTGATGTAGTACAAAAAAATGCATACATATGATTCTACAGCAACAAGTAGTCTTCTGCATTCTTTATCAATCATAATTTATGAGAACCTGCACATATCATAACTCTGCATATGCTTATACATTTGATGTTTATCACAGCAATCAATGCTCTTTCAGTCTGCAATAAAACCTTTTCTCACCATAACATATACACTTTGTGTATTGATTAATTTTTCCTTGACTAGTTTTGCCACAATATTGTACTTCAATAAGTCACATAATCAACACAATAAAATTGTACTGTGATAATAAAACGTGTCCAGATCCTGCAAATCATCACCTGCAACTTTTGGGAGGATTATAACATATACTTATTATGTTCATAACGACATCATAGCATCTTGATTCCACGAGGCACTCAAATACTCTGAGTGCATAACTTTGAATGCATGAACTATAATATGACCCAAAACTTTCTCTGCATATGAATCACTTCCATGTGCACATACGCTCAAGTATGATTAGTATTGAGCTCATACATTTATAATGCATCATCCATATTTCCTGTGTGATATACGTAAATTCAAGTGTACACATGAATACACGACTCTTGTGCATATTATATTCAAACTATTTATACCTGTGAATAGACTTTCACATCATCCTTACATATGATCTTCGGGGAGGAGTCATATGACAAACGTTTCCTCTATTCTGAGAGATGATTTCCATATCATTTTTATGGCACAAGGAATGAGCTTGTTTCTTGTAACAACAGATATAAGATTTGCATCACCTGCACTTCGTAACCTTGACTTTCATGCAACTGTACTTAGTTCAGAATGACTTCATAAAGTAAGAAATGTTAGTTTATCATGTGCGCTCATAGAAAATAACAACTTGTCATCGACATGTCATAATAACAAAATCATGCATCTATCGTACATGAGAATTATACCTTTGTGACTTCCACTTTTCTACAGTCGTATATAGTCCAAAATGCTTTCACATAGAACTCTGTGTTCAATCTTTGATACAAGCGATCCTGTGACTCAGAGAGAGAATAAAGAAAAACATGAAATATATTTCAATCAACAAGAGTTTACATAGAGAAAAGCATCGGCAGATTTGACATGACATGCCGCAATATTATCTCCATGTATGTTGCTAACAAATCCTACAAGAGAACACTATGGAGAACCGCCCTGCTGTCATGCTCATACACTTCTTTATATAGAAGTCTGAAGACCCGTAAGTGTTCCCTTAGATTTAGGAGGAGTTAAGTGCGCATATGCATATGTTGGATCATTCCTTAAGTCAAGGAGAAAATCAAGGGTAGGAGTTAAATGCGTATATGAAAGCCATTCCTTAACTCAAGGAGCAAACAAAGGGCAAGTGGATTCCTACATAGTTTTCTATGGTTGACACAAGGGTTTAATCATATGTGTTATGAAAAGTAACTAAAATAGTGTTCATATGAGAAAAAAACCGAAACACACTACGGGCACATTTTATTTGAACATTCTAATGAAAGGAAGCAAAACTAAAGATATGAGAGGGTCCTCCAAGTTCTGATGTTTTAAAGCTTCATTGAAGTTTGCCACTTTTTCAACACTAGTGCCAAGGCCTGTAGCTATCCTATTTCATATAGCTTCTATGTTTCGATAAGTCTCAATAGTGCTTCTTGTGCTTGCATACAATAGCCCACAATATCCAGCTTATTTCCATATGAGCGACCTTTATGCTATCCTGATTTCCTCCCTCTTTGAGGGTTTTTTCCCCTGATGCTTCATGAAGGGGTTCCAAAAATAAAAGTCCCCCAAGAATCCCTACTGTGCGACTGCTTTCCCCTTCCAAACTGGGCTCATTCAAAATTCTCCTTCCCTTTTCTTTCCTCTGCCCGCTTTTCCTACAGTCCTTTTCTCAAAAGATTGCTCTTTATCCACCCCCTGTATTCCTCCTTCTGATATGCACAACACCCTTGGAAGCACGGGCTCCCTCTCCCCTATTATTCCTTCCCCTAATATCTCCAAAAAAAGTCTAGGTATCCAACTCTACATCCTCTATTGCTTCCCCCAACTAAATAAGTGTGAGATTCGTAACAAAAGACTCCCAATGCCTCCTTCCCTTTGCAATGTCAGCTACAAGAAATAGGGGGTGTAGCGATGCCCCCAAATTGAAAAAAATGCTAAAACTATGCATCACAAATAGCATCGCTAATTAGCGATGCTATTTGTGACATTGGAAAACTGGCTCCGATGCTTTAGCATCGCATAAGCGACGTCCTGTGTTCAAGCGTCGCATAAGCGACGCTCTCGAATGTTAAAAACAAATTTCGATTTCTTCGAGCACAATTTGGATGCACAGAGAGAGAGAGAGAGAGAGAGAGATAAAGAGAAAGAGAGAGAGAGAGAGAGAGAGAGAGACAGAGAGAGAGAGTGAGAGCGAGCGAGAGAGAGAGAGATCGAAACACAGTGTGAAGCCAGGTACGCACACACACACATACACACATACATATGCATACACACACATGTACACACATAGGCACATAGACATACACATAGATACACACACATAGATACACACACATACACACACACATACACACTAATTTACATACACACATACACATGCATACACACACACATATACACACATAGACACATGCATACACACATAGACACACACACACACACATAGACACACACACACACACATACACATACACACACATATACACACACACATATAGACACATACACACTTATGCACACACACATCGACACACATTTACACACACACATACACATGCATACATAAACATATATATAGATACACACATACACACATAGACACACACACACACATAGACACACACACACATAGACACACACACACACATACACACACATACACACACATACACACACACATACACATGCATACACACATACACACATATATATGCATACACACACACACACGTGTAAAGAGACATACACACACATACACATACAATAATACATATGTATACATACATGCTTACATGCATAAACACACATATACAAGCATACACACATACACACATACACACATACACACATACACATACACACATACACATACACACATATATATGCATACACACACACACGTAGAGAGGCATACACATACATGCATACATATGCATACATAATGCATATGCATATGCATACAACATACATACATGCATACACACACATACACACACATGCATACATATCCATACATAATGCACATGCATATGCATACATACATGCTTACATGCATACACACACACATGCATACATTTTGCGAACATTTGTTTTATGAAGGGTACAAGTTTCAAATTATGTAAATACCTTTGGAAAGTCTTCAAATACTTCAAGAAGGCTCATATTTTTCATAAAAGATAGCAAAAATACCACGTGAGTTCTAGAACATGGTGAGTCAAACTAGTGAGTCACAAGGGAGCTGCAGTGGTGTCCTAGTGGAAGGTCGATGTGGCTAGTTCTCAAAGTCCATCAATACTTTGCTTATTTGAGCACTTGAGTCATGTAATACCTCCACCCAAGTTTCTACCACAAATTTAGATGTATTAGGAAGGTTTTAGATTAGTTTCTCATGCTATAAAAAGAGGAGAAAAGTCGTGATCTTGTGGGAAGTCCAAGAGAGTCATATGTGTATCTCTACGTTGCTGTAGTTTTGTATGCAGAGATTGCAGAGCTTGTATCTCCCTCATTATATATCCAAATTACATGTTTGATATCGCATTTGCAAGCTCTTACTGTCTACTTTCTTCCTGTGAATTTTCATAATCATTGGATTTGTAAGCTGAGAGCACTACTCTCTACAAGTAGTGTGTGTTCTCTGTTTCACCTCTACTGAAGGTCTCCATTAAACCTCAAACTTGCAGAGGTCATATCTCCTTGTCTATTTATCCAAATTGAAAGTTCTTTGGCTCATTGGAAAGCTCTTGGTCTCTAGTATATGTGGTTAAAACAGTTTTGAAAAATTTTGAGTGAGTAGAGAAGAGTAAGCTCTACAAGCATGACTGGTTTTCTGTGATGAAGTTTGTGAGAAGGTCTACTTATTCCTAGGGGGTTCCACCTACTTCCAGCTATATTTTGGAGGTCAATAAACTCCAACATTGGTATCAGAGCAAGGAATTGAAGCTTGGAGAAGGTTATAATACCTTGATGAAGAATTTGAAGCTATTGGAGCAAAGGTTCATCATCAACACTACAAAAAGGTAGAAGGAGATAGCAATGAAGCATCTCAAGCAACATCCAAGCAAAGAAAGGTGCATAAACTTTATTACAAAGGTAAATATCATACTACTTCTTATCACATATATCCAAAAAGAGGGTTAAAAGAGGAAGTTTAGTATTTACACAATGGGCGATCAACATGCACACATAGAGAAGCTTGATAAGAACAACTATCAAGCATGGCAATTTAGAATCACAACATACTTGCAAGGTAGAGGCTTGTATGGTTTGATTGATGGAACGGATATCAAACCTATATTACCAGAGGATCCAAATCAGC
Source organism: Ceratopteris richardii (assembly GCA_020310875.1). Lineage (NCBI taxonomy): Eukaryota > Viridiplantae > Streptophyta > Polypodiopsida > Polypodiales > Pteridaceae > Ceratopteris > Ceratopteris richardii. The sequence continues at coordinate 188,282,473 of CM035408.1, read as the reverse complement.
AACAATTGAGGGAGTTTAGACTTTGGAATGAAAGAGACAAAAGGGTTATATTCATTTTATCACAAAATATTCAAGATTCAATGGTAGGACACATACAAGATCTAGACACAAGTAGAGATGTTTGGCTTGCATTGGAAAGGTTGTATGCTACAGGTACAAGAGCAAGGAAGATTCAACTCGAAAATGAGTTGAATAACATAAATAAAGATACAAGGACATCGGTCAATGATTACTTGTTGAAGGTTAAAGAGATTGCAGATCAACTAGGATCAATTCAAGCTCATGTGGAGGACGACGACTTGGTTGCACATACTCTCAACGGACTCAAGGATGATGAGAGATGGAAACCATTCATTACTTCAGTTTATGTTAGAGGAGAATTACCAGACCTTGATCAGCTTGTTGCTCTTATGGTCACGGAGGAGATGAATCTAAATGGCTCTACTTCAAATCAAAAAGGATCTCAAGGACAAGCTCTTTATGTAGGATCATCAAGAGGTGGAAACAGAGGTAGAAGAGGTTCAAATAGAGGTCGAGGAAGAAGGAGTGATGATCAAGGGACTTCAAGTGGCTTCTTCAACACAAGAGGAAGAGGAAGATCAAGCGCAAGAGGTACGAGAGGCAACTACAACTACATTCAAAGACAAAGGAGTGAAGATAACAACAATTTCTATATATGTGGGAGGTATGGACACTATGCCAAAGATTGCTATCAAAATGAAAATAATCAAGGTGGTAATCGAAGAGGAGGCTATTCAAGAAGAGGTAAACAACAAGGAAATTATGCAGTTGAAGGTAAAAGTGAAGATTATGATTCTCTTCTTATGATGAATGTAGAAACTAAGATGAATTGCAATAGTGATGTATGGTATGTAGATAGTGGTTGTTCTAACCATATGTCACATGATGCTTCATGGTTTTCTAATATGCATAATCCTTCATGTAAAGGTCATGTTGAAACAGGAGATGATACAACACATAAGATTATGCAGGTTGGAGATGTTGTTATGCAGGATAAGAGCAAGACAAATTGCTTGAAGGATGTGCTTTATGTGCCAACGATCACTAAGAATTTGATGTCAATTGGTCAAATGGTAGAAAAAGGTTTGCAAATAAGATTTAATCATGCAGATTGCTTCATTGAGGATCCAAAGCAAAGGAGGTTAATTGCTAGAGGTCAAAAACAAGGTAGATTGTTTACATTCAAGGTAAACCCAAATCATACAAACTATTTCTCTTATGGTATGCATCGAATAGCAGAGCTTGATCTATGGCACAAAAGGATTGGACACATGAATGTACACAGGTTAAAGGAGCTATCAAAGAAGAGGATTGTTGAAGGATTACCTGATCTTACTAAGCAACATATGGTGCATCTATGTGAAGCATGTCAAATGGGTAAGCAGAGTAGATAGCCTTTCAAGCATTCAAGCTATGTAAGCAGTGGATTGCTAGAACTTATACACACGGATGTATGGAGTCCTACTAAAGAGGCATCCTTGGCTGGTAATAAGTACATGTATCATTCATTGATGATCATAGTAGAATGACATTTGTGTATTTCATTAAACATAAGAGTGAAGTCTTTGATTGTTTCAAATATTTTAAATCATTTGTCGAGAAGCAAACAGGAAGATATGTTAAGAAGCTAAGATCCGATGGAGGGGGAGAGTATTTCTCTCAAGCTTTTATTGATTTTTTGTATGATGAAGGTATCAAAAGAGAAGTTACATGCAGGTATACTCCACAACAAAATGGAGTTGCAAAAAGAAGAAACAGAATCATAGCAGAAGCATCTAGAAGCATGCTAAATGATATGTGTTTGCCTAATTCTTTTTGGGTTGAAGCTGTTAGCACAAGTGTGTACATTATGAATAGAGTACCTACTGCTAGAGTTCATCATTTGACACCATATGAGGTATGGCATGGAAGGAAACCAAGTTTAAGTCATTTGAAAGTATTTGGTTGTGTATGTTATGTACATGTACCTAGTGAAGTGAGATCAAAACTTGATGTGAAATCAAAAAAGTGTATATTTATTGGTTATGCAGATACTCAAAGAGGATATAGATGTTATAATCCTCATACCAATAAGGTGGTTGTTTCAAGAGATGTAAATTTTGATGAATCACTTTCATGGTATGTAGATAAGAAAATTTTGCAGGTCATAAATGGAGATGAAGAAGATATAGGTGAAGGAGATGAGTGCTTACCTCAGCCCACAAGAAGTTTAAGTGATGAGAAAAGTGGTTTGGATGAAGAAAGAGAGCTACCTTTCAATGGAAGATTAAGGCAAGAGTCACTTCCAAGTGTTAAAAGTAAAGGTAAACTCAAACTTGTTGAAGTTAATGATGAAGGAGAGGAAATTAGTGATGTATGTGACTATGGAGAATCATCAAAGGTTCCTAATAAGAAAGGAAGAACATCTACGTTGGAGGTAAGAAGAACTTCAAGAGTGAGTAAGCAACCTTAAAGGTATACGTATGAATTTTTCATGAATACTCATTATGATTTTATGACAAAAGTTGAGCAGGAAAATGAACCCACATGTTATGATGAGGCAAAAGGAGATGAAAAGTGGGAGAAAGCAATGAGCGAAGAAATAGAAGCACTACACGATAACAAGACTTGGAATTTAGTTCCAAAGACACCAAAGCAAAAGGTAATTGGTTGCAAGTGGGTTTTTAAGATTAAAAGAAATAGTGATGGTAGTGTGTCAAGATATAAGGCTAGACTTGTAGCAAAAGGATATAATCAAACTCAAGGATTTGACTATGAGGAGACATTTAGTCCAGTAGCAAACATGGCAACGGTGAGAATTTTGTTGGCTTTAGCTGCAAGTAAAAGGTGGAATATATATCAACTCGATATAAAGAATGCCTTTCTTAATGGTGAGTTAAATGAAGAAGTGTATATGTCACAACCAGATGGTTATGTGGATGCAAAATGTCCTAATCATGTATGCAGGTTAAAGAAGGCATTGTATGGTCTTAAGCAGGCACCAAGGGCATGGAATGCAAGGTTGGTAAAGTATCTTATGCTGCAAGGATACACAGCGAGTCATGTTGATCCTTCACTTTATGTAAAACATGTAGATGGCATGTGTGTCTATGTATGCATTTATGTGGATGACTTGTTGATTACAGGGAATGATGCAAAAGCAATTGATGAGATAAAAGGTAATTTGGGAAAGGAATTTAAAATTTCAGATCTTGGTTTGCTTAGATACTTTCTTGGGATTGAAATTGTGTATGGCGATGAAGGTATGTGGTTGATACAGAGAAAGTATATATGTGATATGTTGAAAAGGTTTGGTATGCAGGAATGTAAATTTGTTTCTACTCCAATGGAATGTAATGTAAAGTTGAGTGCAAAGGAAGGTGATGAGTTGCATGATATGAATGTGTATAGATCCATGGTAGGATCTTTGATTTATGCAACAAAAACTAGACCTGATATATGCTATGCAGTGGGAGTATTGTCACAGTTTATGCATGAACCTAGAGTACCTCATATGCATGCAGCGAAAAGAGTGCTTAGGTATTTGAAAGGTACCATGAAGGAAGGATTATTTTATAGTCATGATGCTGATCTAACTCTTAAAGTCTTTAGTGATGCAGATTGGGCTGGAAGCAAAGATGACAGAAGATCCACAAGTGGATATGTGGTAATAGCAAGAAACAAGACATTAACATGGAGTTCAAAGAAACAGCCTACAGTTGCTTTATCTTCTACAGAGGCTGAGTATAGAAGTTTAGCATTGGCTACTACTGAAGTTATGTGGTTTAAAAAGTTGTTTCATGACTTTAATGTGCAGGTTGATGTACCACTGATATATGGGGATAACTTGAGTAGCATTCATATGACCTCAAATCCTATCGTTCATGCTAGAACAAAGCATATAGAGGTTCACTATCATTATGTTCGAGAGAAGGCCATAAACAATGAAGTACAAGTTTCTTTTGTGGGAACAAAGGATCAAGTTGCAGATATCTTCACCAAATCCTTGGATGGACCGAAGCTTCAAAGATTCAACTATATTCTTGGCATGAAGGAAATACCCTTTGAAACTTGAGGAGGAGAATGTTGCGAACATTTGTTTTATGTAGGGTACAAGTTTCAAATTATGTAAATACCTTTGGGAAGTCTTCAAATACTTCAAGAAGGCTCATATTATTCATAAAAGATAGCAAAAATACCACGTGAGTTCTAAAACATGGTGAGTCAAATTAGTGAGTCACAAGGGAGCTGCAGTGGTGTCCTAGTGGAAGGTCGATGTGGCTAGTTCTCAAAGTCCATCAATACTTTGCTTATTTGAGCACTTGAGTCATGTAATACCTCCACCCAAGTGTCTACCACGAATTTAGATGTATTAGGAAGGTTTTAGATTAGTTTCTCATGCTATAAAAAGAGGAGAAAAGTCGTGATCTTGTGGGAAGTCCAAGAGAGTCATATGTGTATCTCTACATTGCTGTAGTTTTGTATGCAGAGATTGCAGAGCTTGTATCTCCCTCATTATATATCCCAATTACATGTTTGATATCTCATTTGAAAGCTCTTACTGCCTACTTTCTTCTTGTGAATTTTCATAGTCATTGGATTTGTAAGCTGAGAGCAGTACTCTCTGCAAGTAGTGTGTGTTCTCTGTTTCACCTCTACTGAAGGTCTCCATTAAACCTCAAACTTGCAGAGGTCATATCTCCTTGTATATTTATCCAAATTGAGTGTTCTTTGGCTCATTGGAGAGCTCTTGGTCTCTAGTATATGTGGTTAAAACAGTTTTGAAAAATTCTGAGTGAGTAGAGAACACTAAGGTCTACAAGCATGACTAGTTTTCTATGATGAAGTTTGTGAGAAGGTCTACTTATTCCTAGGGGGTTCCACCTACTTCCAGCTATATTTTGGAGGTCAATAAACTCCAACAATACACACATACACATACACACATATACACACACAAACACACACACATACACACATACACACATATACACATACACACATGCACACACATATATGCATACACACACATAGAGAGACATACACACACATACACATACATGTATACATATGCATACATAATGCATATACATATGCATACATAATGCATATGCATATGCATACATAATGCATATGCATATGCATACATAATGCATATGCATATGCATACATAATGCATATGCATATGCATACATAATGCATATGCATATGCATACATACATACTTACATGTATACACACACATATGCATACATAATGCACATGCATATGCATAGATACATGCATACACATACACACACATAGACACATACACACACATAGACACACACACACACATACACACATATACACATAGATTTACACACATACACATGCATACACACATAGACACATTCACACATAGACACACACATATACACACAAACATACACACATGGACACATACACACATAATGATGCATACACACACATATACACATGCATACACAGATACACACACACATACAAACATACATACACACATAATGATGCATACACACATGTACACATGCATACACACATAGACACACACACATACAAACATACATACACACATACACACACATATATGCATACACACACATAGAGAGACATAACACACATACACATACATGCATACATATGCATACATAATGCATATGCATACATAATGCATATGCATACATAATTAATATGCATATGCATACATACATACTTACATGCATACACACACATATTCATACATAATGCACATGCATATGCATAGATACATGCATACACATACACACACATAGACACATACACACACATAGACACACACACATAGACACACACACATAGACACACATATACACACAAATTTACACACATACACATGCATACACACATAGACACACACACACACACATACACAAGCACACACATATACACACACACATAGACACATACACACATAATGCATATGCATATGCATACATACATACTTAAATGCATACACACACGTACACACACATATGCATACATAATGCACATGCATATGCATACATACATGCATACACATACACACATAGACACATACACACACATAGACACATACACATACATAAACACATACACACTCATAGACACATACACACTTACACACACACATCCAGACACATTTACACACACACATACACATGCACATAGACACGTATATATAGATACACATGTATATACACACATAGACACATGCACATACACACACATACACATACACACACATAGACACACACGCTTACACACACACACATCCACACACATTTACACACACACATACACATACATACATACATACATACATACATACATACATACATACATATATATATATATATATATATATATATATATATATATATATATATATATATATATATATATATATATATATATATATATACATATATATATATATATATATACACACACATGCACACATACACACATATACATGCATATGCATACATAATGCACATGCATATGCATACATAATGCACATGCATATGCATACACACACATACACACATTCACACATACACATACACACAGACACACGCACACACACATACACACACATATATGCATACACACACATAGAGAGACATACACACACATACACATACATGCATACATATGCATACATAATGCATATACATATGCATACATACATACTTACATGCATACACACACATATGCATACATTGCATACATAATGCACATGCATATGCATAGATACATGCATACACATACACACACATAGACACATACACACACCTAGACACATACACACACATACACACACATACGCACACATATGCATACATAATGCACATGCATATGCATAGATACATGCATACACATACACACACATATAGACACATACATACACATGGACACATAGACACATACACATACACACACATATACACACAGATTTACACACACATACACATGCATACACACACATACACACATAGACACACACACACATACACACATACACACACATACACACATAGAAACATGCACACATACACACATAATGCATATGCATATGCATACATACATAATTACATGCATACACACATGCACAGACATGCATACATATGCATACACACATACACACGTAGAGAGACATACACACACATAGACACACATGCATACATAATGCACATGCATATGCATACATACATGCTTACATGCATACACACACATATACATAGATACATATCCACATATGTATGCATACACATGCACGTAAAGGGACATATGCACACATACACATACATGCATACATATGCACATACACACACATATGCATATATAGAGATACACACACAAACATACACACATACACACACAGAGATACATACACACATATATTATTAAACAAACACATACACACATAGACACATACAGACTTACACACACACATACACAAATCCACACACATTTACACACACACACATGCACAGGCATATAGACATATATATACAGATACGCACATATATACACACATAGACACACACATATACACACACATACACACATAGAAACATACACACTTACATAGACACATACACACATCCACACACATTTACACACATACATACACATGCATAGACACATATATAGAGATACACACATATATACACACAGACACACATAGACACACACACACACATAGACACACACACATACACACACATGCACACATACACACATATATATGCATAGACAGACACATAGAGACATACACACACATAGAGACACATACACACACATACACATGCATGCATACATATGCATACATACATACTTACATGCACACACACATACACACATATGCACACATAATGCACATGCATATGCATACATACATGCTTACATGCATACACACTCACATATACACCTACATACACATATACACACATACATATGTACACGTATATATATTGATTTCTAACACATTTTATTTTATATGTATAGGTATTATGGATCCTAGTAGAGAGAGAAAGGCGAAACTCACTCTCATAAAAAGTCTTATGAGAGAAAGAGTTCGGTCTCATACTCTAGGGATCATCATGCATGAGTACTCAGAGATGCCTGATGATGAGCTGGATTATACGATCCAGATGCTTACCTAGCGATCAGAGGAGGGTTCTTCTGTGGCTCCACATGCAGGAAGACAGTTATCTACTCATAGGTATGTTTCTTTTTTTTTCATAAACTTTTTTTAATGATATTATAACACATATTTTTATTTATTTTTATCTATCTATTTTTAGGACACCTATACCACCTCCAGATCATGATAGAATAGCAGAGGTGCCTATGAGGACATGCATAGGCACCTTAGGGCTACAGTGCAATATAGAGCCAGAGGGGAACATTGTGTACATAGGGAATGGATTGGAGTTCAAGAGAAGAATGCGACATTATGCGACTCTTACCTGTGCCTTGTCCATTTAGAGTGGAAGTAAGTATAAATTTTACATATAAATTGAAATAAATACCTTATGTTTTATGTACATGATTTTTTTAATTTTTGTAGTGAGCATGATGAGAGGGATAAAAAATACATACTTACTTCACTTGAGACAGAGTTTGGGACAAGATGGTCACATAAGTGGTGTCTAAAAGAGATGTGGACACTTATGGCTCATCGTCGCGATAATGCATGGTATGCATTGCTTTTATGTATATATACGTGGATATGAGTATGTGTGTTTATGTATGTATATATGTATATGAGAGAGAGAGAGAGAGAAAAGAGTGAGACTAGAGGTACAAATACAGGCATACACATACATATACATCATACATGCACATTTACACACATATACACATACATGCACATTTATACATACACACACATACTAGTGCACATTTTTACACACACATACACATGCATGCAGTTACACACATATAATGAATACACATAGACACATACACATACTCACATACACATACACATACTCACATACACATACACATACATATTCATATGTACACACACATAGACTCATATAATCATATTTACATGCATATATACATATACACATGCATATACACACACACACAACACATGCATACACACATATAGAAACACATACATACACACATGCATATGTACATATAGAAACACATACATACACACATGCATATTGAAATAGGATATGTGTGTGTGTATATATATATATATATATATATATATATATATATATATATATATATATATATATATATATATATATATATATATATATATATATATATATATATCCTATTTCAAAAATCCTAATTCAAAAACACTAATTTTGATATTAGGGTTTTAAAACCCCTAATTTAGAAACTCTAATTCAGCCTTTTAGCCATATGATTGAAGTATATGTACACATTGCATCTATTCCTTCGACGTCCTACTACAGAGATATCTCTCCTCCCAACCTTATGCTTCTATATATAGCTACTCGAATCAACAAGGATCATAATATATATAAAGATATATACACATCATGTAGATACACATACATAAATATAAAATGGAGTAGATACATTATGCAATGCCTAAATGAACACATAAATATATATATAGGCATACATATTTACATGTACATATTTACACATAGACACATATACATATATACATGTACACATCACACATACATGCATACATGCACAAATGTATACTTATACATGCATACACAATTATAAACACTTGTATATATTACATGAATACATAAATATTTTACACAAATGCATATGCATACTAACACATGTATATATATATCAAAATGCATACTGACACATGTATACATATAATACACATGAATACACACACATATGCATACATACATGATAAAAATTTGCTCCTCGAAGATAAAGCTATATATAAAATAATTAGGCATACCACCGAGCTTCATGTTCTAACTTAGAAGAACATGATTTCATCTCTCTAGTAGGATTCATTGTTATTCAAGTTGAATAAAGAATCTATTATCTGATATCCATTTAGAAGCTTCAAGTTATTGATTGATAACTAGAGTAGAATTTACTATCTAATTTGCTCATATGTTTTCATTATTGTCATCATTTTGGTAAGACATCAATATAGACAGAAGAAGGTATGATCTACATTTGTATTTATGTAGATGACATTATAATCACAGGTACATCAGATGAAGGAATCAAGGAGGTAAAGAGATTACTTGAAAAGGAGTTTAAGATCAGTGATCTAGGAAAGTTATCATACTTTCTTGGAATGGAAATCACATACACAGATCATGGTATATATGTTTCGCAAGAAAGGTATCTCCTAAACTTACTGAAGAAGTTTAACATGCAGAATTGCAGAGAAGCTTCGACACTGCTTGAAGTAAATCATAAACTCAGCAAATATGGTGGTGCAGAGTTTAAAGATATGAGGAAATATCAGTCGTTAGTTGGAAGCTTAATCTATGCTATGCTAACAAGACCTGATCTCAGTTATGCAGTGGGAGTTCTCTCACAGTTTATGCATTGTCCGAAGGATCAACATTGGGTTGCAGGACAAAGAGTTCTTAGATATATCAAAAGAACTATAAAGGAAGGATTATATTATCCCTTTACGTCAAATATAAAGTTGAGAGCATTCAGTGACTCAGACTGGGCAGGGAGTCAAGATGACAGAAGATCAACACATGGGTATATGATATACCTAGGAGATAAGCTAGTGAGCTGGTGTTCGAAGAAACAACACACAGTGGCTCTATCGACAACAGAAGCCGAATATAAAGGACTTGTAGAAGCAGCGAAAGAAGTGATATGGATGCAGACCTTGTTCAAAAGCATGGGTATTGATCAAGGTATACCTATCATACATGGAGATAATATGAGCTCGTTGTATCTTGCAGCAAATCTAGTATTTCATGCAAGAACAAAGCACATAGAGATTCAGTATCATTTCCTAAGGGAAAAAGTGATGGAGAAGGAGATAGAAATAGTATACACTCCGACAAAAGATGAGATTGCAAATATTTTGACAAAGAGCTTGGATGGAACAAACACAAGCAGATTCAAAGAAATGGCAAGTATAAAAGAAAGAAAAATATATGAAAGACAGGAAGAGTCAAATTAGTGATTGAGGGGGAGTTGTTGAAGAATCACTCACGAATTTGACATACAGACAAACATAAAAGATAAAGAAAGATAAAGAGAAGCAGAATCAAAGTATTCAAAAAATCAAAGCCTTAGTGAAGGGACAAATTCACGACTGTAATGTACAACGTAGAAACTTCCAGAATTAGAGTTTATTACACCGGATCAAAACTGTATATAAAGAGAGACAATAATAGAAAATGTGAGTGAGTGTGAGTAGAGCGCGTCATATGAATAGAACGCATATAGAAATCAAGAATAGGTCTAGAAGACGCCAGAGATTGCGCATGTAAAGATGAATAATAGAAACCTGAAATGACAGGTATTCATCTGAGAGAAATGGTAAGAAGAAACTACTCAGTATAGAAGAGTTTCTATAGCTTGAGCAAGAAGAGGCCAAGCTAGTTTTTGTACACATCTTCTCTAATAGAAAACACATGTTCATGTGGAAGCTTGCGCGCATTCTTTGTATGTGAAGAAACCTGAGTATTTTCATGTTACGTTATAAAGTTAGTTAACAGTTACAGTTTTTTCAGTAAACGTATTTTTCGATCAGTTATAGTTCTTTCAGTAAATGTGTTTTCCGATAGAACAACAAAGTAGATCTCGTAGAATAATGTAAAGTTTTGTATGAGAGATAGCTTAACTTATAGCTAGACGTCTCTACTATCAGTTCATCAAAGATTTCGGTGAAATGGATATGTACACACAGTACAAATTCTGACCGGAAAAAGCATTCTAAACTGGTGAAGGTTTTCCTTAAACTTCAGAAAGAGTTCATTCAGTGAAGGAAGTTCACGTATCACTTGCTTATATACTTGAAGTAATTACAAACTGAATTGCGGTTGATTCCGATAACATTCCGGTATAATTACGGTGACTGTCCGGTGATAGTTCGGTGAAGTTCCAGTGGAATTTTCAGTAAATTCAAAACACAGTCTTATATGATTGAGTGACAGTAACTTTGCTAAGCTACTACCAATTATAGAGGTGTTCTAATATCACTCTAGCTTAGCCAACTACACTGGCGCAGCGAATTTCGCAGGCTTGACAAGGTTCGAGTCTTTGTCGTGTCGTCAACAAGTGTCATCAACAGACCCATCAATCGCGATCGACAGCCCCAACCAAATCGTCGATCACGATCGACCCATCAATCGCGATCGATAGCCCAATGAAACCATCGATCGCGATCGACTCAGTCAACGATTATTTGACCATTGACAGAATTTTTGGGCCATGTGCCAATCACGATTGACTCATCAATTGTGACCGATAGCCACGACGGACCTATCAATCGCGGTCGACCAGTCGATTGCGACTGACATATCAATCGCAATTGACAGACCACTCGATCGCGATTGATGGGCAAATTCGGCATTTTTTTAAGAGCAAATTATATTTGTTCTATTTTTGGTCAAAATTTGGGAAACACTAAGGGCCATTAGAGCATGATGAGGCCTCAGAAAACCCTATGAGCCATCCCTGTTTGCCGGTAGCCTGTTGTGGTCCTATTTTAGCCCTAGAACCCTGAATAGACATAGCTTCCTCTTAGGAGCTCCGTTTTTAGTGATTTTGGTCTTGTTGGAAAGCTTGTAAAACTAATATAGGGATTCATAGATAGGGTATTTTGAAGTTGACCATACCCAGGGGGAAGAAAATTGAGGGATCTGTAGGATTGTTTCTCATAAAGACAAAGGGCAATTTGGGCTCTGAAGTACATGAATGAAAATAGTTTGTTATGTCATTTGAATTTAAATCTTGAGCTAACTTTGGGACCCTTACAGGTCCATTGAGAGCACTAGAGGGCATCCAAAGCAAGGGCATTCTGCAAGCTTTTGAACGGGGTTCTTGAGCACCAACAAGCAAGGGATAAGCAAGTGTCACTCTAGCACAATGGTGAGTACCAACGTGAGAAGATTCACCTCATAATTGTCAATCCGTGGAGACGTGAGGACTAGTATGAAGACTATGAGCAAGTGAAGGCACAAGTGCGTGAGTGAGAAGCACATAAGCATGCACACACATACACACACACGCGCACACAAGCAAGAGCAAGGAGAGGAACAATGGAGTTCTTTGCATTAATCAAAAGGTCTCTTACATAAGCTCAATTCATAAACAATCTAGCCTGAAAAATGAGCTCTCTAGCTCTTTTTATAGTTTTTTGACTAGTTTTGGCCCTGTCCAGACCTAGTGTCCGGCCTAGTTAAAAATTAGGTTCCAGGGCTTATTTGAGGGTTCAAACGAAGTCTAAAAATTATGAAAATTGGTACGATGGTACTTCTAATACTCCTCAAGCTCGAGGACTCCTCGGCTTGCACAAAATGGAGTCTATTCTACCAAAAACGGGATTTACAATGTTTGTGTAGTGATCAAAATCACTTGAGTTGTACATAATCCATGGAAAAAAATGATTTGGCCTTGTTGCCGTATTGTGCATGACTCCTCTGTTGCTTTGTATGCCAACACGCCCCCCTTCTTAGCGTCTGTCGCCCCTGACAGACCTTTGTTCTCTCGGGTGGTCGATATAATATTGGATGACATTGGTGGCCAGTTCATGTTCTCCTATCCTTAAGCCTCTTGCTAGATCAGCTTCCAATGCATCCCAATTGATTGCACCAGGGGTCTCTGGTTGCGGGGTGGTGTAGTACTCTGAGTACATTGCTTGTTCACAAGCAAAAAGTTGGAGCAGATGTGTTGGCTTTGGTGCGAAAATCTCTGAGTGATACTCCCAGAAACCTGATCTGAACATTTCTTCGAAGGTCTGTTTGTAGCAGGCAGGGAGGTATTTGATGCGTGCATGCCAGGCGTAAGCCACACGAATACTGGGGGTGGTGCTCATGTCATACACCAAGTCGTAATTTCCATTGCTAAACCCCGGGAGACGTACCTGTGGTGCGGCTGCATTTCTAAAAGTCTTCAGGACTACTTGCATCATATCTAAGATTTTAAGCATCATTTGCGCTGCTACATCTTGCATGGGCTTCAAGCGCGGCATCCAGTGGCGAATGGTTCCCATCATATATGCTACCGACGGTGGTCCCTGTGGTGGCGCAATGTACGGGTAGTTCAGCCATTCCTTGCATTGCGCGTTGTTCTGTACCTTGATATTGAATGCCTTCCAAGACCTGCGGCGTGGGACTGGACCGTAGCATGGATTGTATAGGAGGTGTAGAGGCGCATTGTTCCATGTGCGTAGCATTTCTGGATATGTCTCTAGAAGTTTCTGCCGCCAGGTGGGTTGACGAATTTTGCCCTTTTGCACCTCTGGAGGAAGGTCTTCGGGTTGAAATTGGGTTGCAAAGGTAGGAATCTGACCCGTGACTCTTTGTATTTCTGCATTATAATCAGCCAAGATAATATAATACGGCCTGTATTGGAGTTCAGATGAGAGGATCAGGCATCTCGATGACAGGTTCTTGAAGTAAGCTGATTGTAACACAGTTTCCTCTATGACCCTCATGGCCTGATTTTGCACTACTGTGCGCTCTTCGTGCGAACTCCCGATTTCCTCCACTTGACGTAGCCATGGGGGCCGTGGTGCCTCGAATGTGTCCTGCGCTTCTTCTGTTTGTTGGCCTCCTGGGAATGGTTGCGGATCGTATTCTTCGTCAAACGTTTGTTCCACAGGAATTTGCACAACTTCTTCGTCTGTGGGAGCCTCTGGAGGGGAAGATGGTCTCTCATACTGTAGTAGACGTGTTTGCAATTCAGTGACCTGTTTCTGGAGATCTTTTATGGCCTTTGCGTCTGTGAGAAGTGAAGCCGCGGAGGGGGTGGTTGGAGAGGCTGCTGTTGGTCCTTTTTGGTGTTCCTGCTTCAATTGTCCCAGTTCCTCCGATAGTTTATCATGTGCTTCTAGCAGCATGGCATAGTCTTCCAATATGATCTTGATATTATCGGGGGTCACTGCTTGAAACTTGGATGGGCTGATGGGTGCCCCCGGTGTGCTCTCAATAGCTGCTTCCAAGTTCTCTTGATTTTGTACTTGCAAGCGTCTATTCTCTTCCTGAGCGGCCGCAAGATGGCGTTTGAGTAGAGCCATATTTCGCTGAAGTTTTGAGTTGCGTTCCAGCTGTGTCCGTAGGTGACCTTCTACCGCCTGTATCGCTTCCTGATCTGTGTTCTGTAACTGTACCTCCAATATGCCATGAGCTTCTTGGAGAGTTTGGAACTGTGTGTGGAGGTGAGCATTTTCCTCTTCTAGTGCCGCAAGGCGGTGCTGTAGTGTCTCTGAGTGCTCGTGCAGGTGTTCGTTTTGTTGCTGGAGCTGAATGTAATCTGTCCTTAAATTTGATATACAAGCCAGCATGGTGTCCAATGCATTTCCTATAGATGAGTGGGTGGTGTTTACAGTGGGAGATGCATGGGAAGGGAATTGGGGAAGGGGAACAGTGAATGATGTGTCTATGGAAGTCGTGTGTGTGAGTGAAATTGGTGGAGGGGGAATGGGAGGAGGTGAAATCGTGGGGGGAGGTGCCGTGGGTGGTGAAATGTCCATACCTTCAAGAGTGGGTGTGAGTGTGGGGTCTGCCATATACATTGGGATGGTAGGTGGTGTGTGTGTGGAAGTGGTGAATAGATGCGAAGTGGGGTGGGAAGCTGAAAAGACAGGAAATGGTTGAGACCCTGGTTGAAAAGCTCTAGCAAGGAGGTCATGGAGGGATTGTAGAAATGGAGAGAGAGGGGTCGGGGGTTGAGGTCGTAAATTTGAGGAGGGCTGGAAGGGTTGCGTGGTAGCAGGGAAACCCATGAATGTGGATCTAGGGTCAGGATGACCTATGGCTGAGGGCATGGGTGATGGTTGCCCTAGGGCAGGCTCTAGGAGCGGTTCGGTGGATTGTGTAGTGATGGGGGTTGCTTCAAAGATCGGGTTATCAGTGGTAGAGAATAGGGTGGAACTAGAGATGGGAGTACGGAAGATGAAGGTTGGGTCGGTGGGTTGAGTGGTTGAGGTGATTTCCACTGTTTCTGCTCTAGGAGGTGATGGTGGGGGTGTGGGTGGTAGTGGTTCGGTGGACTCCTCATGGGTGACTAGGTGCTGTTGGCTAGCCGTTTCGGTTGCTTGGGAGGTTGTCCTGATAGGTTCAGATGTAATAGTTGGCTCTTCTGCAGTTGTGATGGGAATCTGGATATTCTTACCTGAGCGTGGTCGCGTCTGGAACCTTCGTGGGTCATATTGAACTGGAGACCTCCGAATGGCAGTGCGCACAACTTCCACTACTCCATATGTTTCTGCCATCAATAAGAGACCTTCCCTATACTCTGAGTCAACTCCTGCTTCTTCCAACAACTGAGTCATGAGTACTCTGCTACTCTGTTCGGTGAGTAGTTGTTGCGATCGCACTCTTTCCATAATCTGATACAGCCTTCGGAGTTCTGCTGTATAGGCTGGGGCTTCAGTGGTCTCCTCTTCATACGCTCCTTCTTCTTCTAGGTGTCCTTGTTGTTGACCTTGCTGAGCGTCACTCCAATGTACATGTCGACCGTCTGTAGACTTTCTTCTTCTTCGTGAGGATGTGCCTTGCTCCTCTGCCTCTGAATAAAACTCCACATCAGAGAATTGTGTACTTTGTAGGAATGCTTCGAAGTCCTGGGGGTCCATTCCTTCAGCATCTCCAGTGGCAGCAAATTCGAATTCAGGTGGAACAGGAGGAGCCGATGGGGTAGCTTGTGTCGTAGTTTCAGATCCCAACCTGGGTATCCTAATGGTAAAGGGAGGTACAGTGGCCTCCCTTCGTGGCGATACCTCAGGAGTAGTCAGAACTTCCCTTGTCTGGACACAAGGGATCGCACCCCTCATGCGCTTGGATTGATGTGTGGACGTCTTGAGCCTTTTAAACATTTGTAATTGTGCCCAAGTTAAGGCACGTTCAATGGGGACATCGTACGCTAGGCACCTGTAAATGATGCGTGTGATTGCACAGCATCCGTTCACCACTAATTTCCTAGAAGACCGTTTGTTTGCTTCATACAATTGATCTATAATCCATACCGGTAGCTTAATGGGTAACGCACCTGCTTCCGCTAAGTAGAGAGCGAACCAGATTCTCTTGTGTGGTTGTGTGAAGTGGTCTTGGCCGAGAAAGGCGAAATGTTGCATGCACATGCGGAGAGGGATGGACACGTTTGGTGTGAGTGCTGCCATATCTTTAAGCTTCAATAGTTTCCTATCCTTCATGTTAGTGGGAACAAGAGCATCCTTTTCAGAGGGTACATGCGTGCCGTGCATATTCAAAGCGTCGCTTACCAACTCCACCGTAAGTTCAAACCTCTTCAACTCGTTGTTGCCCAGCAAGGAGGGAAGAACAAATGATCCGGGTTTGTCCTTTTCTTCATTAGCTTGCAATGTGGAGACCAAATAGTAACAGCAGAGGAGATCTGGTTTAGGTAGTGGGGCTTCAAAGTATTCTGCCAGCCCTGCTCGTTGCCATATGGTCTGGAGATCCTCGGTGTTCTGTAAAGTCTCGAACTCCTTGGAGAAAAATTGGAATCGAACCCATGATCTGTCATACTCGTACTTAGACTCCCATATATACTTGGCCTCTCCTAATGGACCTGGCATGCCATTGAACCAATGAGAATTGGCATGGACTCTTTCCGTGATCCCTGTAGGTGGATCCGGCACCGGGATTTGTTGAAGGTGCTGCAGCTCCGCTGGTCGTTCAGTTGGTGGCACATCCACAGGTAGACTATCCACATCAATTCCTGCAGTAAGTATCCCTACTTGTGAGCCCGAACCTGTCGCTTCTGCCATTTTACTTCTTGCCTTCTGATTCTGTGAGAATATAGAATCATGTGTTAACATCGTAATGGACAGAATAAATCCGTTGTTGTCCCCGTTACAACATTAACATGAGGTAGATGGTGAGTTAGTGGTTAGTAAGTGCACGAAGACAGTGTGTGTAGTTAATGCTTGGGTATTCCTAGGAGACTAATGCAGTTAGTAAGTGGGTGTGAATTTACAAATTGGGGTCGGGGGGTTTATTACAGGTCTTAAGCTGCCAAATGCAGTGGATGGGTTTTTCCCTTGGTTTCGTAGAGACGCTAGAGAACATTATAGGTGTATCAGCTTGAACATGAGGCCTTTTAGGGACCCATTTACAAATGATTTTGTTCGTGCTCATGGGCCTTGGTGTGTTCGTGAGTGTTGAAAACGAGTGGATGCCGGTTGTGCGAGTGAATGGGTTACGCTGTATAGGTTGTGGCTTCGGCGTAGCTATTTGCGCCCGCAAGCAAGCCTTAGGCACCCAAATTTGTCTTGATTGTGGGCTAGCCTTCATCGACTTCTTGGGCACCCAAATAGATTACATGTTAGCAGAAGAATTTCCGAAAGACTTCTTATTAGTGTCATGTTGTTGGTTACTAATAAGAGGCTTTGCCCGTGTGGTTGGCTTGAGTGCAACCGGGTGTTCGCCTTTCCGCACCCACACTTGTTTCACTTGCTGGGACATTTTGCTACGCAGGTAATTTGGATCCCGGACATAGGTAGTACTCTGCTTCTTCTGCCTTTGATCCACCTTTGGTTGTTGCCTCCTTCTGGCCTTTGGAAAAGAAGGGAGTTCCTTTGCATCCCTGACTCCTTTTTTGCGAATATCATTCCTCTGCAACACATAGTTTTGGACAAGAACAACATCGTCATCTTCATGTGTATTCCTGGAAGGACCAGGAGTCTGTGCCTTTCTTAGTTCCTTGAGTGCTCCCTTATCTAACTCTACTGTAATTCGACTATGATTGACCCAAACCTGAAGAAGTCCACTTCTTAAGTTTAAGTTGACTGCTAGGTCATAGATCCAATCTTGACCCAAGACAAGAGGTTCAGTGAGATCCTCGTCTTGACACACTAGCACTTTAACTGTTATAGCCTCATCATGAATATAGAGGGGAAGTTCCACCTCGCCCATGCAAGGGGTTTCCACGCCTCCCAATCCTATGAGATACGCTTCCACAGGATTGACAGTTAACTGCAACTCTTGACAGTAAGACAATTTAACAGCACTAGTGGCTGCACCTGAGTCAATCAAGGCTCTTACAGTCCTTGCACTCTTTCCTTGTCCTATATCTAGGGTTATGAAAGGACGTCGATCAATTATCCTATGCGAGCTTGTTCCTGCGACTTCACACATGGCCATAGGATATCCTTGATCTGCATAGTCATTTGTTCTAGGCTGATCTCTACCTTGCCTTCGTAACTTCATCCTTCTGATGCGTTCTAAAGCTTCTGCTTGAGCTTCTTCTCGAACTCGCTTTTCTTCCTCTTTGCGTTTCTTAGCAGTGTTGAGTCGGCTGAGCATTTCCTCCGTGAGGGGTTCCTGATACAACTTGACTCTGCAACCGCTAATATAGTTTGGGAGAATATCACCTTCTAACGTGGCTAATTGTACTGCTCCACTCGTGGAGATCCTATTGATAATCATAGGTCCGTAGCCTCTCTTTTCTAGCTTCCTTGCGTGTTGTTTCAGTGTATAGACTAAAACTAGATCTCCTGCTTTCAAGCCCTTATCCTTCACATGGGCATCGAAATATGCCTTCTGTCTCTTCTTGGCTGCATATATTCCTGCAGCGGCTCTTAGTCTTGTTTCCCCTAATCGTTCAAGGTCAAAGATCCTAGAGGAGAGCTCATGACCTGTCCATTCGTGCTCTTGTGCTACTTTCAACGTAGGAATCAGGAAGTCCAAGGGTAGCACAGCGTTTTGGCCGAATACCATCTGAAAGGGGGTGGCTTGGAGTACCGTTTTGTAGGCAACTCGGTATGCCCAAACAGCATGGTGTAGCTGTTTGTCCCAATCAGAGCGTTTAGTGTTCACTAATTTCGTCAGTACATTGCATAAGATCTTATTAGTGCTCTCAGCTTGTCCATTAGCTTGAGGGTGATAGGGGGCAGACTTCTTGTGTATTACCAAGAATTCTTGGAGTAGATTTTCAATCACTTCATTTAAGAAATGAGTGCCTCTATCACTTACAAGCTCTATAGGTAGCCCGTATCTTGTGAATACATTCTCAAACAAGAATTTGGCAGTTGTTTGAGCATCGTTCTTTGTCATAGCCTTTACCTCTACCCACTTGGTGAGATAATCTGTTGCAACAATGATGTATTCCGCATGAGAACCTTTAGCTGGGGGATTAATAGGACCTACGAAGTCTATTCCCCACTTAGAGAATGCACGTCCACCCATCATAGGTTTCAGTGGCATCTCATCTTTGCGTATAGGATATTGAGTCCTCTGACAGACATCACACCGTTTCACATAGGTATGTGCATCCATGTGAAGGGTAGGCCACCAGAAGCCCGCAAATAGTATTGCCTTGATCACCCGATCCGGTCCAAAGTGTCCTCCTGCTACACCTTGGTGAGCAGTTTCCAAGATCTTAAGATATTCACTCTCATGGACACACAGTCTCAGGTAACCATCTTTACCACGCTTGTATAGATTATCACCAATGAGTGAGTAATCCAGGGCTTCTTGTTCTAAACTCCTTTTCCTAGCCAGAGTCATGTCTGGAGGAAATGTGTTTGTCCTCAGGAAGGATACTAGAGGTTCACTCCAATCTGGCACAATGGATACTTGATAAAGAGTGGCGTGTTCCACAGGTGGTTTAGTGCAACAGATTGGGCATTCCTTGCACCACTTTTGGACATCCGCTTCCATAGTTGGCCAATGCACTCCGAATCTCTTTAGAGTCTGTAAAGTTCGTTGCTTTGAATGGTGTTGCTCTAACGCACCTACATGTGCTAATTGCAACCATTTAGCGTACTCATCCTCTTCTACGCAACAAGCCAAGATCCCTTGATCTGTGTGCTTGTACATGCTTCCTGCCATGATGTGGTACTTTTGGGCTTTTACAACCTCTCTATTCCGTGTCTTTACCACTGGATGATTAGGCCCGTATGTCAATACTGGTACCAATGGCTTAGCCCACTACGGCACCACTTCCAAATTAAACAAGTAAGCGTCAGGAAGGTCATCTGATACACCTTGTGGGGCTTCTCGAGATGTGAGCCTAGAGAGATGATCTGCTCTCAAATGAGTCCTACCTTTCCTTACCACAACTTCAAAGTCATATTCCATGAGCAAGAGAAACCATCTCACTAATCTTCCTGTATTGCAAGGCTTGTTTACGAGGTATAGCAATGCTTGATGATCCGTAAAAAATTTAAACTTATTTGCAAGCAAATAGTGTCTAAATTTCTTAACTGCATATACCATGCCTAAACCTTCTCTCTCCGTAGTGGTGTAATTTCGTTCAGCCGCATTCAACTGTCTACTGGCATAGGCAATTGGAAGATCCATATTACCTTCACCAGTAGGTTGTGCAAGTACACATCCAATAGCATAATTGGATGCATCAACATGAACATGGAATGGCTTATTCCAATCTGGTGTGGTCAAGATTGGTGCTGAACATAATCTTCGTTTAAGCTCTTGGAAGGAATTCTCACATTCATCCGTCCACTCAAAGTTAGTCAGAAGCCCGTACATGGGCTTTGCAATGACAGCATACATGTGTATAAATCGTCGGTAATAACCACAATGCCCCATGAAAGCTTGTACTTCCTTGACATTCTTTGGCCTAGGTAGCTCTGCTATGGCTCTCACTTTTTCTTCGTCGGTAGATATGCCATTCTTTGACACTATGTGTCCTAGAATCTTGCCTTGCCTGACCATAAAAACGCACTTTTCTGGGTTCAGGCAAACTTGATATTCTCTACATTTGTCAAAGATTTGTCTGAGTTCAGGGATATGGGTTTGTCTAATGTTGGAATGAGCACAAAGATCATCAACGTAGACTTCTAAACTCTTCCTCAGGAACTCCTTAAACACATGGCACATCAGCCTCTGGAAGGTAGCTGGTGCATTGGTAAGCCCAAATGGCATTACCCTAAAAGCAAAAATGCCCCCTTCTGTGGCGAAGGCTGTCTTATGCTGATCCTCTGGGGCTATGGCTACTTGATTGTAGCCTGAAAATCCATCAAGGAAGCTGTACACTTCCTTGCCTGCCACTCTTTCTAAGAGATGTTCTGTGATGGGAAGCGGATAGTTATCTCGAATTGTGGCTGCATTAACCTTTTTCAAGTTAATGCACACACGCAGCTTGCCATTCTTCTTGGGCACCACTACGATGGGGGATACCCATTCAGTGTGCTCAATTTCATAGATAAATCCAGCTTCAACCAATCTATCTATCTCTTCTTTGATCTTAGCAGCGTAATTATCGTTATAAGTATAGGGCTTTTGCTTAGAGGGTTTAGCATCTGAGGTCATGGGGATAGTGTGTGAGCATATATCGGGGACAAAACACCTTTCAAATCCTTGTAACTCCAAGCGAATACATCTCTGTATTCTCTTAGCAAGGCTATCAACGCATGCTCTTCTTCCTCTGTTAGGTCATGGCCTATGTACGTGCATCTCTCCTCTCCGTCTTCTAGGGCCACTACTATTTTCTTGGTGGTTTCTTTGTTATCATAGGCCTCTCCTGATTGTGCCTCTCGTTTAGGCATTCTTATCATGACTCTCCTGTCATCTATCTCATACTTCTTAAAATTTTCTGGGACCTCAAACAAAGATTCTTCCTCTTCTGGTGAGGCTTCCCTCTTCTTTTGTTTCTTTCCTTCTTCCTTCGGGGTCACATGTGTTGCTAATCTTACATCATTTGTAACCTCTCCATGCCTCTGGGGTTGAAATTCTACTTCATGGAAGTATTCTTCATCTGATGCAAATGGTGGGTCCATAATGATTGACTCTAGATCGGAGTCACTTGCATCCTCAAATGCATCAGGGCTAGGTTCGCATTCTTCTAGAACTGCCTCTCCCATGATTGGCTCTATGGAGAAGACTGAAATGTCATAGCCATCCTCATCACAGTGAGGTGTCCATTGTTCTTCATTGATGGCTACGTCCATTGTTGCTAAAATTTCTGCCCAACCGTGAGGTTCAAATTCTTCGTCTGGAAAAACTACAGGTGCATAGGCTGGGTCTTGGATTGATCTATGGGTTTCTTTCGCACCTACCTCTCTGGCTTTCTCTCTCTTCTCTTCTTCTACTGCTACCTTGCACATCCATAAGTGAGTGTCTTCATGCATCCATGAGGATCCAGACCCTATGGAATGCACCGATTCTGTATCATCTTTGGCTCTATGGATGGGATTCCATTGGATAGCAGGGACATCTCTATGAGAATAATCCTTGAGATTGACTTTGGTCGTAACACCCAAGTGTTGCAAATACAAGGAGTTGGTTCCCCAATCCTGTACCACTTGCAACTGTCGCATAAATGGTCTTCCCAAAATCATCTCATAGGCATGATTTTTGGTGAAGTCACATATGGCAAATGTATGCTCAAACTCGACACCACAAGTGGTGAGAGTTATTCCTTCTAGCAATCCTAGGGGTCTCTCTATGTGACCATCGGCCATCTGCAATTTCATTCTTGTTGGCCTGAGTGCTGGCTTGCCCCAACGCTTCCATAGGGAAGTGGTGGCAATTGCAACTCCTGCACCTGAGTCCAAAATTGCCTTGGTGGTGTACTCCTGGTAGGTGATGGGAAGATAGGTGTTCCCTTCTTCACCTTCACACATATCTCCTATCTTATCCAAGGGAATTTCTGGCACTGTCCTATGGGATCCTACCTGGGAACGAGGTTTTGCTATCTCTAGTACTTGTTTGGCTACATGTTTCCATAATTCAGGTCTAACCTTGAGTAGCTCTTCTAACTTGAGGTTACACTGCACGTTAGTGTTCTTCACTACCTCTGTGTTCCTAGGTATGACTGAATCTTCGTTTCTTACCATGGCTGTAGGTGCTCTCATACAGGTGGACTTTGCTTCCCATGGTCCTGTGAAGTGGGGTAACTCTTGTATGGAATTAGATTCAAAGTCCAATCTCTCGTGAGATTGAGTACTCTCATGTTCCCCGTAAATAGATGGGATGTCTTGTGGGAATTGGTCGTGTGCATCATCCACAAGTTCAAAGGGAGGGGCGACTTCACTTTCGTTATCCCATTTGTCTTCTTGAATCTCTCGTAGGAAGTCTGGTGCAAATCGATTCATAGAAGAAGAAGTGTCTGGCTCCGTAGAATTAGGCGCATAAGCAACCTGGGAAGGAGGGCTTATTCTATCGCTGGCTCTCTCCTCGTTCTCATAGATGGCTGGAGCACAAGCTTCCTGGGGAGGGTTACTTATTCTATTACCTTTCCGAACAGGCTCATACGCTCCCTGAGAAGGAATGTAGGCGACCTGTGGAGGTATGCAAGCTTTCGAGGGAGGCTCATGTGCCTTTTGGGGGGGAAGATAAGCTTCTTGAGGAGGCACATGGGCTTCCTGAAGAGGCTTGCTTATCCGTTCTCTTGCCCTTTCCTTTCTTTGAGGGGCAGGTTCCTTTTCTGATTGTGCAATTAGCCTCTCTATTCTTTCTAAGGAGGGGAAGTTGTCTGGTTTAGTGGAATTGGTCACATAAACTTCCGATGGGGGATGGTTCATGTCTTTGCTTGCTTTATCTTTTCCTTGATTTTTTTCTTCCTTGGCAGATCTTGCAATTATTCCCTCTAACTTCTCTAGGAATCCATCCAAGTGTAATTGCGTCTTGGCTGAGCCCGAGTAATTGAAAAGGCGACTGGCTTCAAACATAGTCTGAGCCAATGCGACCATTTTCGCGCACAGCTTGGTTCTTTCTATCTCTAGGTCAGCTCTAGGATAGCACTTGTCATGATCCGTGACGTTTGGCCCTTCTTGGATTCTGGCCTGATATGCTTTAAGCATCATGTCTATGTCTTCAGGAGTGGGATCAGCTAATACTGATCCTGTTTGGGGTGGTGGGTGGGTTACGTGGGGTGTCTTAGAGGGTGGAGGGATGGAGGGTGATGGGGATGGTAGCGGTGGGAATGTGTGAGAGTGCGGTTGAGATGTGATCTCTATGATTTTAGCCTTGGTTTCTCGTAGACTTTCCTCAAGTTCACTCATCTTCTTTGCCCATTGCCTTTTCATGCGTTCGCGGCTATCTCTCCAAGCTCTTGTTCTCTTTTTATTTTGGCTCTCAGTATCGCTAGCGTCTGGGCTCTTTTCCTTGCCTACCCCTTGGTTTTGCTGCACTGCTTGAGCTCTCGTGACTACCTGTACGGGTGCAGTGGAAGTAACACTTCCGCTGGAATCTACCACTAACTCAATAACATTGATAGGCGTGATTTTTGGCATATTATTGGGGTTCTTTGGGCAATCTCGTAAGAGATGCTCTTTTCCACAATCTTGGCAGAAGCCTTGGATCGTCACTGACTGGTTTTGTGTAAGTGGAGGTAAGGGGCAATCACGAATGAGGTGATCTCCTTGGCATCTGTAGCACGGTCCTCTTGGGAATGGAGGTCTTACTTGCCTAGATTGAGGCCTAGGATTGGGGTTTGCATACATGACGTTCGTGTAATCTGACTCCCAACTAGGTTCGTTTGTCTCTTCGCTATAATAGGACTCACCATGCTCAGGAGACTGCATGTAGTAGGCCTGGGGGCTATCAACATGTGTAGAATCAAAGCTATGGTCACTCGGGTCACTTTCAGAAAGCAAGGATGTTACAGGGACTATAGCTCTATTCAGGTTCTCTTCTGCAGCAGTATACTTTACCGGAATCACATTAGCTGGGGCTGGGGGTTGTTGTGCTAGCACAGGCTGAGGCCTTTGTTGGTTTTGATATTGTGGTTGGAAATTTTGTTGTGGCCTGCCATATGGTTGTGGAGGGTACGAGTTCTGGTATCTTCCCTGCTGAGGGTATGGCTGAGGGTGGGGTTGCCTAACTGCCTGCTTGTTGTATGGGCAATCTTGTGCGGTGTGATTGGTGTATCTTCGTTCTATGGTGCAGTACTGGCTACTAGGATTTACTTGGGGCTGAGCCATAATGGGGCAGACATTCGCCATGTGGTCACCACCACAAGTGTAGCACCTTTTCACAGGGGCAAACCTTGGGATTTGTTTACTAGTTACCCCTAATTTCTGAGCTACTTTCTCTGCGAGTTCCTCAATTGATGTGGATTGCGTGGAAGAGTGACTAGATGCACTATCTGAATCTTTGTAGATTTTTGAAAGCTCTAGTTCTTCCCCTAGGTTATCTTCAATGTCAATGCACATGTGTACACACTCTTCTATAGTCCTAGGGTCTTTCAGATACACATAGGATCTCAATTTCGTACTCAGCAATCCATCAAGGAATAAGGCTACTTGTTTGGCAGATGTGGGTAGCTCCGAAACAGGACATCTTTCAAGGTATTGCCTAAATCTTCTTCCTGCAAGTCTCACAGTCTCTTGAGGGGTTTGCTTGAAGCTGTGAATCAGTGAGGAAGTATTGTGTCTTATGCCACTCTTGGAGAATTCAATAATAAATGCTTCTAGGAGTTGGTCTATGCTCCTGAACTGGCGCTCATCCAATGGTTGAAACCATGTAAGTGCTGTGTTCCTAAGGGTTAGACCGAAGGCATTGTACTGGGTGAATAGATCCTCCACTTGTTCAGCTCTCAAGACTTGCTTGAACTCCGCCACATGATCATAGGGATCTCCTGTGCCATCAAAGTAATTCTTCATGGACTTAACTAGCTGGGTCGGTCTCAGAGTTCTTGTGTGCTCTCTAGGTCTCGGTAGCGGGAATCCATCCACATTTCTTTGGTTCCTGTGAGCTCTAAGCATCTCAGGTTCTACCCTATTCGTTTCCGTCCTCGTTCTTTCTCTGCCCACAGGGTTGGCAAAGCTTACTTGTTGGGGGATTCTTTGACAAGAAGGAGTTTGAGGGTTTGTAGGAGAAAATGGAAGGACCAAAAGAGAAAATACCTCTTGGAAGTCTCTGCCTTCGATTGATTACAGTAAGAAAAGTACAATGTTTGAAATACAAGATACACCAATACCTCTGTGCACAATCCCGCAGAGTGCCCAATTACAAAATATCCAATATCCCAATGTCCTCTTGCTGCCGACCTCCTCTGCAACAAACCTCCACCTGCTTCAAGCTTCTCCTTGTGCACACCTTGCACCAAGCTTCCACAAAGGGGGAGGAGTGAATACCTGCTGTCGGCAAGCGTACACTGCCAAAGGACCTTGAGATACTTGGGGGAACTATAGCTTAGCACTTCTCTGCGCCAAAATCCTTGGTCACTCTCTATGCACCTTGCACTTCCACTTCTGTGCGACGTACTCGGGTGACTCTTGCACTTCTCTCTCTTGCTCCACTTAGCCTATGCTCTCTTGCTTACTCTAACCTTGGTCCAAGAATGGCTCTTGCCTTGATTTGAGTGTGTCGATCACGTACGCTCCTAACTGCAAGTGAATCTTGGTGCTCACTTTGATGTCCCAAGATTGCTCTCACAAGTGGCAGCCAACTACTCACTGTTTTGTCCTGTAGTGACTTTAGTCTAAAACCAAAAATTTTAATGGGGGCCATACTTTCACCTGTGCGTACACTTTGCCGCTTCACATGCCTTCACATTTCCTTTTAATTCTTCACTTTTGCACATAAGGGGGGTTCACCTGAACCTTCCAAAACACTTTAAAACACACTTTGAACCTTAGGGAAATTAGAGAAAGTACCTCTGCAACCTGCAACCTATTTTCTCCAATTTACCCTTTGTGGACAATTCATTGTGCACTACCTGTGCACTTTGACACCTGCACTTACGCACTTTGACTTTGCACCTGTTGACTTTGACCTTGACCTTGTTGACTTTGACCTGTTGACTTTGACCTGTTGACTTTGACTGCAGTTGACTTTGACCAACATGACATTTATGGGCTCAACAGTTGCCCACCACCTAATGTGCTCTCCGTCCCGGAGAGCGATAGCTAAACTTTGATCACGATGAAGATATAGCCGCAAAAACTTGAATAGGACATCTGAGCAGCAACCAATTCCACCAAAACAGGAGAGAACAAGCCCCAGAGAAGAACCAAAAGTGGGATTTTGGAATGGAAAAGCAAAAAAGGGGGGGCAATGGAAGGGGAGAAAGGAAGGGGAAGGGAGGGCTGAGGGTGTGAATATGGATGGGGTAGGGAGGGGAAAGGATGTGGCTGGGCATATTGGTAAAGGGAGGGATGGGGAGTAGGAATCAGGGGTCGGGAGGAGGCTAATGTGAACAAACCGGAGGGCTACAGAGGGTACATATGGGAGATTATTAAACATAAGGTAAGACAAGGTGAGAATAGACCATTTGGACAATGTTGTGAAATAAAAACATGTGAGAAAGGTGTTCAAAACATGTGGTTTCAGACCAAAAGTCATACAAAAAGTGGGAATTTGTAAAAAGAAAGTCAAAAACTGAGTTCATAGGGGCCAAAAAACATGAAAATGACTCCATTTTTGTAAAAAACGGCCAACCGAGGCACAATCCAGAGCCAAAAGCTTTGAGCCATGAAAATAAAAAAATAAAAAAAATAAAGTAAAAGAAAATAAAAAAAATTGATCGCTTGTTTTTTTTTTTTTTTTTTTTTTAATTTTTTAATAATTTTTTTTTTTTTTTTTCAACGCTCAGACAGAATTAATAAAAAAGAAAATAAAATAAATAAAAAATAAAAAATAAAGGGGGGGGGGGGGGGAGGGGGGGGGGGGGAGGGAGGGGGGGGGAGGGAGGGGGGGGGGGGGGGGGGGGGCGGGAGGGGGGGGGGGGGGGGGGGGGCTGTCAGAACGGGGGGGAGGGGGGGGGGGGGGGGGGGGGGGGGGGATTTTTTTTTTTTTTTTTTTTAATTTTATTTTATTAAATAGCCCAATTTAGAGAAAAATCAAGGAAAAATCTGAAAAAAATGCCAAAAATTGGCCAAAAAATTCTAAAAAAATTCTGAAAAAATTCTGATGAAATTTTCTTCATGTGGAGCCTAAAATCCTTCATCAAACCACAGAGATCCTCCATTTATTCCTCAAATTGGGCAATAAAAAGTCACATGAAAAAGGCGACAATACTAGAAAAAGTCCAAAAAAATGCCTGAAAAAATCTGAAAAAATTTCTAAAAAATTCCAAAATTTGTGCCTTTGCAAAGTGGATGAAATGACTGCTAAATTTGCTAAAACCTCAAGAAACAAGCATGAAATGGATAAGAAAACTACTAAAACTTAAGTAAAAATGACGAGAGAAGACTATGTACAACCTGGACAATTTTTTCAGGGTCCAGGTGATCCATACGTCATTAAGTGTGTTGATGATAGGCCTTCAACCTTGAAATGTTGACCAGTGGCAAGGCCTCTCCTTTCAGCGTCTCTAACTCCACAGCTCCCAAGTTTAGCATTGTTTTGACTCTATAAGGTCCTTCCCAATTTGGAAGCCATTTTCCTCTCAGTTGTGTATGAAAGTTAGGTCTATGGAGAAGAACCAACATGCCTGCTTCAATGTTGTTGTTCCACAGGTGTCGATCATGTGCCTCTTTCCGCTTCATCTGAGTCTCGATCAATTGTTTTGTTGCTAGGAGACGAATCTCCTCCACTTTATGTAGTGCCCCTATTCTCTGAGAGACATCACAGTCTTTTTTGCCCTGCATGTATGCTATCTTAGGTGAGCCATGTAAAAATTCAAAGGGCTCAATGGGCAATATTCCATAAACCAGTTGAAATGGAGAATATCCTGTGGCCTCTTTGTAAGCTAACCTGTATGCCCATAGGGTACCTTGATAAGCAATGCCCCAGGAAGTGGGTTGTAACATACATTCCTTCCTTAACATTGAGATCAAAACTTTATTTGTCGATTCAGCCTGTCCATTGGCTCTTGGATAGTAAGCACAAGAAGTCCTATGTAGAATTCTATACCTGTTAAAAATTTCCTGCAGGACCTTATTGACAAAATGTGTACCTTGATCTGTACAAATTTCAAATGGGCATCCAAACCTGCAAATGATGTTACTATAAATGAAATCGGCAACAGTTTGGGCAGTGCAGTCGGGGGAAGCAATAGCTTCAGCCCACTTGGTCGCATAATCGGTAGCTATCAAGAGATATTTCTCTCTTTTTGGAATTGTCGGAGGATAGATGGGCCCTACAAAATCCAGCCCCCACTTTTCAAATGGTTGCCAGGAAGTGGAAACAATCAAGGGGTTATGTCTCTGCGTTGTGGGCTTAGGTCCACACCTCTGGCAAACGTCACATGCCTTTCCCCATTCATCTGCATCCTTATATAGTGTAGGCCACCATAGACCAGCATCTAATATCCTCTGACTCATAATATGCCCTGGAAGGTGCCCACCACCTGGTCCTTCATGTGCAGAGTGAAGGACTTTCCTCACTTCTTCTTCCTCCAAGCACTGCCTAAGTCTGTCATCCTTTCCCTGTCTATATAATTTATCTTCAAGGAAGGTGTATGGTCTGCTCTTGAGTAGCAATCTCTTCCTTTGCACAGCACTAGCCTTTTCTGGATACATCCCTGTTTTAATGAGATTCTTGATATCATAATACCAACCTTGGGCCTGGACAGCAAACAGATGAGCATCTGGAAAATCATCATTGATTCCACTAACTTGCTCCATCATGTTGATTCTGGAAAGGTGATCCGCCATAACATTCTCTTTACCTGGTCTGTGGACCACAGAAAAATCGAACTCTTGGAATAACAATAACCACCTCCATATTCTACCAGTGGCTTGTGGTTTGTTGAGCAAGTACTTGAGAGGTTGGTGGTCAGTTATAATAACGAATTTTACTCCCAACAAGTAATGACGAAATTTTTGGACCGCAAAAACCATTGCTAAGGCTTCCCGTTCAGTGGTGCTATAATTCCTTTCAGCCTTAGTCAAAATTCTACTAGCATACTGAATTGGTCTGTCCATCTTAAATTCTTCACTAGGTTGTGTCAAAACTGCCCCCACTGCATAGGCACTGGCATCTACATGTATATGAAAGATTCTTGACCATTCAGGTGTGATCAAAATAGGAGCAGACACTAACCTGGACCGCAATGTTTGATATGCTTTTCTTCCTCTTCTTCCCATTTAAAAGGTACTTCCTTACCTGTAAGTCTAGCCAGAGGTCTGGCTATCTCTGCATACATTTTAATAAACCTTCTATGGTATCCAGTATGCCCCAAAAAACTCTGGATCTCTTTAGGGGATTTAGGTTTAGGCAACTTTAAGATAGAAATGATTTTGTCGGGATCCGGGGCCATACCTTTAGCTGACACCACATGTCCTAAGAGAGTTCCTTCTGTCACAAGAAAATGACATTTGTTTGGATTGAGCTTTAACTTAGTTTCTCTGCATCTTTTGAAAACATTATGCAGCTGCCTCAGATGGTGGTCCAAACAATCTAGAGGAGTTTCTTTGTGAGATCCTGAAAACGAAGAGAAGTCATCCATGAAGATTCTAAGTGATTCCAGCAATAGGGGGCCAAAGATGAGATTGACCGTTCTGTTAAAGGTGGCTGGGGCATTTCTGAGCCCAAATGGCATTTTTACATACACATATGTTCCCCAAGGTGTGATAAAAGCAGTCTTTTCTCGATCCTCTGGGTGTATTGATATTTGATTATAGCCACTGAATCCATCCATAAAGCTATATAAGGCATGCCCACCTACTTCTTCAATGACTTGTTCTGCAAAAGGCATTGGGAAACCATCTGGAATGGTCACCTTATTGAGTGCTCTAAAATCAACACAAATTCTGATTTTATTAGTATTCTTCTTTGGTACTATAACCATAGGGGAGAGCCACTCTGAGTGTTCTACAGGAATGATGATTCCTGCATCCTCCATCTTCTGGATTTCCACATAGACAGCTTCAGCATATTTTGGGTTAAGTCTATAACTCTTCCCTCTTATAGGTTTTGCTCCATCAACCAGAGGGATTCTATGCTCTCCATAAGTTGCAGGCACTCCTTCTAAGTCTTTATAATGCCAAGCAAAAACATCTATATATTTGGTCAAGAATGATTTTACCTTTTCAAGGAGCCCTGGGTGGCTCCACAACCAAGTGGCCACCAAAACTGGCCGATCATTGTCTTGATTGCCTAATTGTATTTCTTGGACAGGATTTCTCTCTACCAGAGTATCCTCCTTCTCCTCTCCTTCCTTGTCTTTGTCTTCTAGCTTTTCTTGCATTGCTTCATAAGCAGGGGTGTTTTGGATTTCAATCTGTTCTTCCTTATCCTGCATCCATCCTGCAGGTATTTCTTGAATTGGAAAAGAACACTCTTCACTAGAATCTTTTACCTTGCCTTTAGCTTTATTAACTTCATTTTCTGTAGTAGTCATATCCTCCTCAAAAATGCATTTGAGGGTTGTCTTCCTGCCCCTTCTGTGGTTTGTAATGGGCTCTCCCAATCCATCAACTTGGACTTTTTCCTTATCTTCATCATAACCTTCAATTGTGCAACAATTATTAAGAAAAATTCCAAAACAAGAGGAAGAGTTGCCTGCTTGGAGCCAATTTAGAATATCCTCTTCTTCCTCAAAATCTATTTGGGGTTGATCCTCCGATTCTGTTTCCATGCAAATGCCAACTGCTTGCATCATGCTAGTGTTTCCTTGATTATCTGGGCCCTCTTCTAAATGAATCTGTGTCAGCTCCTGCCCTTTCTTTTGTACCCACATAGTATCCTTGCCCCAATCATGAATGACACTTGCGTGCCTCAGCCATGGTCGTCCAATTAAGAGAGGAAATCCTCCTTCAACTTGGGGTAATCTTAAAACCACAAAATCCAGGATGAATAAATTACCTTGTACTTCAAGTGGAACTTTTGGGATTACTCCCAAGGGCCTTACTTTGCTCTGATCTGCCAAAGTGACAGTGAAATTTGCAGGCCTTGAAGGGTGGAGTCCAATTCTTTTCATTGTATGTTCAGGCATCAAGTTAATGCCAGAACCACCATCCACAATAACTCCTTTAAATTCATGACCCTTGATAGATACTGTCAGCCGAGGACTTTTATAATCTGTAAGGGGTGCTTCCCTTACAATTTTTCCTTCATGTACAACAGCAGTCTTTGCCACCAAACTTGTAGTGGAAGCTTCATCAATTATCTGCAAGAGTTCTGACCTGAACTTCCCATCCATCTTTATTAAATCAAAAATACTAACCTCCTTTTTCATGGACTTGAGCAGTCTGGAGGCTTCTGATTCCTTAAGAGCTTGGGCTCCATTTGACTTATCCAACTCCTCATGAGCCCTGCTGAATGCATGTCCAATGGCATCACTGGTACCTGTGCAATTTTCCTTTTGCCTTGTGTCTGCACTTGTGGTGGCTAGGTCTTCGGACACACTTTTGTCTCTGTTTAATCCATTAATCAATGATTCTTGACCCATGTCCACTGGAGCCTTCCCCTTGCTTCTTGTCTGCACAGTAAAAGAGTCAATTTCCTCTAACTGCACCACCCTGGTAGATGGTGATGGCACCTTAACTTGATTTGCCATTTCTTCTTCCTTCACAGAAATCATTTGGATATGGGGCCCTGATGAAGAGGCTTGATTCTTAGGACAACCATATGTATAATGGTCTCTGGCCTCAGGGCAGTTCCTGCAAGGAGGTGCATTCTCTGGTAGGGTGCACCTACTTTGGTAGTGCCCACATTCTCCGCACCTAAAACAGATTATTGGCCTCCTAGGCCCATTTCCAAAATTATTTCTCTGTCTAGGGTTATAGTTGTTACCTTGATTTTGTGCAGCCATCACATTTGTGGTTGTTGGAGGTCCTCCTTGGGTCCAGTATGTCGTTGCAGGCATTCCTCTTGATTGGCATTCATGGGCCTCATGGCCAACCTTCCTGCATAATTGGCAAGTTACACTTAACAGAGGGCACTCACTTACTATATGCCCTTGTTTGCTGCACATGGAACACCAAAGACCACTCTTGATGCCTCCTCCTTTGAGCTCCTGCAACTCCTGTCGCAGCTGAGCTAATTCCTCTGCCTGGGCTTCCTCTTCCTTTTGGAGCTTGAGTGCTTCAATCTCCCTTCTCAATTGAGCCACAGCAGCCTCCTCCTCTTTGTAGGGCTTATTTCTCTTTAAGCCCTCCAACTCCCTCCTCAGCTGGGTCACTGGATCCTCCATGTCTGTACCATATGTTGGTGGTGAAGAAGTTGTCCCATATTGGTGCCTTATTTGCTCCAGTCTTGTAGCCGTGGTGATGAACTCCTCTATGGAGGCTGTAGGTAATAGTAATTCCTTTATTTTGCATTGAGTGGCTACTGGTAGCGGCTTGGCTAACCATTTCTTGACAAAAAAATCATGGGGTGGATCTGGTAATTTGGCCATTAGTGCTTTGGCTCTGGTCACAAATTCTGGGAACTTTTCTCCTAGACCCAATCTCAAGTTCTCTAGCTCTTCTATGATAATCTCTGCTGTGTTCCCCTGCTGGAATTGATTTCTAAAAGCATCCTTCATCAAATCCCAAGTGGTAAAGTGGTTTTCAGCAAACTGGCTGAACCACTTGTCTGCCAGTCCTTCCAATGTGGCTGGGAAGAGTATCAAGAAAGCATCTTCCCTACCCATTAGCCCCCTAGTCTTACATAATGCAAGAAATCGTCGAATGTGCTCATCTGGGTCCTCCTGGGCTAAACCCCTGAAGGAGGGAAATTTTATGTTTAATCTGGAGAGCAAGATTTCTAGGTCCACCTGTCCTGCCATGCTTCCTACCGATGAAGTCGATGAAAGTGGACTCGATGATCTTCTGTTCGTCTTTCTTCTTGTCTGCTTGCACTTGATTCTCAAGGTTTGTGACCGGGTCGCGGTCATGAGCTATGCATAGTCCACTTAAAATAAGACACTTGATAAAAGTATGCACCTTTTGGCCCACTGGAGTAATGTTGTCGACCCTGGAATATTGTCCTCCAATGGCAATATATAGCCTCCTATGCTCAAAGCTCCTTGGAAGTCCCACCGGGCGTGCCAAATTTGTTGGGGGATTCTTTGACAAGAAGGAGTTTGAGGGTTTGTAGGAGAAAATGGAAGGACCAAAAGAGAAAATACCTCTTGGAAGTCTCTGCCTTCGATTGATTACAGTAAGAAAAGTACAATGTTTGAAATACAAGATACACCAATACCTCTGTGCACAATCCCGCAGAGTGCCCAATTACAAAATATCCAATATCCCAATGTCCTCTTGCTGCCGACCTCCTCTGCAACAAACCTCCACCTGCTTCAAGCTTCTCCTTGTGCACACCTTGCACCAAGCTTCCACAAAGGGGGAGGAGTGAATACCTGCTGTCGGCAAGCGTACACTGCCAAAGGACCTTGAGATACTTGGGGGAACTATAGCTTAGCACTTCTCTGCGCCAAAATCCTTGGTCACTCTCTATGCACCTTGCACTTCCACTTCTGTGCGACGTACTCGGGTGACTCTTGCACTTCTCTCTCTTGCTCCACTTAGCCTATGCTCTCTTGCTTACTCTAACCTTGGTCCAAGAATGGCTCTTGCCTTGATTTGAGTGTGTCGATCACGTACGCTCCTAACTGCAAGTGAATCTTGGTGCTCACTTTGATGTCCCAAGATTGCTCTCACAAGTGGCAGCCAACTACTCACTGTTTTGTCCTGTAGTGACTTTAGTCTAAAACCAAAAATTTTAATGGGGGCCATACTTTCACCTGTGCGTACACTTTGCCGCTTCACATGCCTTCACATTTCCTTTTAATTCTTCACTTTTGCACATAAGGGGGGTTCACCTGAACCTTCCAAAACACTTTAAAACACACTTTGAACCTTAGGGAAATTAGAGAAAGTACCTCTGCAACCTGCAACCTATTTTCTCCAATTTACCCTTTGTGGACAATTCATTGTGCACTACCTGTGCACTTTGACACCTGCACTTACGCACTTTGACTTTGCACCTGTTGACTTTGACCTTGACCTTGTTGACTTTGACCTGTTGACTTTGACCTGTTGACTTTGACTGCAGTTGACTTTGACCAACATGACATTTATGGGCTCAACATTACTTCTGGTCTATCTCTACTTCTGTCTCTTTGCATTCCATGAGCTTGGGATGTTCCAGCCCCAGGGTGACCATAGGATACATTTGATCTTGGTTGGGGGAAAATGAATTCACCCTTCCAAGTGTAAGCATGCCTATCATTTTCCGTAACCGCAAAGATCCGTTCTGAAGCGTGATCTAAGTAGGTCACTCTGCCTGGGCTATCAGG
Organism: Ceratopteris richardii; assembly: GCA_020310875.1. Lineage (NCBI taxonomy): Eukaryota > Viridiplantae > Streptophyta > Polypodiopsida > Polypodiales > Pteridaceae > Ceratopteris > Ceratopteris richardii. The sequence goes on along the minus strand of CM035408.1, from coordinate 188,246,207 downwards.
ATCCTTAAACTCGTAGATCATGATATTTCCTATATCAATTGGCTGATTAGATTTATACCTCCAAAAGGCTTCGTCAGTTTCTCGATTGAGGAGCAACTCTATGCTCTTGTTGTCTTGGGGAACCCACTCAGGTGTGATAATCCTAGTGAGAACAGATTTGCCTCGAGGGGTTCTAGGTTCGACACCCATGTTTCCTTGTTCCAAGTCACCTAAGTTTGCTTCGGAGATTACATTCCCAAATTCATCTGTCCTATCTGGGTGACTGGTGACTACGTATATGGTTCCTTCTTTGTCCAGGTATGCACCGTTTTCAAACTTGACAGCTGGGTGCTCTAGTCCTATGGATTGATCAGAATTCTTAATCTGTACCACGGATCTTCCTAGGCCGTCCTCATAGATGCTAGCACCTAATCGGTTGGTCCTAAGGTATTCCAACTGTGTTTTGTAAGGGCCTTCTACCCTGTGCAAGTAAGGCACTCCTGAACTTCCTGTAGGTCTGTCCATGCCTTGAGACATCTCTGACTCACTGGTCTCAGAGCTAGGGTAGTACGAGTGGTGGCTCAATTGCTGGGCCCAAGACCTAGCAGTATGGTTAACACTGGCCTCTAAAGATCTGAGGCTTTGTCTCTCCCTTACTAGATGTCGTCCTGATCTAAGGTTCATATGCCTATCTAAGTAGCACAGTTCTTTGCCCAGAGTACAACCTCGTTGCTGGTTTCTTTATATCAGTCGCTTGGTTCTTTTTAGTTATTTTATCGTGTTTAAGGTCTTGTCTGATATCACGTCGTCAGGAATATTTGAATGTTGTTTCGCACTTACAGTTGATCGTTCCACGTTAAGTTCTTTCCCGTTAAAATTCTCGATAGTACAAGGATTATGCCCTTAGCTTGAGCTTGAAAGTTTAGGTATGCTTCAACTTGGTAGTTGCCTATCGTCGCCCTAACTTACTCCTACTTCTGATCGTTCTTAGCCTAAGCTAGGAATTGACGAAGAGGAGTTGAGAGTATTCCGACCTTTCTTGTTGAACCTTGCTCTTTAGTGCTCGAGAAGTTGATTCTCAAGCTTGCGCAAAACCCTTGCTTGGACGCTCTCAATTGCTTCTCAATAGACCTGCATCAGTCTCAAGATTAGCTCCAAGTTGACCTTTCAATTGACAGACAATTTATTTCAGACACTTTTTTAATGACCCTTGTTCCCTCTTTTGTGTTGCTAGAAATTTCCTCTAGAGCTCCCTTGGTGTTTCTACCCCTCCGTGTGTCAACTTCCAAATATCCTATCTGAAAATCAACGCGTTATTCTTATAAAAAACAGTTGAGGGCGTGTAGTATATGCCAAGAGATTTCCGACAAGCCCTAGAGCTCAAAAAATGGATTTCGTATGAAAAAGTTATGACTGTTCAGGGTTTAGGGGGTTAACTAGACAAACAGAACCTTTCAGGGGTTTTAATGCATTTTTCTAAGGCCTTTGTAAGTGTATGAGTACTTGAGAGTGCAAATATGCCCAAAATTTAGCCTAAATTTCCAAAAATTTACCCCTTAATTTTTGCCAAAAATGTCTGTCTGTCGCGATAGACGGTGTCTGTCGCGATAGACACAAACTATCGTGGGGGCTGTCTGTCGCCATAGACGGTGTCTATCGCCATAGACAGTGTCTGTCGCGGATTTCTGTCTGTCGCGATAGACGGTGTCTATCGCGATAGACGCTATCTGTCGCGGATTTCTGTCTGTCGCGATAGACGGTGTCTGTCGCGATAGACGGTGTCTATCGTGGAATTTTGGTATGTCGCGATAGACGGTGTCTGTCGCGATAGACGGTGTCTATCGTGGAATTTTGGTCTGTCGCGATAGACGGTGTCTGTCGCGATAGACGGTGTCTATCGTGGAATTTTGGTCTGTCGTGATAGACGGTGTCTGTCGCGATAGACTGGTCTGTCGCGATAGACGGTGTCTGTCGCGATAGACGCTGTCTGTCGTCTGTCGTGATTTGGTCTGTCGCGATAGACGGTGTCTGTCGCGATAGACAGTGTCTGTCGCGATAGACGCTGTCTGTCGTGGAATTTCGGTCTGTCGCGATAGACGGTGTCTGTCGCGATAGACTGAAAAAACGCAAATTTTTGAGAAACTTCTAGTGATTTAAAGTGCCCTAATGGTGTAGGTTACCGTGCCAAACATGCATTCACAAAATTTTAAGTTTTTCTGTCTGTCGCGACAGACAGAGGTCGTCGTCCCGGGACCTGTGCAGAGTCTGTCGTACCTGCGCACACTGCTGGAGGAGGTGGTACAGCAAGTTCCTGCAACAAAAGCTCAAAAACACACCAAAAACAGATAGCATGCAAGCTCTCTCTCGCTCTCTCTCACCATGAAATGAGGGAAATGAGGTGGGGGTGTAATATGACCAAAAACTGAAATTTTTTTTTTTTTTTTTTTTTTTTTTTTGTGGAGATGGAGATGGAGGTGGGAGATGGTGGAGATGATGATGGTGATGATGGTGATGCGAAAGTAAGGAAAAGGTGAAGAAAAATTAAGAGAAAGAAGGATATTACCTATAACTCCAATGTCTCAACTCGACGTCCTACCATCACACGCTCGTCCTCGAAGCTCTCTCCCCGGCAACGGCGCCAAATTTGGTGTCACTCTAGCACAATGGTGAGTACCAACGTGAGAAGATTCACCTCATAATTGTCAATCCGTGGAGACGTGAGGACTAGTATGAAGACTATGAGCAAGTGAAGGCACAAGTGCGTGAGTGAGAAGCACATAAGCATGCACACACATACACACACACGCGCACACAAGCAAGAGCAAGGAGAGGAACAATGGAGTTCTTTGCATTAATCAAAAGGTCTCTTACATAAGCTCAATTCATAAACAATCTAGCCTGAAAAATGAGCTCTCTAGCTCTTTTTATAGTTTTTTGACTAGTTTTGGCCCTGTCCAGACCTAGTGTCCGGCCTAGTTAAAAATTAGGTTCCAGGGCTTATTTGAGGGTTCAAACGAAGTCTAAAAATTATGAAAATTGGTATGATGGTACTTCTAATACTCCTCAAGCTCGAGGACTCCTTGGCTTGCACAAAATGGAGTCTATTCTACCAAAAACGGGATTTACAATGTTTGTGTAGTGATCAAAATCACTTGAGTTGTACATAATCCATGGAAAAAAATGATTTGGCCTTGTTGCCGTATTGTGCATGACTCCTCTGTTGCTTTGTATGCCAACAGCAAGTGAGGTTGGATCATTCTCAACTTCCTTTGTCAATTCCTAGCATAGGCTAAGTGCGAGTCGTGCTAGAAGTAAGTTAGGGCAACGATAGGCACGAGACAAGTTGAAGACTGTCAAAGTAATCAAGTTCAAGGCAAGAAATAACGTGTGCATGTGATGATAACCTTAAGGGAAAAGAACTAAATTTTATTGCGATCAACTCCAAGTGCGAAAATTCATTCAATTATTCCTGATGACGCAAAATCAAACAAGACCATAAACACGACAATAAAAATAAAAAGAATCCAGTGATTGATAAGAAAGAATTAGCAACAAGGCTGTACCTTGGGTAAAAAAATTGGGATTGTTCATTTAGGCATATGAACCTTAGATCAGGATGACACCTAGGGAGAGATAGGCAAAGCCTTAGGTCCTTAGAGGCGAGTGTCACTCACACCACCAGATCTTGGGCTTAGCAGTTGAGTGTTTATCTGCACTACTCTAACTCTCAAACTAGCGAATCAGAGATGTCTCATGGTATGGAGTGACCCACAGGAAGTTCAGGTGTGGCTTACTTACAAAAGGTTGAAGTTCCTTACAAGACTCAACTAGAATACCTTAGGACCAACCGATTAGGTGCTAGCATCTATGAGGATGGCCTAAGAAGATCTATGGTCCAAATTAAAAACCTTGATCAACCCATTGGACTCAAACATCCAACAATCAAGTTTGAAAATGGTGCATACCTAGACAAAGAAGGAACCATGTATGTAGTCACCAATCACCCAGATAGGACAGACAAATTTGGTAATGTGATTCCAGAAATGGATATAGGTGACCTAGAGTGAGGAACATAGGAGGAGAGCCTAGAACTCCTCGAGGTAAGTCAGACCTAACGAGAATCATCACTCCAGAGTGGGTTCCCTAGGACAATAAGAGCATAGACCTACTCTTAAACTGAGAGACTGACGAAGCCTTTTGGAGGTACAAGCCTGACCAACCGAATGAAGTCGAAACACTCACAATCTATGATTTTAAATATCCTGATAGTCCTGGCAAAGTAACCTATTTAGAATATGCCGCAGAGAGGATCTTCTTGGTCACAAAACATGGTAGACATGCCTACACTTGGAAGGGTGAGTTTTTTTTTCCCCATCGAAGATCTAACGTCTCCTATAGTCACCAAGGAGTTGGGATGTCCCACACTCATGGAGCTCATAGGGACAGAAGTAGAGACAGGCCAGAAGTAAGTTTTGCCAACCCCTTGGGAAGAGAAAGGATGAGAACAGAGATGGATAGAGAAGAAACTGAAAAACCTAGAGCCCCAAGAAACCAAAGAAATGTTGATGATTTTCCCTTGCCAAGGCCTAGAGAACACACTAGGACCGTGAGGCCAACCCAATTGGTCAAGTCCATGAAGAATTACTTCGATGGCATAGGAGACCCATACGATCATGTGTCCGAGTTTAGGCAAGTCTTGAGAGCTGAATAAGTTGAGGACCTATTCACGTAGTACAATGCTTTTGGTCTAACCCTAAGGAACACAACCCTTACATGGTTTCAACCACTAAATGAGAGATAGTTAAGGAATATAGGCCAACTTCTAGGGGCATTCATTACCGAATTCTCTAAGAGTGGTATACGGCATAATACTTCCTCATTGATTCATAGTTTCAAGCAGACACCTCAAGAGATGGTTAGACTTGTAGGAAGAAGGTTTAGACAATACTTAGAGAGATATCGTATTCCTGAGTTACCCACACCCACCAAACAAGTGGCATTATTCTTGGACGGATTGCTAAGTACCAAATTGAGATCATATGTGTACTTGAAGGACCCTAGGACCATAGGATAATGTGTACGCATGTGCATCGACATTGAGGATAACCTAAGGGAGGAATTAGAGCTTTCAAAAATCTACAAAGATTCAGATAGTTCTATTAGCCTCACTTCCATGCAATCCACATCTATTGAGGAACTCGCAGAGAAAGTAGCTCAGAAGTTGGGAGTCTCAAGCAAACAAATACCGAGGTTTGCCCCACTGAAAAGATGCTATACTTGTGGAGGTGACCATATGGTGAATGTATGTCCCATTATGGCTCAACCCTAAGTGAATCCTAGTAGTCAATACTTCAGCAACCCCCTGCTCCAGCCAATGTGATTCCAGTGAAGTACGTAGTTGCAGAAGAGAATCTGAATAGAGCCATAGTGCCAGTAACACCATTGCTTTCAGAAAGTGACCCAGCGATCATAGCTTTGACTCTACTCACATTGAAAGTCCAAAGGTGTACTACATGCAGTCACCTGAGCATAACGAGTCATACTATTATGAAGAACCGAGTGAACCTAGTTGGGAGCCAAAGTATGAAAATGTCATGTATGCAAACCCCAACTCTAGACCTCAACCTAGGCAGGCAAGACCCCCATTTCCTAGAGGACCGTGTTATCGATGTCAGGGAGATCACCTCATTCGTGATTGCCCTATGGCTGCACCTACACAACCCCAATCTATGACGATTCAAGGTTTTTGTCCCGATTGTGGGAAAAAGCATATGTTGTGAGAGTGTCCTAAAAACCCCACCAATATGCTGAAAATCACTCCCATCAATGTTATTGGGTTAGTTGTAGACTCTACACAAAGTGTGACTTCCATTGCCCCTATGCAAGTGGTTCTAGAGCTCAGGCTTTGCAGCAGAATCAAGGCTTAGGCCAAGAAAAGGGTGCCGAGGTTAGTGAGACTGAGAGCATAACCAAGAAACGGACAAGAGCTTGGAAAGATAGCCGTGAAAGAATGAAAAGGCAATGGGAAAAGAAGATGAGTGAACTCGAGGAAATTCTAAGAGAAACGAAAGCCAAGATAATTGAACTCACATCTCAAACTCACTCTCACACTACTCCACCACCACCATTCCCATCTCCCTCAAACCCACCACCTTCCAACCCACCTCACACAATTCCACCACCCCCTAGAGTAGGATCAGTCTTAGCGGATCCCACTCTTGAGGACCTAAACATGATGCTTAAGGCATATCAGGCTAGAATCCAAGAAGGGACAAATGTAACGGATCATGAAAAGTGTTACCCTAGAGCTGAAGTAGAGCTCAAGCGAACTAAAATTTGTGCGAAGATGGTGGAATTGGCTCAAAGCATGTTTGAAGCCAGTCGCCTCTTTAACTTCTCTAGTTCAGCTAAGACACAGTTGCACTTTGATGGATTCTTAGAAAGATTGGAGAGGCTAATTGCACAGTCAAAAAAGGACCCTGCCTCTCAAAATAAGGACAAGGCAAGTGAAAGGATAAGCCTTCCTAGCCAGGAAGCTTATGTGAACCGTCTGGCGGTTTCCCATTTTATAGTCAATCTATTACCTGTCTTGCTAAGTTGTTTATAGATATTAAGTATCAATTAGCTATGAAGGTATTAAGTCATCAGTAAAATGGGAGGATCAAATTTATCGCGAATATTTTGAAAGATGCATGAATAGTTTTAAAGGATGGGCATACAAAAAGTGTCCATTCAATGCAAGTTCTTGTTCTTACCTTAGCTAAAGTAAGAATAAAAACTTGCATTGAATGGACGCTTTTTTTCTACCCATCCTTTAAAATTATTTTTCCATCCTTCAAAATCTTCAAGATAAATTTGCTCCTCCCATTTTACTAATGACTTAATACATGCATAGCTAACTGATAATTAACATTTGTATGCAAAAGAGTTAGCAGCACAGGTATTAGGTCGACTAAAATAGGAGAAACATATGTGTCAAGAAGATTCTAAAGGTCAGGTGGACAATTCTAAAGGTTAGATGGATAAAACATCCTCATTCGATACAGGTATGTATAATTTGACCTTTCTCGCATAACATGTGTATGTGTGTATATGTGTGTGTATGTTTATATATGCATATATATATATATATATATATATATATATATATATATATATATATATATATATATATATATATATATATATATATATATATATATATATATATATATATATATATATATATATATATATATAGAGAGAGAGAGAGAGAGAGAGAGAAAATTGAAAATTATACCTTAATAGTGTCGAAAACAGATACATTACTCCATCCAAAATGATTTTGAAGATTGAGAATAAGTATTTCCTTAGTCGTGTCAAACGACTTCCTTCATATACATGCTTTAGACATTCCTCTCGAAGATATTTCTCATTTTTAGAAATATCAATGCTCTCACTTTCATTTTGATACCAATTCTCAATAAAATCTGTCATGCCATCATCTTCATCATTGTCGCACAAATCTTGTACTTTATCTTCTTTTGAATATAGATCTTTCAACCTTGCATATTCCATAGCATCACTTTTGTGTAGCCTCCTCATAGAAGCTTCTGATAAATGAGGTCTTACTGGCAATTGTGAATGGTGTCGAGGAATATCATCAACATCATACGTTGGAATCTATGCATATAAATAAAATTCATTAGTATTCCATAAATGAATAAGAAGTAAACTTTAAACATAAAATTAAATATATAAGTTATTAAATATGGATAGAAAATTTTCATTCTCTCTAGCTAAAAGGTGCTCTTGGAGGTCTATGCCATCCATAATTCACTAATAGTTCATCACCAGCATGGTATGTAGTAATAGCATTGACAACTATGTATCTTGATACATCTCTACTCATGTATGGTGAATCATGAATATTTTCACACTCCTCAAATGTGCAATTAGTCCTTGAACTATTATGTAACCCTCGACTACTATTTATTAAACTTGCTATATTTCCATGCCTGTAAGGTCTTCCATCAACATATAATTTTTCGTTTTTTGCATGTGAAATCCTTCTACTAGTAAGGGATGTTGCATTCAAGCATATTCCATAAGTACTCATGCTTTGAACATAACGTGAAAGTCGATGCCAATCTCCCCATCCATATATAGAACAACAAAATGACATAAGAGTGACTTCAGAGTTCGGAGGCACATACAAATCCTCTACAATAAAGAGACCACGACCAGCATTAGTAATAGTGGATGGAGAAATCATATAGCGATTACCCCAAAAGTTGAAAACCTCTCCATCTAAAGGAAGTGGTCCTCTATTCCATCCTCCATATCTTATTCTATCATATCTTTGTACTAGAGAACGATCACGAGTTGGCAATGTATAATCTCTAGCCGTTTCAGTCTCTAAACTAGGAGGTAGAGGATTTCTAGAAACCTCTGCTTGTAATTGATAAACAGCAAGCCCATGACATGTATGAGGTATATTAACATTATGAGAAAAACTATCATCATCATCATCATCGAGCAAGTATTCTTGTATATCGATAATAATTTGATTTTGTATATGGTTTTTAAATAAGATAATGACATTAATACCCAAGCATTATCACGTTGACCAGGTGATGGTGCATGCTCAAAAGTATCATACTCTGCCTCATGTTCAATACATTCCAATCGTGGTCTTCGATACGTGCCATAACAAGAGTTACACCAACATATAATATGCTCTTGATAGTAAAATTCATCATAATTCCTATCGGAGGACACATGTGAAGTCGTTGCATGGGTAGGAGGTGGTGGAGTGCCCTCTGATTGATCAGAATTTGATCATAATAAGAAACAAAAAAATATATAAGTTATGTATCCATCAAATATATTTAAAATTAAATGTTTGATATACTTACAGTATATAGTCATTGCACGATGAGGAGACGGTGGTGGAGTTTCATCTGATTGATCAGAATCTACAAATAATGGTATTTGATATTAATAATCTGATTATTTACATACATAAACATTCACATATAAATATTTACACATACACACATATTGTCATATACACATTTACACATACACACATATTCACATATACACATTATTGTGGGATAAATGCATGTATTTTGTATGAATGAGTGTATATCCATGCATGTGTGTGTAATCTGGTAGATTATTTAATTTGAAATTGAAAACACTAGGAACATAGCACTCTTTAATTACAAGGATAAAACTTTATCTGAGCTTGAGATATGGCACAAAAGGCTAGGAGACATAGGAGAAAGAACACTTAAACAAATATGCAGGGATCGGAGTGCTTGGCGTTCCCAATGTGTCCAAGCAACACATGATATACAAATGTGGAGCATGCCAATTTGACAAAGCTCATAGGTAACCATTCAACAGAAAGGGGTACATGCATGAAGTCTACTTGGAGTTTGTACACACTAATATATGGGTCCCTAGCAAAGGTCCATCAATCTCAGGTTCAAGGTACTATGTTTCATTTATAGATGATTATAGTAGATGAAAAATTCTCTATTTCATGAAGCATAAGGATGAAGTATTTACATGTTTCAAAAAGTACTTGGAATTAGTAGAGAACCAAACAGGTAGAAGCTTGAAGGTGATCAAGTCTAATGGAGGTGGTGAGTATGTTTCACATGAATTTGACTCATTTTTATAGGATAGAGGCATAAAGAGGGAAGTAACAACAAGATATACTCTTGAATTGAATGGAGTAGCAGAGAGAAGGAATAGGTTAATAGTTGAAGCTGTTAGGTCAATGTTGAATGAGAAGAAGCTACATAATTACCTATGGGCAAAGGATGTTTCCACAGCCACTTACTTGGTTAATAGGCTCCCATCCAAATTCTTGGATTGAATGACACCCTATGAAGCATGGAATGGTAGGAGTCCCTCTTTAGACCATTGCAAGATATTTGGGTGCATTGCTTATGCACACATTCCCTCACAGATTAGAGGGAAACTTGACCCTAAAGCTCAAAAGTGTATATTCATTGGGTATGATCAAAACTAGAAAGGCTACCGGCTATACAATCCCACTTACAAAGCATTTATAGTTAATAGGAATGTAGTGTTTGATGAAAACAATTCATGGTTTGAAGATGATTGAAGGAAAATTAAGTTACCTTATGATTTGGAGAGTGATTTTCCATCTCTCACTCAAGAAAATCAACAATTACCAGAAGACATCAATTGAGAGGATGAAGAGCAAATGGATTTCAAGGCATGTAAGTCAAGAGGAAAGACCAAGGTGAGGCAATTAGAAGACATTCAAGAGTCTTCCAACCAAGCACTCAGGAGATCTCAAAGGGAAAGCAAAAATCCCATAAGGTATGGCTATGATACATCATAAGTCACCAAGCATTCACTGTATATCACTAAAGACTCTATGACAGAAGAGCCTTCTTCATTTGAAGAGGCTAGTAAGAGGAAGGAATGGAGAGAAGTCATGCACAAAGAAATAGAAACACTTCAAGAAAACCATACTTGGGGCTTAGTTCCCAAGAAGCCAAGCATGAAGGTAATAGGATACAGGTGGATATATAAAATCAAAAATAAATCAAATGGTTCTCTAAATAGATACAAGGCAAGACTAGTGGTAAAGGGGTTTGCTCAAACCCATGGAGTAGACTATGAAGAAACCTTTTCACCTATGGCAAAAATGCCAACAATTAGGGTTTTGGTAAGTATTGCAACTTCCAAGAATTGGAATCTATATTAATTAGATGTAAAGAATGTTGGTGCAGATCAATCACCAATTGAATGTTTGAAGACTAAAGAATGAAGGATGAGATCAATTCTTGAAGCTTTGAAGGAAGATACATTCAGAGTATGTGAGGAATGTACACATATGTACATAGTTCACTTAGATCTTTGATTAGTCATAGACTTGTACAAATTTATCTATAAATACCCTGAAAATGTCGAGGCGTGATATGAGAGCATATGTGACAATAGATAGAAGTCAAGAATGAGGAAGATAGATGTCTTGAGACATGTGAAAAGTTAGTTGAGTTTCCTCTCATCACTCAACTGTAACTTTTTGAGTAAATGAAGAAATATTGCGCCCGATCTTTTCGTGTCTGCTCCGTCTGTGTTTGATCAATTGTGAAATCCTTTTGAGGATATCTAAGTTGGTAGTTAATGAGCCTGTGACCTGAGTTTCAGAGTCTAATTGCAAACAGGCTAGGAGAATTGTTAGTAGGAACATTCATATGTGTTGAGTGTTCACAGTTCTCTGAAACAGGCGCAAATTTCAATCTTAATCTTTTGGTCAGTTCTCACTCCATAGTTTAAAGTTTTGTGCAAGCTAGCACTTAATCTTTAAGTTGGAAGGTAATCTACTCGTGGCTAGAAGCATTTGCTTAAACGGGTTTTGTACTGAGAGAATTGAAGTTAAGAAGTTAGGGGTGTCTAAATCGACTTCTCAGAAGTGCAGATTCAGACATAGGTAACTTGTGAAGTTGATTTCTCAAGTTATACTAAACTTTTTGAAGAACTTTAACTTGGAGGAGGTGCGCAATCTCTAGGCGACACTCCATACAAAATTTCATAGAAAACTTTACATGTTTGATAGGTCAATGAGAAGAAATTGTGCAGCAGACTTTCTGTGTTTCATCTTCTTCACAGAATTTTTCAATTTTTGATACTTTGGAGATTGGACCTCTAATTTAGTGAAGGTTTTGACTTACTCTTGATATAGAGGTGTTCTAAATTCAAGAGTAGGTTGTTCTTTTGGAGATTAACACTCTCCATCAGTGGTATCAGAGCAGGAGACATCAAATCAAGGAAAGAAGGGTCCCGACTGCTGCAGATTCAAGAAATTCAACATTTGAAGAACTAAAAGGTGAAAGTTTGAAGGCAAAGCAAGAGGAGGAGACCATACAACATCAAGAAGGACAAAAGGAGTCTAATTCGAAGTAAAGGTACATACATTGTTCATAAAACTTGAAGATTTCAAAACACAGGTAGACACAAGATGGGAGATTCTCTACAGATAAAGAAATTGGATAGGGAAAACTATCCTGCATGGTCAATGAGGATGGAAGCTCACCTTATGAGCAAAGATTTAATTGCTTACATCACAGGAGAAGAAGAGAAGCCACAGTTCAGAGATCCTAGTGTTCCAACTAGGGAAGAGTTAGCAGATTTGAAAAATTGGATGAAGAAAGATGCTCAAGCTAGGAGCATTATTTATATGGCAGTCAATGATTACTTGTTACCTCATATTCGAGGTCTTGAAAGTGCAACTGATATTTGGAATGCTTTGGAGGAGCATTTCCAGAATACTACAAAGTCAAGGAAGGCATCCTTATGGGCAGAGTTTACAACCTTCAAGAAGAAGGCCTCTCAATCTATTTCAGACTATGTAACAAGGATGAAAGACATTGCAGATGCATTAGGAGCTGTTGATGAAGACATTGAGGAGGATAAATTGGTAAGGCAAATCCTTACAGGTTTGAGAGGTGATGACAAATGGAAGCCATTCATTTTATCTACAGAGTTATCACTTGACCATTTCACTCCTGATTTAAATCAATTACTAGGTCATATGCTAACATTTGAGCAGGATGTTAAAGGAGATGGTGACAAGAGTGCAGGTCATGCAATGTACTCAAAAGATAAGAAGAAGAATAGCAAAGGAAAGCAACAAGCAGGTGAAGATGAAGGAACAACTACTCAAGCCAACTTCCTAAGAGGAAGAGGAGGTGGCAAAGGTAGAGGAAGAGGCAGAAACAACAAGGATGGAGGCAAAGCTTGCTGGATTTGTGGTAAGACAAATCACTTAGCTAATGATTGTTGGCATAATACTCAGAGTAATAATGGATATAATCAAAATTATAATGCAAGAGGAAGAGGTGGCAGAAATCAAAGAGGTAATTTCAGAGGCAGAGGTGGTAGGAGTTACTTTGGAAGAAATGCAGGTAGAGGATTCCAAAGTCAACAATATAACAACACATACTACAATTATGCTTCAGATCAAAAGGAGGATTCAACATTGATAATGAATGCAACTTGTGAAAGGCAGAATGAAGATCAAAGAGTTTTTTACATTGACTCAGGGTGTAGCAATCACCTGAGTGGTAATATATCCTTGATGACTGATTTGGAGAATAATGTGTTTAATCATGTTGTTCAAACAGGTGACAACACAAAGCACAATGTGAAGTCAATTGGATCAGTGAAGGCCAAGGATGGTAGCACTTTATTGAGTAAGGTCTTGTATGTTCCTACAATTCCTAAGAATTTGATAAGTGTAGGACAAATTGTTGAAAAGGGATATGAAGTAAGGTTCACTAATGATGGAGTATATGTGGAAGACCCTAGCCAAGGGTATAAACAGATTGTTTCAGGGAAAAAGGAAGGAAGATTATTTACATTGAAGATTCAAGGCAATATTGGTCATGCTATGTTCACATATGGAGGACATAAGATCTCTGAGTTAGATCTTTGGCACAAGAGGCTTGGACATTTCAATGAAAGAGGTATTAAAGATATGGTTAACAATGGTTCAGTGCTTGGATTGCCTAATGTTACAGGTCAACATATGACATACAAATGTGAGGCATGTCAATTAGGTAAGGCTCATAAGAATTCTTACTCCAAGCATGGTTTTATGTACTCAGAGAAGCTTGAATTGGTACACACAGATGTGTGGGGACCATCAAAGGATTTCAGTATAAATGGATCAAGGTATTATGTGATTTATGTTGATGATGCTACTAGATGGATCACTATCTATGTGATCAAAGAGAAGTCAGAAGTGTTTAATACATTTAAACACTATCATGCATATGCAGAAAGAATTACAGGTCATAAGTTGAAGAGATTAAGGTCAGATGGAGGGGGAGAGTATTTCTCTAATGAGTTCAGTGATTACTTATGGAATGCAGGTATAAAAAGGGAAGTTACTTGCAGGTACTCTCCTCAACAAAATGGTGTTGCAGAAAGGAGAAATAGAACACTTGTTGAGTTTGCAAGATCCATGATGAAGGAGAAAAATTGCCCTAATTATTTGTGGGCTGAGGCTGTAAATACAGCCACTTATTTGATCAATAGGTTACCATGTAAAGCCTTGCAGGGTATGACACCATATGAGGCTTGGTGGGGTAAGAGACCTACCTTGGATCATTGCAGAGTTTTTGGATGTGTGGCATATGCATATGTGCCATCACAATTAAGGCACAAGTTGGAGCCTAAAGCTGAAAAATATGTTTTCATTGGTTATGATGATAAGCAGATGGGCTATAGATTGTGGAGTCCATCTACAAAACAATTCATGGTTTCTAAAGATGTTACATTTGATGAGCAAAGTACTTGGTATGCAGGTACAATCAATATCAATACAGGTGATGAAGAAGAAGTAAGCCAAAGGAAAGGTAAATCAAAGGTTCAAATATTTGATGAACAAGAGAATAATGAAGTGCAGGTTGAAGTGGAAGAAACACCAAGATTTGATACTGAATATGAAGAACCAGAAACCTCAAGAAGTGGAGAGCTTAGGAGGTCTACAAGGAATAAATGGCAACCTACAAGGTATAGCTATGATACTTCATTTTTGGCCACAAAAGACTATGCTTATATGATGAAAACAGATGAAGACCCTTCTACATATGAAGAGGCAAAAGGTAAGGAAAAATGGGAGAAAGCTATGCAGGAAGAGTATGATGCACTATTGGAGAATCAAACATGGGATTTGGTTCCAAAACCAAATAGTCAGAAAATCATTGGATGCAAGTGGGTTTATAAAACCAAGAGGTTTGCAGATGGAAGTGTGTCTAGATACAAAGCTAGACTTGTTGTCAAAGGGTTTGCTCAGACTTATGGTGTTGACTATGATGAGACTTATAGTCCTGTGGCAAAGATGACAACCATCAGGACACTTATAGCTATTGCTGCATGTAAAGGTTGGAAGTTATGTCAACTTGATGTGAAAAATGCTTTTTTGAATGGTTATATTTCAGATGATGTATTCATGGAGCAACCTCAAGGGTTCAGAGATAAAAGGTATCCAGATCATGTGTGCAAGCTCAAGAGAGCTTTGTATGGCTTGAAGCAGGCCCCAAGGGCATGGAACTATAGACTTGTGAAGTTCCTAAAAGAACTTGGATTTCAGGTGTCTAAAGCAGATAGTAGCTTGCTTGTCAAAGCAAGTGATAATGGTTTCATATACATGTGCATATATGTTGATGATATAATTCTTACAGGTACAGATGAAGAAGGAATACAAAGACTTAAGAAGCAAATGGAAAAGGAGTTCAAGATAAGTGACTTGGGAGACTTGTCATACTTCTTGGGCATGGAGATTACATATACTCAACATGGAGTATTTGTGACCCAAGAAAGGTATTTGAAGAACTTGTTAATCAAGTTTAAAATGGATGATTGCAGGGTAGCACCTACACCAATGGAGGTGAATCACAAGTTGAGTAAGTTTGGAGGTGAAGAATTCAAGGACATGAGACAATATCAGAGTTTGGTTGGTAGCCTTATCTATGCTACTCTAACTAGAGCTGATTTATCATATGCAGTAGGGGTTTTGTCTCAATTCATGCATTGCCCAAGGAAAGAACATTGGATTGCAGGTCAAAGAGTGTTGAGGTACATTAAGGGTACACTCAATGAAGGTTTGTATTATGGGTTTACCTCAGATACAAATATCAAAATTTATAGTGATGCAGATTGGGCAGGTAATCCAGATGATAGAAGGTCAACTTTTGGATATATGTGTTATGTGGGAGATAAACTTATCTCATGGTGTTCCAAGAAGCAACATACAGTTGCTTTGTCTTCTACAGAAGCAGAGTATAAAGGCATGGTTGAAGCTGCAAAGGAAGTAATTTGGCTCAAGACTTTGATGAAGAGTTTTGACATTGTGCATGGGGTACCAATTATATATGGAGATAACATGAGTTCATTGTATTTAGCTGCTAATCCTGTTTTTCATGCCAGAACCAAACATATTGAGATTCAGTATCACTTTCTAAGAGAGAAGGTGATGGATAAAGAGATTGAAGTCATACATACTTCAACAAAGGATCAGATAGCTGATATGCTTACAAAGAGCTTGGATGGACCAAAGCTACAGAAGTTTAAAGACATGGCAGGTATAAAGAAGAAAGAAGAAACCTCAATTGATGATTGAGGGGGAGCTGTTGGTGCAGATCAATCACCAATTGAATGTTTGAAGACTAAAGAATGAAGGATGAGATCAATTCTTGAAGCTTTGAAGGAAGATACATTCAGAGTATGTGAGGAATGTACACATATGTACATAGTTCACTTAGATCTTTGATTAGTCATAGACTTGTACAAATTTATCTATAAATACCCTGAAAATGTCGAGGCGTGATATGAGAGCATATGTGACAATAGATAGAAGTCAAGAATGAGGAAGATAGATGTCATGAGACATGTGAAAAGTTAGTTGAGTTTCCTCTCATCACTCAACTGTAACTTTCTGAGTAAATGAAGAAATATTGCGCCCGATCTTTTCGTGTCTGCTCCGTCTGTGTTTGATCAATTGTGAAATCCTTTTGAGGATATCTAAGTTGGTAGTTAGTGAGCCTGTGACCTGAGTTTCAGAGTCTAATTGCAAACAGGCTAGGAGAATTGTTAGTAGGAACATTCATATGTGTTGAGTGTTCACAGTTCTCTGAAACAGGCGCAAATTTTGATCTTAATCTTTTGGTCAATTCTCACTCCATAGTTTAAAGTTTTGTGCAAGCTAGCACTTAATCTTTAAGTTGGAAGGTAATCTACTCGTGGCTAGAAGCATTTGCTTAAACGGGTTTTGTACTGAGAGAATTGAAGTTAAGAAGTTAGGGGTGTCTAAATCGACTTCTCAGAAGTGCAGATTCAGACATAGGTAACTTGTGAAGTTGATTTCTCAAGTTATACTAAACTTTTTGAAGAACTTTAACTTGGAGGAGGTGCGCAATCTCTAGGCGACACTCCATACAAAATTTCATAGAAAACTTTACATGTTTGATAGGTCAATGAGAAGAAATTGTGCAGCAGACTTTCTGTGTTTCATTTTCTTCACAGAATTTTTCAATTTTTGATACTTTGGAGATTGGACCTCTAATTTAGTGAAGGTTTTGACTTACTCTTGATATAGAGGTGTTCTAAATTCAAGAGTAGGTTGTTCTTTTGGAGATTAACACTCTCCATCAAAGAATGCAGTTTTAAATGTATGGATATCAAATGAAGTGTATATGGCACAACCATCAGGATTTTAAGATAAAAATAAATCAGGTCATGTATGCAAGCTAAGGAAGGCCCTCTATGGCCTAAATCAAGCTCCTAGAGGTTGGAACCATAGGCTTGTTACCTATTTGTAGGATCAGAGCTTTGTAGCTAGCAAGGTAGACCCTTCTTTGTTGATAAAGACGACCAACTCAGAAGTTATCTACTTATGTGTCTATGTGGATGACATTATCATAACAGGAAATGATGCTAATGGTATCAAGCAGGTTAAGGCTCAACTAATGGAAGAATTTAAAATCAGTGATCTTGGGTTGTTAGCATATTTTCTTGGCTTAGAGCTTGTGTATACAGATTCTGGTATATTTATTACTCAGGGAAAATATATACATGATATATTGGTAAAATTCAAGATGGAGAATACCAAAATTGCAAGTACACCCATGGAACTCAACCATAACTTAGTTCTCATGAAGGAGAACTCAGAGGATGTTACAGGTTACCAAAAGCTTGTAGGGAGCCTCAATTATGCTACCCTAACAAGAGTAGACATTGCTTATGGAGTAAGTACATTGAGTAGACATTGCTTATGGCTTCCTTGCATGCACCAAGGAAGCCTCACATGGAAGCTACCAAAAGGTTGCTTAAATATCTAAAGGGTACCATGAATGAAGGGTTGCTTTATCCCTTCACTTCTGACTTAGACATAAAGATGTATTCTGATGCAAATTGGGCTGGCTCTAAGGATGCTAGGAGGAGCACTTCAGGGTACCTATCTTTTGCACGTTCAAAGCTTATATCATGGTCATCTAAGAAGCAACCAATTGTGGCCTTATCAAATACAGAAGCAAAATATAGAAGTTTGGTAAATGCAAGTCAAGAAGCTATGTGGCTCAAGAAACTCTATGCAAATTTGGGGTTACACTCTTACACTCCAATAATCTTTGGAGACAACACTTGTTCACTTCATTTGGCTGATAATCTTGTATATCATGCAAGACTAACCACATTGAAGTGCACTATCATTATGTAAGGGAGAAATTGCTTAGAAAGGATATTCAACTATCCTATGTATCAACTCATTTACAATGTGCATATATACTCACAAAGTCTTTGGATGGAACCAAGATGAACAGATTCAAATTGATGATTGGTTTGTAAAAAATCAAGTAGGAATGAAGAACAAGCATATTAGGCTTGAGGGGGAGCTGTTGGTGCTATACTTGGTTAATGGGCACATCTCGTATAGAACCTTATGTGATCAACTCCTTGTAAAAACCATTCACATTTACTTTTGTAAAAGTTTCCTACAACCACGAGGAAATTAGGAAGCATCAAATCTCAAAGTTCTTGGTTGTTGATTGATGAGATAATATATCCTATACTTTGGGATTCACTTTTAGGTAGACTTCTTTGATTTTGATTTGAAATATTGGCTCCAATTACAACTATAAAAAGAGGATGACATGACACGCCTGATATCTCGACTCCATGAGATCACTTTGATTGGCATCTATTGTGAATTGAGAGCTCATCTCATAGCTCATTCACCTCTCACACATTGTGCAATATATGATTGCCAATGACATTGTTTTTTTATAGGATTTAATATACATGTTATCATTACATTCTCATTTCACTTCTTTGTTATGACTACATCAGAATAGTGAGTTTCTAAGAGCTTGTTCTTAGTGTGTGATTGATCATTTGTCATGATTTGAAGCATGGTAGATTCAGCATACTTTCTAGTATATGACAAAAAATTCTCATTATCATTGCTTCTTTGGATCTTGAGATATTAAGACATCTCTACTATCTAGTCTGTTGATTGTTGCATCCCGTAATTGTCAGGAAGGTTCTGTGATTTGCTAAACATCTTTCTTAGTGTGTAGTCCATCATTTTTTATGAAATCACTCATGATTGGTAGCTATCTAAGCTAATTAGATATCCCCAAAAGGAATTAAGCTAATTGCTATTGTGCTCAGAGAAATATTTAAAACATTGGACACGTGTATAGAAAAGAATAACAAGTTTCTTAGCCTTGGATAAATTCCTACCTATCTGTCTTGATCCATTGATTAGTGGATCACGTTCCAAGCAACATAGGTGATTATTTATGATCATTAGCTTGCTAAAGAAGCCCACTATACCCTGCAGCAATCATTTGTGGTAGGCGTGAAGCAAGATCAAGCAACACCATCTCTTCCAACAATTGCGAGTGCAACCAGTGGGGCTGATCAAAGATATTCCTATTAGAAATTCTCAAGTGGTGTTTTCTATTACATTTGTGGTACTAGAGCTCAAGGGAAAGAATATAGATTATAATATACTACTTGGATGACCCTAGTTAAGGAATGCCAAGGTACGATAGAATTTGGATGCAAATACCATTACATTTTGGAAAGGCTATGCTAAGTTTTTGGTTCAATTAGAGGATTGGAGGAGGACAAACAACGACAATTTATTGAAGCCAACAGAGACCTTTTATCATTCGGGGTTTCTAATGTAAACTCAATCATTAGTTAAGTCTATGACAGCCTCGCTTCCTCTATCTGCACGTAACTTTTGGAACCCGAGGATGGAGATATTGCAGATCTGCTAATGAATGACACTATGGAGCATGTAGAATACGCATGCAAGATGATTCACTAGAAGTCGTAAATTTGGGCACTATGGAAGAACCTAAACCGGTCTGAATTTGTGCGAAGCTCGCTCTAGAATTTTAGATGGCATTGATTGCACTACTGTGGCAGTACAAAGACATGTTTGCCTCGACAGTTGCTGACATGCAAGGCGTGGATCCTAAATTATACCATCACCAGATCTTACTCAAACTAGACGCTACTCTAGTAATGCGGCAAAGGTACAGAATGAACTTGAACTTTGTGGAGCAGGTTAAGCAATATTTGGATCGATTAATCAAAGTTGAATATAGTGTTCCCATAGAAAATTCGGAATGAGTCTCACCAATAGTCATTTTACCAAAGAAGAACAAGCAGTTACAAATTTGAATTGACTATAGGAAGTTGAATGCGGTGACAATACCTAATCCTTTTCCACTACCGTTTTTGGACAACATGCTAGACAAAGTGGAAGGCAGAGAAATGTATTCTTTCTTAGATGGTTCTAGTGGCTACAATCAAGAACGAATGATAGAGGAGGAAATACATAAGACAACATTCATTACGAATTGGGGGGTATTTGTATCTATCGCCATGCATCTTACATCATTTATGTGAATATTCCTGGATGATTTCTTGGTTTTTTGAAGGATAGCTACACATTTGGAGAACTTGCAAGCATGTTTTGATTCATGCCGGAAGGTAGATCTCTGCCTTAACCCCAAGAAATCAACATTTGTAGTAAAGTGTGGAAAGTTATTGGGCGACATTATTTCATAAAATGGCATTGTTGTAGACCAAGATAAAGTCAAGGTCATATTGGAGACCCCAACGCCTCGAAACCCAAAGGACGTTTTGTGGTTCCTAGTTTTTCTTTTAATGATTATGGTGATTAATATGTAGGAAAAACATTACTATGTATCTCAATAGTTATATGCATTGATGAAGGAATCGGCAAAGGCATAGATGAATTGGGCTGAGATAATTTTTTGAAAGTTCAAGAAGGAGGTAAGAAGGCTATTTTGGAGGATAGAAAGGGCAGTTAACACCATGCTAGACTCAAAAATTGGAGTCCTTTTCACTTTGTTGTTTATCAAAACACCTACATTTTTACCCCAACCATGTGTTGTAGTCATAGTGGAGGTTTTTCTCTAGATTTTGAGGAAAAAAGTTGTAGAGAGGAAGCTAGTATGGGGGACCTCATAGGATCAAACAACAGGTGACAGGGATGAAGAGGAGCAGTTCGTAGGTAGCAGGTGGAGGAGAACATGAGGAAAGAAGCTGAGAGAAAAGTAGCGGAGGAAGAGGCAAAAAGGACAAGGAGAGAGCAAAAGGCAGCAAGGAAGAGACTAGAAGAAGAAACACGGAAGAAACAACAACAACAACAAGAATACAGGTGTGTGAAGGAAGAAAAGAAAAGACAAGCAGATTTAGCTCTAGCAAGCTCAATGACGGATGGAAACAAAGTGATGGTAGAGTAAAGCTACCTCCCTTCTGATGCAGTGACTACGTGGGATGTAGAGAACATAAAAATGACTACAGAAATAAGCCAACTTAGGACCGAAGCGGAACAAATTAGAGCAAAAAGTGCAAGGAGAGTGAGCACAGCACATGAGGAGGTGATGGAGGAGTTGAATGAAGCCTTAGCAGAAAATAATACACTAAATGTGGCCATTGAAGAGAAGGCAAAGATCATAGCTTGTCTTCAAGCAGAGATTGGTCAAACCCAAAAATCACAACAGAAGTCACAGAAGGCCAATAAGGAGCTTATGGGAAAATTATAGAAGGAAGAACAAGAAGTTCAAAGATGGAAGAAAAATGCAAATGAATGCGAACTTAGTATTGAAAAGCAAGGAGGCAGAGGTCACGGAACTGAAGAAAAGTGCCTTGATTTTGGAATTAACATACAAAATGCAATTAGAAGGAGCACAAATAACTACTGAAGAGTATATAGATAAGAAAAAAAATGTAACTATAGCTTTCGATAATATGTTAGAAAAACTAAAGAACTAGATATCGAAAGTAGAAGCAAGTACTGTTAGTTATAGAAGTGCTAGTCAGTAGTTACTTGATCGAAAGGGGTTTTCTGAAGCAAAAATCAGACTTGCAAAAGAAAACATAAAAGAGATTTTAAAGAGCTCAAATATGATATAGAAAGAATCATGTTTCGCGAGGTGCAAAATAATGATGATGAATTGTAAATACTCTTTTGTAAACTTAGTGGGTTTGGATGCACTCTGCATGCTAGTGTTAGCAGCCAAAATGAACAACCATATTTTGTAATTACACTTTGTAGTAGGAAAAGGGGATTATTTATACGGAGATCTCAATAGTTTCTGTAAGTCTAGAAAATCAGGTATTCATTGTCTCTAAAATATGGAATAGTGTAGAGAGACTACAGAGAGAAGAACGATGTAGTTTGATATGGTGTGGTAGTCAAAAGTATCTCTGTTTGCTGAGTGGTGATTCCAGAAAGTCTATCATATGAAGCTCTATATTACGAAAATTTGAAAGCGGTAGAGTGTTGTAATGGAATGTAAGAGATGAAGAAGTGTAAGCAGAATCTATCTATAATAAACAAGTGTTATGCATATATTTCTTTTGATGTATGTCTATGTCCTAGAGTGTTTCTGAGTCTCTGTTTATTGCGAAGGTTTCAAACTCAATCAATATGAAGTTAATTTAAGGAACATAAATGCATGTTATGAGTGTTATAGTCATAATCCTCGTTCCCGTACCCTACCTTTGGAAGTTGGTGTTGTGTTCTCATAGAGCAAGTATCGTAGAAAAAATCTTCAATGGTCCTTTGTAAGAGGCCCTTTACCCCAAGCATTGTGGATAGTGCCATGTTATGGTCATGATATCGCCTATCATCTCTGCCCCTCCTTCTATCACCATGTGAACCTGGGCCATCTTCATGGCTCCTCTCTCTCTCTCTCTTATCCCATGCGTAGCCCAATGTCTCATTTATCAGCTATAAAGAGGGAATCTCTCTGTGCACCATTTCTTTGGCCCTCTGAAAATGTGTGCGACCATCACGAATTTTCCAATCAAGATGTTCCTCCTCTATGTAAGCCAGACGTTCTTCATCTCATGAGAACATCAACATTTTCATTACATCTGAAATTGAAAAGTAATCATTGCCTTTTTAATGTAGGCTGCAATTTCATCTCTGACGGTTTTTTCAAAGAGATCCATGAACTACACATATGTTTCATGAGGAACATACTACCATGTAGTTAAGACTCTATTATATGCACCTTCCATAAATGATTGCTCTAGCTCAATGGCATATCTAATGCAAGTGTTCTTGGGTGCCTCGGGTGAAAGAAGCTCCAACGATGTGTGGAATTCAGCAATAGGGTTTTGAACCAACAATCTCAAAAGATTAAGCCCAAGAATAGGGTATTGTTCTTCTTATGAAGGAACAAGATGCTTGATGTCACTATAATAGGGCTTTAGCAACAAAAAAAGTATTTCAAAAGCTTACTGATCTTGAGTCAAAATATTAAGAACCACTGCATGCTCAAATATGCTCCTTTCAAGCAAAACTTTAGACATCGCTGTCTAGGTCTGCTGAAAAAGCGGAGGAAGGCCTTGAAATTCTATCAATTTCCCCTTCAATTCGGATAGCAGCATACTACATGTATCAGAAATCCTTTGCAATGTAGCAAGTCTTGAACTTCTCGAACAATGCCTATTCCTGTATGATCTAGGCATCCATGGCTTGCTATTGAGAATGTCTGCAAACCTTTCACTTCACTTAGGAAAAAAGTAGGCTTCATATTCGCTTGATATGATTGCAAAAGACCCAAGACAACCTTTTTTATGAATGGTACTACAACCCTTCTTATTTCTCTACAGACTCCTCTACTTTCATACCATCATCTATATTAATATCGACTTTCTCCATGTCACTAGTACTTGTTTCCCCACCCTCATCAGCACTCATATTGGAAGGGATGACCTCTACACCGTTACCAGAAGTATTCCCCTTGGACATGAATGTACAATGAAAACACACTACTGCATGTCGGTTGCATAAAGCCAAAGTGCAAACTCTTTTGCACATGATCCCAAGTGCTCCAAACAAATTTGGGTCACATAACCTCAGCAGAACCTTTGCTAGAGCTCTGATGACTATATGGCCTTCACATGATGCAGGCTATGCAAGCTCCAACTTCCCTCTGTGCTCAAAAGGGGAGCATGGGAGGGGAGAGAGACCCTCCCCCCACCACTTCTGCCTGTCCCCCCCTTGCATGTGGGGAGAAGGCTGAGCAAGGGTGAAAAAGTGGGGGAGAGACAGAGCAAAAAACCCCCCCCTCCGCACTTGATGCATGTCTTTCCCCATTCGTGTATAGTTTCACATATTCGAATTCATGACCTTTCCTACTTCAAGTTGTTACTCTTGGTCCTAAAAATATGAAAGCATCGAGAAGAAAATAAATTTCTCCTTCTCTTATTTCACATCTTTGCTTAAAGAAAGAAACAACTTTAGTGCTTCATCATCTAGATTTCCATGTGGTCGTTCTCCATCTTTGAAACCTAGACATCTCGAGAGAGAACCCTTTGCAAACCTATGGACCCACTAAATCCTTCTCACTGGCCTCTGAATGCTTTGATAAAGCTGGCCATCAGGATTCCTCCCTCTTCCTTCGTGGATTCATGATGAGGAAGAAGTCTTGCTCCCACCTCTTCTTGCCATTTCATTCCATGTTGACTCCCTATAAGTTTCCTCTTTCCATCCAAGGACTACCCCCCTGAAGAAGACCTCCTCTTCCTCAGAAAATGATACGAAAACCTACATGCACAATAAGATCTTGGTTCCCCAATAGTAAAAAAGAATTGTACCCATATGGCAGGAACAATGACAACATTGTTAAATCCAGGACCGTTTGCTACCATTCTCATGCACACATTTCTATGGATACAAATACATATGCATTTTACTTTTGAGTAATTAAAAAATAAAATAAAATGCCTATGCACACACAATCATGAAGCATGGTGTCTCCATTTCCATGGCTAGCAACTCTTGTAAATCTAGCATTCTACAAAATTACACCTCACACTCAGATATCAATCAACATTACCTATGCTTTATCAAAATACCCTCTTTTTCCACCTTTCCAAGTGTTATACCTACCATAAGAAATTCCCCCAAGCAATTTACACAATCTTTTCTTATTTGATCTTGCCCATTGCTCTTGTTGCCCTTCCACTATTACTGATTGATGTACGGAATTCCATTCGATAAAAACACACATAAAATCAAGAATACGTGTGCATTCACACAATTCCACACACATAACTCCCCAATTGCTTCTAAAAACATGTTGTATTTTCACACCTTCATTTTGAACTCCAAACATATACACAAACACTCTTGGATCCTTTTTGATACACATGTGATTACTCAAAACAAATTTAGGATGCTCACATATCATAATCAACATGCATAGGTGCACATGTACCTGCATATTCTCATGATCACACATGCAACCTCCTATTGCAATCATGCACTCAATAAGCTATCCATGCTAACATATGTACACACCCATGAATGTCAATAAATCCAACTATTCTCCAATTATTTGAGAAAAATCACATTCTTGATAACTTTATTTTCATAATCATCATGGCCTAGTAAATGACCAATTACCACAATCTTCCTATGTAACATACTCCCCTCTTCTTCCTTGTGATGTTGTCCTCCACGAGCACTTCCACAAACTTGCTTTTCTCCTATTACTCATTCAAATGGTTAATTTTTTCTTGGAGATATATAAAACACGACCATTCAGCCAATCAAGAGATGAGACCCAACAAGCCACAAATAGATCTATATCCTCTCTTCTCATGCACATTTGTCTTCATTCTTTTATCATCCCATCATGCCAACTATGTCCACAATCACATGCATTGATACTTCATGCACACACATCCATTGTTTTGCCAATTACAATCTGCGCCACATGCTCATGCGCAACTCCCTTCCTCTCCATAACATGCTCTTATGCAAGAAAAACCACAACAATGCAATGCATGCATATGTCCTATTCCAAAACTTGATTTCAGTAAATGAAACAACTTTTGCATTGACTCAAAAATGATTTTCAAGATAAAGACATGATCCTAAATTCCATACTGTCCTTACATTGCTAAAACCTTCTTAATCTCTTGTGTCCTTTTCATCTGCTTACTCATCAAAAAGATGTTAGACCAAAAAGACATGCAATAAAAAAGGAAACAAAACCCCAAAATATCACATAATCATATGACAAACAAAAAATCGTTATCCTCTTTTATACACATTATGTTCACGCAAGAAGAAAGGAGATCTCCTAAAGCACAGACTTACCTCATATCCCAAAAAATAGATCACCAACAAATTAAGCAAGACGTAAATAAAGAATTTTTAAGAAGCATATGTCTGGACAGGGCCAAAACTACTCAAAAAACTATAAAAAGAGCTAGAGAGCTCATTTTGGAGGTTAGCTTGTCAGAGAATAGAGCTTCTGTAAGAGAACTCTTTTGCAATCTAAGCTTTCCATTGTTCCTCTCTTTGATTTTACTTTGTGCGCGTGTGTGTGTATGTGTGTGCATGTTTGTGTGCTTTCACTCACGCACTTGTGCCTTCACTTGCTCGTGGTCTTCATACCGGTCCTCACGTCTCGGCGGATTGACAAGTAAAGGAGGTGGTGCTTACGCTTGAGCTACACCAAATTTTGGCGCCGTTGCCGGGGAGAGAGCTTCGAGGACGAGCGTTGTGATGGTAAGATCGTAGATTTGCAACGTTGGAAGGTAAAAAAACTATCATTTCCGTTCATTTTCTATTTTTTCCTCTTCATCTTCATCATCATCTTCATCTCCACCTTCTTCCATCTTCTTCTTCATAGAAATTTCTTGTTTTTTAGTGCATTTTCACCATTTTCATACCATTTTTCATGCATTATTGTGTGGGAAGGAGTTAGGAGGTGCAAGGGAGAGCAAGCGCTGTGTTTTTTTTTCATGATTTTCTGCTCATACGGAGCTCGCCATTGTCGGCGCTCAAAAATTTGAATTTCCTGCCAAAAAACGCGATTCTGTGATGAAAATCGCGATTCTATGAAAATTCAAATTTTTTTGAAAAATCACGATTTTCTGTTTTCCCGCCTAAAAGTTGGCTGAAAGAATCACGATTCTCTGGTCATTTTTAGAATCGCGATTCTGTGATTGTGCTCAAAATCGGGATTCTCACCAATCATGATTTTCAGCAAAAAAACATGATTTTGTGAAAACGCGATTCTGTGGTTGTGCTCAAAATCGCGATTCTCACAAATCACATTTTTTAGCCAAACCACGATTCTGTGAAAACACGATTTTTTGTTGGCAATCGCGATTTTCATGTCAAAAATGCGATTATGTGAAAAGACGATTCTCTGCCCAAAATCGCGATTCTGAAAAATCACGATTTTCATGTCAAAAACACGATTCTGAGAAAACACGATTCTGTGATTGCGCTCAAAATCGCGATTCTCACAAATCACGATTTTCAGCCAAAAAAACACGATTTTCAGCCAAAAAACACGATTTTCAGCAAAAACACGATTTTGTGAAAACGCAATTCTCTAAGACAAAATCACGATTTTCATGTAAAAAAAAACACGATTCTGAGAACTACGATTTTGTGAAAAAAAAAAACCTCGATTTTGTGAATCACGATTCTCTGAGTCAAAATCACGATTCTCTAAAACACGATTTTGTGCTCAACATCGCGATTTTCAGAAACACGATTTTGTGCTCAACATCGCGATTTTCAAAACACGATTTTCTGCTCAAAATCGTGATTTTCAGAAACACGATTTTGTTCTCAACATCGCGATTTTCAAAACACGATTTTCTGCTCAAAATCGCGATTTTCAGAAACACGATTTTGTGCTCAACATCGCGATTTTCAAAAACACAATTTTCTGCTTAAAATCGTGATTTTCAAAAACACGATTCTGTGCTCAACATCGCGATTTTCAGAAACACGATTTTGTGCTCAACATCACGATTCTTTGACTTCACAGCATCGCGATTCTCTGAAAGTTCACAAAATCGCGATTCTTTGAAAGTTCACAAAATCGTGATTTTCTCCAAAGGTCCTGTTTGCCTGTTTTGACCCCCAGAAGCTTGATTTGACGTAACGTTTTCATCCAAAGTCCATTTTTTGAGCTCTATAGCTCGTTGGAAAGCTCGTTTCAAATCCTACACGATCTCAACTGTTTTTTTCAAGAATAACGCGTTGATTTTGAGATAGGATAATTTGAAGTTGACCCTCAAGTGGGACTAGGGAACCAAGGGGGCTCCAAAGAATTTTGAACCATACCAAAGGGAAAATTTGGACTCTTGACTAAAGCTTATGAACCTAAGGTCTGGTAGACACTTAGGCAAGGATAAACAAAGCATTAGATCTTCTGAGGCTAGTGTCAACCATACATCCAAGTCTTGGGCACAACAACTAAGTGGTCATCTTTTACTAAGTTCAGACACAAGTTATTCAAAAATGTCTTTTAGCATGGGAAAACCTGCAGCTGGCTCAGGGACTGCCCATCTACAAACACCAGAAGGTCCCTATAAGACACAGTTGGAATATATTCAGACCAACCAATTAGGTGCTCGCATCTATGAGGATGGCCTGATGTGATCAGTGGTCCAACTCAAAAATCCAGATCAATCCTTTGGACTTGAACACCCGGTGGTCAAGTTCGAAGAGGGTGCATACATTGATAAGGAAGGAACCATGTATGTGGTCACCAACCTACCAGATGGGACTGATGAGTTTGGAAATGTCATTCCTGAGAATGAAATAGGAGACCTAGAACAAGGAAATGTAGGACAAGGACCCCAGACTCCTAGAGGTAAGTCAGTGTTGACCCGAGTGATCACTCCGGATTGGATCCCTCAAGACAAAAAAAGCATAGAACTATTCTTGAATAGAGAAACAGAGGAAGCCTTTTGGAGATTCAAGCCAGATCAACCTAGTCAATTGGGCATAGTCATCATCTACGAGTTCAAGGATCCAGAGACACCAGGCAAAGTGGTCTACTTGGATAACACATCAGAGAAAATTTTCATGGTAACAGAACATGATAGACATGCATATACTTGGAAGAGTGAATTGATTTTCCCTCCACCAAGATCGAATGTTTCCCATGGCCTCCAAGGAGTAGGACCATCCCAAGCTCATGAAGCCCAGAGAGAAAGAACTAGAGAGAGACATGAGGTAAGTTTTGCACACACGATGGGCAGAAATAGAGCAGGATTTGAAAATGAAAGACCTAAAAGAGAGAGACATCAAGCACATAGGCAACAAAGAGATGAACATGATTTTCCATTGCCTAGACCCAGAGAGCACCCAAGAACCCTTAGACCCACTCAAGTGATCAAGGCAATGAAGAATTATTTTGACGGGTCAAGAGATCCTTATGATCATGTGGCTGAGTTCAAACAAGTGTTAAGAGCTGAACAGGTTGAGGATTTGTTCACCCAGTACGAGTCATTTGGTCTGACTCTTAAGGGCACTGCCTTAGCTTGTTTCAACCACTGAGTAGTCGCAACTATCGCGATATAGGTCAACTGCTAGACGAATTCATTGTAGAATTTTCCAAGATTGGTATCAGGCATAACACATCATCCTTGATCCACAGTTTCAAGCAGACACCCCAAGAAACAGTGCGACTAGCAGGTAGAAGGTTCAGACAGTACCTAGAAAGATGCCCTACTCCAGAGTTACCCACACCAGCCAAACAAGTGGCTTTGTTCTTAGATGGCTTACTGAGCACAAAGTTAAGATCAGATGTGTACTTGAAAGAGCCTACATCCATAGAAGAGTGCGTGCGGACATGCATTGACATAGAAGATAACTTGGGTGAGGAGTTAGGATTATCCAAACTCTATAAGGATTCAGATAGTTCTACTAGTCATACTTCAAAAATCTCCACGGAAATAGAGGAGATAGCTGAGCAAGTTTCCAAGAAGCTGGGAGTCCAAAATAAACAAACACAGAGAGTCACTCCATTGAATCGGTGTTATACTTGCGGGGGTGACCACATGGCTAATGTATGCCCAATGCAAAACCAAAACATTAGAGAAAGGAATGCTCCATATTGCACTATTGAGAGAAAATACACGAACCACACGGCTCAAGATTGTCCCTACAATATGCAGGCTGTTAGACAAACTTATCAACAACCTTACCAACAAGGTAGGTATCAGAACCAATACCAACAGCCATATTATAGACCACAACAGCATATATCAGGCACCATATAGGTCACAACCAGTCTTGGGAAACCAACCACCAACTCTTGCCAACGTGATTCCAGTCAAATATGTTGTGGGAGAGGAAAATCCAAATAGAGCATTGGTGCCACTAACCCCATTGATACCAGATAATGACTCCCATGCTCATAGTTCAGACTATTCCCATGAAGGTAGTCCACATGCTTATTACACAGAGTCACCTGAACATAGTGAGATTTACTCGTATCAATATGAGGCACCACCTATGGAGCAAAATTGGGAGCCAGAATACTCCAATGTCATGAACACAAATCCTAACCCTAGGCCCCAATTGAGACAAATGAGACCACAAGCCCCTAGAGGATCTTGTTTCAGATGTCAAGGCGACCATTTCATTCGTGATTGTCCCCACCCACCAGCTCCGAGTCAAGGACAGGCTATCACAATACAGGCTTTTTGTCCTGATTGTGGCAAAGACCATCTCTCGAGAGATTGTCCAAGAAACCCCTCCAGTGCACCCAAGATTACACCCATTAATGTGGTAGGCTTAGTGGCAGATTCAAGTTCAAGTAGTAGCAATGTGGCTCCTATACAAGCTGTCACCAGAGCACAAGCCTTAAAACGGGATAAACTAGCAGAACAATCAGAGTCGAGTGAATTAGGAGAGCCTAGTAAGAGGAAAACAAGAACACGGAAGGATACCAGAGAGAAGGCCAATCGCAAGTGGAATAAAAAGTTATCAGAACTAGAAGAAAGCTTAAAAGAAGCGAAAACAAAAATAGAAGACATCGCATCTCAAAGCCCCTCGCATGCCGAAACTCCATCCACTCCACCTCATCCCACCCCACCACCCATTGTAAATAGACCGCAACCAAGGTCTGTTCTTGCAGATCCAAACCCAGAAGGCTTGGACATGATGTTCAAGGCCTACCAGGCTCGACTTCAAGAAGGGCCTACAGCTGCAAACCTAGACAAGAGTTACCCTAGAGCAGATTTAGAGATTGAACGGATGAAAATGTGCATGAAAATGGTAGAACAAGCTCAAGCCATACTTGAGACTAGTCAAAAGTTCAATCAGACAAACTCTATCAAATCAGATTTGCATTTCGAGGGCTTACTAGAAAGATTAGAGCAATTGGTAAACAAACCACAAGTTTCTTTACCTCCACAGGCTCAACCAGTTATTGAAAGAGGAAGCTCACCACCAATGGGAGCTTATGTTCCTAATTCCACAGATGCTGGAATACCTCCTTCAATTCAACAGTACTCTCAAGAGTTCTTGCGGGAAATACAAGAAGAGAAATGGGCCAAGGAGAAGGGTAATTCCCCTCCTATTCCTGAGATTGATGATCTTCATGATCAATTTCCCCAAGACATTCCATCTATTTACGGAGATGAAGCAGAACAACAAGAAGATGAAAGATTAGATTTTGAATCTAATACCCTAGAAGAACTGCCACAATTTCCAGGCCCATGGGAATGTGAATCTCTCCAGATTAGAGCTCCCACAATACTGGTAAGAAATGAAGACTCAGTGGTTCCAAGGAACACTGATGTCATGAAGAACACTAAGGTTCAGTGTCACCTCACTGTAGAAGAGCTGCTTAAAGCAAAACCTGAGCTATGGAATCATGTGAAGGATCAGGTTCCAGAACTTGAGTCCAATATGCCAAAAAGAGGCTCTAAGCAAAAAGTGCCAGAGATACCTCTAGACAAAATAGGGGACATGTGTGAGGGTGAGGAAGGTAATACTTATCTTCCAATCACTTACCAAGGTTACACAACCAAAGCAATCATAGATTCAGGTGCTGGTGTTGCCATTGCAACCACCTCTTTGTGGAAGCGATGGGGCAAACCCACATTAAGACCAACTAGAATGAAGCTTCAAATGGCTGACGGTCATTTTGAAAGACCTCTAGGATTGCTCGAAGGGATAACTTGTGGTGTGGAGTTTGAACATACATTTGCTATATGTGAATTTGAGAAAAATAATGTCTATGAGATGATCCTAGGAAGACCCTTTCTGCGACAATTGCAAATAGTACAGGATTGGGGAACTAACTCCTTGTACTTACAGCACTTAGGGGTCACCACCAAGGTCAATTTGAAGGATTACTCCTTCAGAGATGTACCACCCCTACAGTGGAATCCTCTCCACAAAGCAAAAGAAGATTCCATCTCTGTGCATTCTGAAAGTTCACCAGATCCATCATGGTTGCATGAAGATACTCATTTGTGGATGTGCAAGGTCGCAGAGGAAGAGGAAAAACGCTTGAAGGCAAGAGAAGAAGGAACTTCGCCAGGAGATAGACCAGTTAGAGACCCAGCCTACACACCGATGATCTTTCCAGATGAGGAGTTTGAGCCTCATGGTTGGCCAGAAATCTTAGCCACCATGGACATTGCTGTCAATGAAGAACAATGGACACCTCATTGTGATGAGGAGGGTTATGATATCTCAGTGTTCATGTGTCAGCCCTTGCTAGAAGAATGTGACCCTAGTGATGTCATAGAAGAAGAAGAGAATGATGATGATATAGAGTCCATTGTGATGGATAGTTTCTTTAACTCAGAGCAGCACTATCTAGAAGATATAGGAGTGTTCACCCAGAAAGAAGAAGAACCTCTCACAAGTATTAAAACAGTAAATTCAAAGGATGGAAGTGAGAGTAGTCAAAAGAAAAAGAAAAGAAAAGCGGTGAAACAAGAAGAGGAGGAATCATTGTTTGAAGTACCAGAAAACTTCAAGAAATATGAAGTTGACGACCGCAAAATTTTGGTACGAATGCCTAAGAGAGAGGCCATCATAGGAGAATCATATGATAATAAAGAAAAGACCAAGAAGATTGTAGTGACCATCGAAGAGAACGAAGAGAGATGCACATATATAGGAGATGACCTAAGTGCAAGAGAAGAAATGGAGCTTGTAGCTCTATTAAGGGAATATAGGGATGTGTTTGCGTGGCACTATAGAGACTTGAAAGGGGTAGATCCAAGAATTTGCTCTCATACTATCCCCATGACTGCTGATGCCAAGCCCACCAAACAGAAGCCCTACACATATAATGATACTTATGCAGCCAAGATGAAAGAAGAAATTGATAGGCTGATTGAAGCTGGATTTATCTATGAGATTGAGCATACTGAATGGGTGTCCCCCATTGTAGTGGTGCCCAAGAAGAATGGAAAGTTGCGAGTGTGTATTAACCTTAAAAAAGTTAATGCCGCTACTATTAGAGATAGTTATCCACGTCCAATCACAGAACACCTTTTGGAGCGTGTTGCAGGCAAGGAAGTTTATAGCTTCCTTGATGGATTTTCAGGTTACAATCAAGTAGCCATTGCCCTAGAAGATCAACACAAAACAGCTTTTGCTACAGAGTGGGGAATCTTTGCATTTCGTGTTATGCCATTCGGGCTCACAAATGCACCTGCAACATTCCAACGGCTCATGTGTCATGTCTTCAAAGAGTTCTTGCGAAAGAGCTTAGAAGTGTATGTGGATGATTTATGTGCTCATTCCCAAGAAAGAAGGTTTCACATCCCTGAGCTCAGACAAATCTTCAACAAGTGTAGAGAATATTGAGTGTGTCTGAACCCAGAAAAATGTGTGTTCATGGTGCGTCAAGGTAAAATCTTAGGTCATATTGTTTCTAAGAATGGAATCTCAACAGATGAAGATAAGGTACGAGCCATGGCGGAGCTACCAAGGCCAAGGAATGTTAAAGAGGTACAAGACTTTATGGGCCATTGTGGATATTACCGTAGGTTTATCCACATGTACGCGATCATAGCTAGACCCCTTTATGCCTTGTTGTCTAATTTTGAGTGGAATGACGAATGCGAGAATTCTTTCCATGAACTGAAGAAACGTTTGTGCACAACACCAATACTGACCACTGCTGATTGGAATAAACCATTCCATGTCCATGTGGATGCATCCAATCATGCCATAGGATGTGTGCTAGCACAACCCACCGGTGAAGGAAATTTAGATTTACCCATAGCATATGCTAGTAGACAACTAAACCCAGCCGAAAGAAATTATACCACAACCGAGCGAGAAGGGTTAGGGATGGTATATGCTGTGAAGAAGTTTAGACACTATTTATTGGCCAACAAGTTCAAGTTTTTCACTGATCATCAAGCTTTGTTATATTTGGTCAATAAACCTTGCAATACGGGACGCTTAGTAAGATGGTTCCTCTTACTAATGGAGTATGACTTTGAAGTTGTTGTCAGGAAAGGTAGAACCCACCTTCGGGCAGATCACCTTTCTCGCATCACTTCAGGAGAGTCACCGCAAGGAGTGTCTGACGAATTACCCGATGCTTATCTGTTCAATTTAGAAGTTGTTCCTAAATGGGCAAATAAGTTGGTACCAGTCCTAACCTTTGGCCCTGCAAATAAGAATGTGAAAACATCACAAGAAGAAATTGTAAAATCACAAAAATATCACATATTAGCAGGAAGCATGTACAAACAAGATACTGAGGGTGTATTAGCTTGTTGTGTTGAGGACGACGAACGTTTTGGTTGCAACAAGCCCATGAAGGAATGCTAGGAAATCACTATTCTAAACAACGAACATTGCAGAATTTGAAACGTTTAGGAGTGTATTGGCCTAGCATGGACAAAGCAATACATGAGTGGATCAAGAATTGTCCAATGTGCAGAGAGAGACCACCAGTGGAGCATGCGACCCTTTATCAAGTATCATTAATTCCAGATTGGAGTGCTCCATTGGTAGAGTTTATGAGATCGGGAAGATTACCCAAAGAGGCCAGTCTAGCAAGAAGACGAAGCATGGAGCAAGAAGCTCAAGGCTATGCCTTAGTAGGAGAGAACCTATACCGAAGAGGCAAAGATGGTTACTTAAGATTGTGCGTTCATGAATCAGACTATTTAAAGGTCTCAGAGATTGCACATAGTGGTGTTGCATGTGGACATTTTGGTCCTGACCGAGTGATCAAGACCATTCTATTCTCAGGACTTTGGTGGCCCACTCTTCATATGGATGCACATACCTATGTGAAGAAATGTGACACATGCCAACGTGCACAGTATCCAGTTAGAAAAGACGAGATGCCTTTGAGGCCAATGATGGGAGGGCGTGCATTTTCGAAGTGGGGCATAGACTTCATAGGTCCTATTAACCCCCCAGCTAGAAACTCCCATGCAGAATATATTATTGTAGCCACAGATTACCTTACAAAGTGGGTAGAAGTGAAAGCCACAACAAAGAATGATGCTCAGACTACGGCTAAGTTCTTATTCGAGAATGTGTTCACGAGATATGGACTACCAATAGAGTTGGTGAGCGATAGAGGCACACACTTCTTGAATGAAGTCATTGAAAATCTTCTCCAAGAATTCTTGGTGATACATAAGAAGTCTGCCCCCTATCACCCCCAAGCTAATGGACAAGCCGAGAGCACCAATAAGATCCTCTGTAACATATTGACAAAACTGGTAAATAATAAACGCTCTGATTGGGACAAACAGCTTCATCATGTTGTTTGGGCTTACCGAGTTGCCTACAAAACAGTACTCAATGCCACCCCATTTCAGATGGTCTTTGGACAAAATGTTGTGCTACCTTTAGATTTCCTAATCCCAGCATTAAAAGTAGCACAAGAGCATGAGTGGAATGGACATGAATTGTCCTCTAGGATCTTTGATCTAGAACGCTTAGGTGAGACAAGGCTACGCGCGGCAGCAGGCATCTATGCTGCAAAGAAGAGGCAAAAGGCATACTTTGATGCACACATCAAAGATAAGGGATTGAAAGAGGGAGATCTAGTGTTGGTTTACACACTAAAACAACATGCCCGTAAGTTGGAAGAAAGAGGATATGGACCCATGATCATTAATAGAATTTCCACTAGCGGTGCAGTTCAATATTCCACTCTAGACGCAGACATCTTGCCAAACTATATCAGTGGTTGTAGAGTCAAGTTATACCAAGAACCTCTTACAGATGATATGCTTACGAGACTCAACACTGCTAAGAAGCGAAAAGAAGAGGAGTTAAGGGTGAGAGAAGAAGCCCAAGCCGAGGCTAGAGAGCGCATAAGGCGAAATAAGTTAAGGCGACTAGGCCTAGATGTCAACTCAAAAGCCCCAAAATATCACATGGATGTGTGCCAAAAGTCAGGCATAGCGACTTCTCAAGTCATTGACCGAAGACCCTTTGTGACCATAGAGATAGGACAAGGAAAGGATGCAAGGACTGTGAAAGCATTGATTGACTCAGGTGTAGCAAGTAGTGCAGTTAGACTATCCTACTGCCAAAACTTGCAGTTGAACATCAATCCCATAGAAGCTTATCTCATAGGATTGGGAGGTGTGGAAACCCCTTTTTTGGGCGAAGTGGAACTTCCCATCTACCTGCAAGATGTTCCAATGAAAGTCAAAGCGCTAGTGTGTGAAGATGAGAACCTTACAGAACCACTTGTCTTAGGACAAGATTGGATTTATGACAATGCAGTCAACTTAAACCTAAGAAGTCAACTTCTTCAAGTTTGGGTCCAGGGACAATGCTTTACATTAGAACTAGAAAATGGCATGCTCACAAATCCAGATGTCACATCTTGTAGTTCTTCTAAGACTAATCATATGGAAGAAGATGTTGTATGTGTCAAAAGCTCTATGATGCAGAAGGAGTCAATCGTGGAAGAACAGGTTCGAAGGCGGGTGGATCTTTCTTCTTCTCCAAAGAATCAAGTAGCCATAGTAGTGAGTCCACCACACCAGCAAACACAACCGATCACGACAACTGCTACATCAAATAGAAAGACACCATTCGATAAGAAAGCAGTTCGGAACATGAAGCAGATCTAGGTACGCAAAGGAGGGCAACCACCAGCCTTGCCCCCACAAATCCCATCTAGGCAAGCCAACCAGGCCAGAAGACGAAGGAAGCAGCTCGGACAAGCTCAATCACAAGGTATCCAACAAGTTTGGGTGCCTAAGAAGTTAGCTGCAGCTCAACAAGGGCGATTACAGATGTGGGTACCTAAGAAGCTCTTACATCCACAACAACCTATGTTCTCCCACATGCGAAAGGTCTCAACAAAGAAGCCAAAAGGAGAAGAGGGTAAGAACCACGCACAGAGACCGAAAGGAGATCAAATCAGCTCTTCAACAATAGTAGGAAGACGTGCAAAAAGGATATGGGTTTGGAAGCCAAAAGTACAAGTAGCCTCCATCGACCCAAAGTGCCAACCACACTGGATACCACAGTTCAGAAAGCATCCAACGAGGAAGATGCCTGAAGTAATCTCTACAGTGCCAAATGCTGTTCTAAAATGGGTCCCTATCAAGAGGAAGGATCAGTGGTCATCTCAAGATCCAATGGATACCTCCAACAAAGATGACATCAACATCTGCAGGTGACATCAGGCCTCGACGAGCGACAACCATGTGCTCCTTGCACAACCCTATCTTTTGCACCATTCAGGTCATGCATTTCCAAAGTATGCATTAATATAGGGCCACATTACATGGTCGTGCATAGACACACTTGAGAATCCCAGGCACAAGAGCACATTGACATATGTCAAAGATTTTTATTGATTGATACTAAATTCTGTCTTCTTGTTTTGTGATATTGTTCCTATTAAATTTGTTTTTTTAAAAAAAAGAAGAAGAAGAAGAAGAAAAGAAAAAAAAAAAAGAAGAAAGAGAGGAAGAACTTGTTCCCAGGTTTGGATCATGAAACATGAATGAGACATGCTTAGTTGAAGATGGAACTATTGATTACTGGGCATTTATCAGTTTGGATAGAAGTGTGTCTCGGCTAGCAGATGATATTATTGCTGCCTTATCTAGTAGATGGCAAGCACTTGGCATGAGCATGGCATCCACAACTATGGTTTCCTCTTACTATGATAGGAGTGAAGAGCTTGAAGGTCTGCAACTTGAAGTGATGCTTAACTATTGCATGTACGAGAGCATCCAGGGAGATATCTGCATAGGGTAGCTCTGGTACCCTGCAAATCTTTGTATGTATACTGGATGAGAAGACTCCTGCTTATGGTGAGCTAAAGACAATATGTGAAACTAAGCTTGGTGTAGTTATCGAACGTTGTTTGTCAAGGAATATAAAGAAATTCAATTCTCAGTATTTGGCAAATGATGCGTTGAAAGGAGGAGACAGGATCTGCCACTCAAAAGATCTCATAAGTGGACCATCAACACGGACAATC
The DNA here is from genome assembly GCA_020310875.1 of Ceratopteris richardii. Taxonomy (NCBI): domain Eukaryota; kingdom Viridiplantae; phylum Streptophyta; class Polypodiopsida; order Polypodiales; family Pteridaceae; genus Ceratopteris; species Ceratopteris richardii. The sequence continues at coordinate 188,207,907 of CM035408.1, read as the reverse complement.
ATCAACAGTGTTCCATCCCAAAGGCCGAGTGTACAACACGAAGAGATGAACATCGATCGACCTTCTCCATGGTAAGTATCTTTACCTTCGAAACATCATAACCATGATAGCTTAGGAAACCTCTTCGTCGGCATACCCTTGAGCACTCAGCTCAAGACCCCCAATATTTGCACCATACTTCTTCCAATGCATTTTCCAAGTAAGCATTCATAGGGCTACATTACAAGGCCGTGCACAAGGCACATATTTTCCTCAACCCATGCACGAACACACTTACCCATCACTCAATATGGGTTATGAGTACTTGGCATGACTACTATGAACATCAACTGTGGAAGATCTAGAAAACATCAATGGAGACTCACAACGACACAGTCATGCTGGAATCCAAGGAAGAAGCACATACCAAGAGACTACAACTTGCAAAGACTCGCAGTGATAGATGAAGAATCAGACACATCTGGAAGTCAGACGACTTTTGTTCATACAGAAGGGACACTCCCTCTCAAGGCACTACTTGGAATAACCACTACAACAAGGGTCTGTCAGGGACCACAGACTCGAGAGGGGGGGGAGTGTTGAAGCTCAAAGTCAAGGACAAAGCATGGAAGCACATCAAAAGGTGGACACACAAGGAAAGGGAGCAAGTAGGGAGCTCCAAGAAGTGTATGTCAAATTTTCAGAAGAATCCCCTACAAAAATAGTGATTTTCATCACTAAAAACCATTGTAAATACCATTATCTATTTTTATAACTCCATTTTGTTCAAGCCGAGGAGTCCTCGAGCTTGAGGAGTATTAGAATTACCATCGTACCAATTTTCATAATTTTTAGACTTCGTTTGAGCCCTCAAATAAGCCCTGGAACCTAATTTTTAACTAGGCCGGACATTAGGTCTGGACAAGGCCAAAACTACTCAAAAAACTATAAAAAGAGCTAGAGAGCTCATTTTGGAGGTTAGCTTGTCAGAGAATAGAGCTTTTGTAAGAGAACTCTTTTGCAATCTAAGCTTTCCATTGTTCCTCTCTTTGATTTTACTTTGTGCACGTGTGTGTGTATGTGTGTGCATGTTTGTGTGCTTTCACTCACGCACTTGTGCCTTCACTTGCTCGTGGTCTTCATACCGGTCCTCACGTCTCCGCGGATTGACAAGTAAAGGAGGTGGTGCTTACGCTTGAGCTACACCACCCGACTAGGTTTGTTCCACCCATCTACCAACACAACATAGCATGCAACAATTCAGACATGATATATAAATACATGTAAATGTGTTAGCCCATAGCAAATCTAGGTGCGGCTCATGGTCTTGATTGCCCAATCAAGATAGTTCCACTCACTTGCCAACATGATATGGCACATAGCACAAAACATATATATACACGTCACTATCCAAGCCTAGGATGAAGCTAGTTGTAGCTTGTTGTCTTGACCACCCGACCAAGATGACTCCACTTGCCTACTAACCCGTCATAGCGCACTAATGTACATATATACACACTTCCTCTTTTTTTAATTTCCCATGTCCTGAGAATTGGGGAGAGATAGAAAGGAACATCTATCCCACCCTTCTCGCACATCATGCTTCACAAAGAACAAAAAGATACTCCTATGAAAGCTGATAGGTTGATCTTCTCTTGCTATTATCTACTAGGGTATAAGGATTATATGGTATAATTGATTAATTGCAAACACACTTACTAATCTAGATTTCCCTCATTTTACTTAAAGTTTTTCCTCAGGTGGCGATGTTGTATAAGCTTACTCAAAAAATCCCTACTTAGTCTCATTCATAGTTGATGATCAATGTTCTCTTGGAGGTGATTCAGGCTCCGCATTAGGCACGTCATCATCACTACATATAAATATCAACAAAACTAAATATACATACAATGCACTTTTCAAGAGAATCACACCTCCATTTGCAATTGTAAGCTCAATTTCTCCTACTCCAATGACAGAATAAGAGACATTGTTTGCACACACCACATGTCCTCCTTTGTGTACATCTTTCAAAGATGCAAAAAACCTTTTGCATGAAGTTATGTTCTTTGAAGCACCAATATCAAAGAACCAATCCAAATCAGCCTCACACACAACCATACATTTAGAATGCAAAGATGCATCATAATGACATGTAACAACACATGCCCAAAAATCTTGAGCCATGTTAGCTTCATCATTCTTTGCATTTGCTGAATTTTTAGCAATAGACATGCCAGATTCCTTCTTCTTTTCATTGTGCCTACGAATCCTTCTACACCCATCAATAGTATGACCAACCTTCTGGCAATATTTGCATCTCTTATTCTTTTGAAAATCAACATAAATAGAGGAATGAGTGGAAGATGAAGGTTGAGGCTTTGGTTTTGATGAACAAAAAGCTGAACCATACATGCTTTTCCCCTTTTGTGAGATAGAAAGTGCTTGTGTTCCCTCAATCAAACCACTCCTATTCACTCTAGATTTCTTTTCTTGCAAAAGAAGAGACAACCTCATCAAATGCATACATATTGGGATTCCCTTTTGCAACCAAACTAAGTGTAGTGGCAAATCTTTGAAAAGATTCTGGTAATCCTTTCAACAATGTAGAGATGAGTGATGCATCCGAAATAATCTCATCTATGTTTTGCGAATTGCTCTTTCAAGTCTTTGATGCATGTCACATACACATCCATAGACTCATTTTTAGCCATACATACATCCTCAAATTGCTTCCTCAAGTGTGCAATACGTGCTTCATTACCCATGGCATACAAAGAAGCAAGAGTGTGCCATGCCTGTCTTGATGTAGAACATGATCGAATGTGTGGAACTATATGACACATAATAGAAAGCACAATCAATGCATGAGCTTGAGCATCTTTTCCATCCCATCTAAGCTACTCTTGTGTAGGTGGAGAAGGAGAAACTATTGTACTTGAAGAAGAAGCTCCATTGTGTTAGTAGACTATGAATTAGAAGAACTTGTGAGTCTTCAATCTACATATGCCACTATGTTCCAAAGTTGTTTTGCAAGAACAACATGCTTCATCATGTAAGAACACATTGGATAGTTCGTCCCATCATGCTTATCTTTAGCTTGAAGCATGCCAAATAAGTCATTGCTGCCCACCATTTCAAAAAAGAACAAGAATGTGACAAAATCTTTACTTCGACAAAATCTGAAATGAATGCTGAAATTTCAGCTCACAAATTTTCACTCTAATGGTGATTGTGGCTACACAAATGGCTTTGAAATGGGGGTAAAATACTAGTGCAACTGATGGAAATGTTTCTTGGCTGCTGAAATTCAATATTCTATGCTCCGAAGTTGATTTGCACTGTTAAAAGTGCGCATGTGCCACAACGTGAAAACACAAAACTTGAGAAGGATTTGAACCTACTCTAATACCACTATTGGGTGTGTGTGGAAGTGTGAGAGACACACAAGAAGCACACACAAGGAGCACAAGTGTAGTAAGACACACAAAGAAGATGGATGGCTCGAGCTCTTTCTATTGACAATGAATTGAACTGAAGTAAGACATGAATAATATCCCTAAGTACAAAGTACCACCACATATGAGTGAATCATGTATGTGGTAACATGGGGAAAAAACCTCTAGCCAAGACTAGAGTAAAAAGTGCAAATGTATAGGGAAAAGGTTCACTTCAAAGCTACTCAAGGAACACATAAGTGTAACAAAATCCACCCCTAGATTGTTTTGGTAGTGTTTTTTCCAAGCATCCTTGTTTCACCCTTTCAAGTATCATTCCTCCAACATCAATTTGAGTGTCACAAAGTGATGGATTCACAACAACTACACATCCCTTTTGTAAATAGTACTTCTCTCCATAAGCCCTTTTATTGATGATCTTGACACATATGGCACGAGCCAACCATGACTCCTCTAGACTATTGCCATGATTGCAAGAATTTTATATATGAGGTTCCTCACTTTCAATATTCTTTTGATCTAAAACTTTCTCCTTACATGCAATGAATGAATGCCCCCTTGATTCGATACTTTTGCTCATTTCATGTTGGTTATCCAATGTGTGTCTGCTCTTAGTTTCTTCATATCTAATAGTCCTTTCTTCACAAACATGTTGACCATGTATTCCAATTGGGTCCTTACTTCCTCCATGGTTGCACATTTTTTCTTCATGTCTAGAATGATTATGCTTCCTAGATGCTTCCTTGTAATCCTCCTTCCCCTTAGTCTTACTATCATTACGATATTGATGTTTTGAATGTTTTCATGTCTTGTCTTTGTCATCCAAGATGCTTCTTCCTCACTTATTTGTTTTCTCACTAGAAACTTCCCTATTTCTGTATCTACCATCAACTTCTCTTGACTTGATTTGCCAATCTCTCTGTAATTGCTTTTGGTTCTTCTCTCAATGGAAGCCTCTTTATTTGTATATCTATCATCATTAGTAGTATCCTCCTTTTCCCTGCTGGATTTTCCTTTTTCCCCATGGTTGCTTTTATGACTTTCACCACTCCTCTTATCATATGCTTCTCTTGTATCAAGATCTAGTTGTCCATCTTGTCTTCCCACTTCCTTTGTATGATATCTTCCATCATGAGTCTTAGAAGAATGAGTCCTATCATTTGAAGGGTCTCATCTTTTTATATGAAGATTGAACAACTTTCTACTTGCCATCTCTTCCTCAACAGCATCCACTTCTGCAAGTTCTTCTTCTCTTACCTTTATTCTCCTATGACTTTCTCAGAGTGTGCACACATTATTGACATTTCCCTTTTCAATTAGATCTAGTCTCCTTCGTTCAATTCTCACAATTATTTCTTATGCTTTGTGTTCCCTTTTCGTCACTATTTTGGACTATTGGAGTCTCTTCTAGAGTTCAACTTCTAAAGCCATAATTTTATCTTTCAATTTCTTACCTCCACTATTCTGGCCGATTCAGGGTTTTATTCCTCTTCTGGGATTCCTATACCTAGGAAATTGCTAGTCCAGTCTTTTCTTGGGCCTATATTCATCATATAACGTTCAAATTGACTTGTGCTTGTCAATCATCCTAGCAACGTTTGATCTAAGTCATCTTTATAAGCTAATGGGTTCTCATACTCCCCCATCCTCGTGTTTTGTGAGTTAGATAACTGCAGATTGAATCCATCTTGAAGAAAATCCTTGTAAGGCTTAGTATTTAAAGAAAATCTTGCTCAAACTTTTTCCTAAGTTTCCTTCTCTTTTGCCTTTTTCTCCAATTCATCCTTTGTCACCAAACCTTTGGTACTTGAATTGGAAGAAACTTGGATCTGCACATGATTGAACTTTGGCCCAATGGTGATAAAGCCCGTGCACCAGTCATGCACACAGTTGGTCTGTACCAACCATGGTCATCCCAATAAGATGCAAAAGGTGGCTTCCGTGTTCCTTGGTCCGACTATCTAATAGTCGACACTAAACTCTAATACCTTGATGATTGTGCTCACATTTTTCAAGAGACTTGTGGGTTTTACTTGGGTTTGGTTAGCCATTCTTAGGGGCATAGGAGTGTGCTCAATGTGGGCAAGTCCGAGGGCTTTCATCATGTATTCTATCATCAAACTGACTACTGCCCCACTATCTAGATGGGCACCCAAGACTACATATCCCTTAATATCTACAATTACCATCTATGTCATGATACTCTAATTGGTGCCCTAGATCTCTTTTTTGCATTTCTTCTTGTCCTAAGATTTTTGGGGTTTCTTGATGTACTCCTTTTAGAATTGCTTCCTACAAACAAGGGAGCATTTGAGCAACGTACCAAGGTCTAGAGTGACTTCCATTTTGGCCAATTTCCACACGATATCAAATTTTACCCTCACTTTGCTTTTCCTTTTGATGTTCTTGGATTTTCAACCTTTTGGGGAATGGAAAAATGGTTGGTACAAATTTCTTTGTAAATGGTGGGAGTATTTCTACTTCATGCCCTTCTTTTGATTCCCTTTGTTCATAAAGTTCTTCTTTCTCTTCCTCTTCCAATTCACTACGCTCCTACATCTTTCCCTTAGCTATGGTTGCATTTTACTTTTCCGCATCCTCCTTGGTGCATTCTTGGGTTTTGTGACCACTGCTATGATAGGGTGCTTTTAGAATTTTTTTGCCTTGGTCTACCTCTACAAAATGCATAGAGGAACTTGGTACTTCCCGAGATTTTGGTGTTCTAAACACCACCCCTATAGTAGGGATTTGTTCTTGTAATTTAGGAGTGGGTTGCATTTTGATTTCAATGTAGTTTTAAGATTAGCTGGCCCTTTTCCTTTGCCATTATCGGCTCCCCTTTTAGGACAATCCTCATCGTAGTGTCCTTCTCCACTACAATATCAGCATAACAGCGTGAATCCAATGGGCTTCTTTTCATTTGGACACCTAGCTTGAATATGTCCATCCCCTCCGCATCTTTAACATTGAATTGGGGCATCTCCTCTCTGTTCTTGTGCTACCTCCCTAGGATAATCACCTACCTAACCTTGAGCACCATGCCCATATGTATGTCTTCTTTCCTAGCCCAGTATGGGTGTTCACTTTGAGTAGGTTGTTTGTTGTTAACCTTTGGAGTTGTCCTCTCCAATCATTATAGCACAAAAGATCAACTACACATCTTTAAATTGTCAATTCGGGAAGTATGCAAAGACCACAGCCCCTTCTAGTTAATGGAATCTAAGAATAAGAGTTGACATGATTGTTTTTCTGAGAGATTTATGAAGAATAAAGGAAATAACTAGGGTTTTAATGATCTTGAGTTCTACAACAGCATTTTCAATGATCTTTGTGCCTAAAGTGTGCCATTTTCACAGTAGAAATAGAAATATGAAGTCAAATTTCCAAAACAATACTTGTATCACATAGAGGAGACAATCACGATTCTGTAAAAACTGAGAATTTCTAACTCCAGGTTTGATCTCCTGCACTTTCTTGTTCAATCTACTACAAATCACTTCTCTTCATACATCTCACTCAGAAATACACAAGAAAAGTTCACAAATTCCATGGATCACACAATGAGAAGACTCAACAAATCAAGAAATTGATCATGGAAGGAGAAACACGATTTTCTGTAGGAAAGCTCTTCACATTACTTGGATAGCATGGAAATAATACAACCAACCTCTTCAAAATAGAAGAAATTATCTTTTATACTTTTTCAAGTGTCCCTTTTCACACTTGAAATTTGATCCCCTTTGCCTTCTTATCTAAAAATATGCTATCAAAGAGCTTCCAAAAATTCTAAGAAAAATATATATGATCCTACTTTACATGAGGAAGAATCTTCCCAATTTTTACATCATTTGAATAAATATATCTACAAAAATTGTCAAATTACAAATAATTTCCCTCAAAATGAGCTTCCTCTAACATAGGTAGTCGTAAGTAAGTATCGCATGGGCCTTTCTTCATAAGGGAATTTTTTATGGTAGTGGTCCTCAGTATGATTTTGCTTGTTACAAAAGGTGTAAAATCTTCTAGGTGGAGGTCTATCATTGACCAATCTTGAGAGTGAGGGGCATTCTGTGGCTATATGACCAAAGCCACAACATTTCCCACATAATGTATTAGATCTAAATACACCTTGGTTGTGTTCCAGAACTACCTCATGCTTTACATTGTATGTCTCTTGAGTAAGAGTGGTGGCTTTCACTACTTGAGTCACCAGTTCCATTATTTGTTCCTTTGTCAACATAAGCTTAATTTTTCCTGGCATGCTTGTAGCCATGACAATCTAATTTTGTCAAAGTCAGTCTTTTGTAGGCTGGATTCCTTAAGGATGCACCTCCTCATCCTTCCATCGGTCCATATAAGACCTCTCTCCTTCTCTCTTTGCTTAATTGTACTTCTTCCCATACCCTAGCTTCCTCCTTTTTAGCTATTAGATTGGCAGGTTGCCTAAGGCTTATGTGTTGTTGCACTATGGAATCTCTCAATCCTGTGATAAACCTTCTCTTTAGAGTTTCATCATTTGGAGCATTTATGCCCCTTTTCTTGACCAATGTTTCCATTCGCTGGATGTAATGATCAATACTCTTGTTTACTCCCTGCTACAATTATTCCATCTACTAGGCGTGCCTATCTTGGAACCCTTGTCTCTGGATTTTTTCCAAGAAGGCATCTTTAAGCACCTGATATGTTCCCCTCTCTTGAGGTGTCAAATTTCCATACCAGTTTTCCACCTCATCTCCAAGAGTTGCAAGGAAGATTCTCAATCTTTGTCCTTGGTTTACGAATTCATTAGCCTCACAGGTTACCCTCAAAAATTTGGATGAAATCTGTATTCAAAGAACAATCATCTTCCATCAACCACCAACTTATGAACTCCAACATCATCCATCATTTTATGGGCTACTTCCATAGTAGGAAAATCGATAAATGTGAAACCTTGTGATGTCTATGTAGACCTTTCTTTCATGAGATTCTCATGCCTTAATGGACCCCACTCAGTCAATGCTTGATAGATATCATCTTCAATGGTCCTTTGTGAGAGGCCTATGACCCCAAGCATTGTTGATGGTGCCACGTAATGTTCATGATGTCGCCTGTCATCACTACCACTCCTTTGATCAACATGTGAACCTTGGCCATCTTCATGGCTACTCTCTCTCTTATCCCTTGCATAGCCCAATGTCTGGTTAATAAGCTATAAAGAGGGAATCTCTTTGTGCACCATTTCTATGGCCCTCTATAAAATGTATGCACCCATCACAAATTTTCCTTTTTACTACAGCCTGTGATTTCATCTCTCACGGTTTTTGCTAAGAGATTCATGAAGTACTCATACATTTCATGAGGAATAGACTATCGTGCAATTAAGACTCTATTGTAATGCACATTTCATAAATGATTGCACTAGCTCAACGACATATCTAATACAAGGATTCTTGAGTGCCTCGAGTGAAAGAAGCTCCAACTCTATGTGGAATTCAGCAAGACAGTTTTGAACGAGCAATCTTAAAAGATTAAGCCCAAGAATAGGTTACTCTTCTTCTGATGAAGGAACAAGATGCTTGATGTCACTATAATAGGTCTTTAGCTGCAAAAAATGTCTTTCGCAAGCTTCCTAATCTTCAATGAAAATATTAAGAACCACTACATGCTCAAATATGCTCCTTGCAAGCAAAGGTTTAGACACAGCTATCTAGGTCCACTGAAAAAGTGGAGGAAGGCCCTAAGATTCTATCAAATTCCCCATCACTTCGGATAGCAACATACTGCATATATTAGAATCCTTTATGTTGTAGCAAGTCTTGAACTTCTCGAACAGTACCTATGCTTGTGTGATCATGGCATCCATGGCTTGCTGTCGAGAACGTTTACAAAACCATTCACTTCACCCAGGAAAAAGTCAGGCTCCCTATTTGCTTGCTATGATTGCAAAAGACCCAAGACAACCATTTTGATGAATGCTCCCGCAACCCTTCTTGTTTCTCTGTAGGTTTCTCTACTCCCATACCATCATCTATATCAACAACAACTTTCTCCATGTCCCTACTACTTTTTTCCCTACCTTCATCAACACTTATATTGGCAGGGATGACCTCTACACCATAACCAAAAGTATTCCCCTTTGGTGTGAATGTACAAAACAACACGCTACTGTGTGTCGGTTGCATAAAGCCAAAGTGGAAGCTCTCTTGCACGTGATCCCAAGTGCTCAAAACAAATCTATGTCACATAACCTCAGTGGAACCTTTATTAGAGCTCTGATGAGCATGTGGCCTTCACATCATGTAGGCTTTGCGAGCTCCAACTTCCCTGTGTGCTCGAAAGGGGAGCAACAAAGGGGAGAGAGACCCTCCCCCGATCACTGAACATGTCCCCCCTTGCATGTGGGGAGAAGGCCGACCAAGGGTGAAAATTTGGGGAGAGATAAAGCACAACCTCCCCCCACTTGATGCATGTTTTCCTCATTTGTATATATTTTCACATATTTGAACTGTCCTACTTCAAGCTGCTACTCTTGGTCGTAACGATATGAAAGCATTGAAAAGAAAATAAATTTCCCCTTCTCTTATTTTTCATCATTGTCTATAGAAAGAAATAGCTCTAGTGCTTCATCATCGAGATTTCCATGTGGTCATTCTCCATCTTTGAAACCTAGACCTCTCTTGAGAGAACACTTTGCAAACCTATGGACCCACTAAATCCTTTTCACCGGCCTCCAAAAGCTTTGATAAAAATGGCCATAAGGATTTCTCCCTCTTCCTTCATGGATTCATGATGAGGAAGAACTCCTTCTCCTGCCTCTTCCTTACATTTATTCCATGTCACCTCCCTATAATTTTCCTCTTTCCATCTGAGGACATCCCCCCTTGAAGAAGACCTCTTCTTCCTCAAAAAATCATACGAAATCCTGGAGGCACAACAAGAGCTTGGTTCCCCAATGGTTATAAAGAATCAATCTTGTAGGGCAAGAAAAATGACAACATTGTTAAATCCAACACTATTTACCACCATCCTCATGCACACATTTCTATGGATACAAATATATAGGCATTTTACTTTTAAGGTTAAAGCAAAAAAACATTAAAATGCCTAGGCACACAATTCTGAAGTATGGTGTCTCCATTTCCATGGTCAGTAACTCTTGTAAATCTAGCATTCTGCAAAATTACAACTTTTATACCTACCATAAGAGTTTCCCCCAAGCAATTTACACAATCTTTTCTTATTTGACCTTGCCCATTTCTCTTCTTGTCCTTCCACTATGACTGATCGGCGTACAAAATTCTATTCAATAAAAACACACACACAATCGAGAACAAATGCAAACATATACACAAACACTCTTGGATCCTTTTTGATACACATGTGGTTACTGCAAAACAAATTCAGGATGCCCACATATCACAGTCAACACACATAGATGCATATGTACCTAAATATTCTCATGTTCACACATGCACTCTCCTATTGCAATCATGCACTCAAGAACCTATCCATGCTAACATATGCAGACACCCATGAATGTCAATACATCGGACAATTCTCCAATTATTTGAGAAAAATCACAATCTTGATAACGTTATTTTTATAATCATCTTGCTAGTAAACAACCAATTACCACAATCTTCCTATGTAACACATGTGCCAACAAATACAACAGTTGTGCACAATACATTTGGACACTCTATCATGGTCAAGTGGAGTGAAAAAGACAAGGATCACAAGAATTACATCAGAGAGGGAAATCTATCACAACTATCATCTAACACTTGGGCACTCCATTGTCAACTTAGAGTGGATTCAACACACGACACATGAGGTGATGTCACATCGACAATCGAAGGCATATGATGCTTTTAGAGGAGGCTTACAGAAGCATGCATGGCTAGATGTTGAGGAGTGGTAGATGTATCATGATGAGCAGTAGCACACTCCTGATCGATATCATCAACAGCGAGATGTGGTGGCCACATGCCTAGAGATGGTTGGAGTGTTGCATTTGGGTAGTGGCAGTTATGACCTGATGTGTCACGAGTTTGTAAGTATCATTTTGATGAATTAATTTTCTTATCTTAAGCACATCATGTTTTTTGATCTCATGTTTTGCTTATTTGTTGTAGGATTTGGTAGTAGATCATCTTTCCACACAAGTAGAGGAGACTTACAAATATTATTATGGGTTGGTTGCATAGTCATAGGATGTGGAGGGATGTGATGCAGTCATTTCATGCGAGTCTATCGTGATGTGAGTTTTTGAACTTGGATTAGATTTTTTTAGTTGTTGTTTATGAACACCATTTCAATTTTTCTGATTTCTTGAATGTGCATTGCTGCAAGACTGTAGATATAGATGCTTTGATCCCTCTAGTGTTGTGCATGGCAGTGGTGTGCCACAATACAATTTTATTTTGGTTCATATATGGCAATGGTTTGCCATAGTTTTGTATTTTCTTCATATATGGTAGTGGTTTGCCACAGTGTTGTATTTGGATCATATACGACAATGGTTTGAAATAGTTTTGTACATGGTTCATTAATGGAATATCTCTTTTGTACATGGTTCATTTATGAAATATCAATTTTGTACATGGTTCATTTACGGAATATCTATTTTCTACATGCTTCATGTTTCATTGTGCTCCTACATATCTCTTTTATGTTCAACAATGTTTTTTGCTTTATCAAATCTTGTTTTGGTTGCCAGTCATCTAAAACCTAAACTAATAACCACTAGAGTAGATGTCATGATTTTTTTGGGTAGAGTACATTGTTCTTTGCTACAAAACAACATTGTCATGTTGTTGTAGAAAGAGACACTACACTCTGTCCCCACCCCCCCCCAAAAAAACAATTTTGCAAATATGGTGATTGGTATAGATGTTGGTATTGCCAAGGTATTACCGATGCTTCTACCATCAGTATTGCCAAGGTAATATCAATTTTGCAAACTATCTAGGTCTATGACAAGTGTGGTGTTGTGCTTATTTAGAATCACTTCATGTCCTTTGAATGGATGAGTAGACCAAAGAATAATTGAATGACTTTGCATAGTTGTCTTCTATTGTTTGGACAAAACTAAATCAAGGCTTTTAGGGGAGCCACATTTAGGAAACCAAATCTTTGTACACCCTTTTTGTACCACAAAATTGCCCTCAGAACCCATCGTTGAATAATGTGTGGTCGTTGAATAATGTGTGGTCTCTTGAATGGCCTAGATGGGTAGGTTTTCCTAATGTGATGTGGCATCATCGAGATGCATGGTGGTATTTGGTGGTGCGGGAGATATTGTGTGGGAACCTTTTACTATTCAAACTCGTTTAGGACTACATGATTGATAAGTTCTACATTTGACTATTGTTGTTTATGCAATTTTGTGATGTGAGGATAAAGTCTCCTCTCGTTCTATAATGTGGGACTAACTTGCTCATGTACCTCCTATGTGTCAAAATTTATTCTAATGATATGAGAGTCAAGTAATGACCCCAGGTAATTGAGGAGATTCACTTTCATAGTCAATGTGTTGTGAGCAAATTTGAGACCAATAGAATGTTCAAAAGGTCAATCTTTTCCTAAGACCAATTCCTCAATGAGATCATCCTCATTGCACACCAAGAAATGTACTTGCATGGATATGTTCCCCATGTACATGCCAATGGTTGTTAGACCCAAGCATTGGATTGTGAGACTTCCTAGACCTACCATATATGTTGGATGGGGTGCAATGTAAGCATGTAGTGTGTGTACATGCAAGTCCCAAATGACATAGCCTGCTACTCTTGAAACAATTAACATTTTTTGTTTTTAGTTATTTTTGTCGCCCTAAATAAACAAAAATATGAGGAGACTTATTGTAGATTATATTTTCTTCCTCTACAATTCTACACATTGCCAATGGTATGTTCAATGTATCACATTGTCACATAGCTTGCATTTTCAAGACTTCTCTTCGTTGAATATATGCTAAGCTTTCCTGCCATGCTTCTTCTCCAATGCATTGCTCTTCTTGTTTTTGGTCTTTTTCTTTTTGCAATCATACATCTCATTTATCAAAGTTTCTTGGTAGTGCTTAACTATAGAACCACTAATGTAATTGGGAACTATATCTCCTTCTAAAGATGCTAGTTGCACCATGCCATGAGATGAAATATTCTAAGTTGCTCTTTCAATTTTCTGTATTTGATGTGAGCATCAAAATACGAATTTCATCATCTCTTGGCAACATAAATGCCCACTACAATCCTAACGTGTGTCTCGTGCAAATTCTCTAGCCTATCCACAATCTTTGCAAGCTCATGGTTTGTCCATTGATAAGCCAATGCAACCCAAAAAGTGGGTACACCAAAAGACAATAAGTAGGATAGTTTGTTTTTTGTATGCTAAATTAAATAAAAAAGAACCTAGGGTAGTTTTATAGGCCACTGAGTATACCTAAATTGCAAGGTATAATTATTTGCCTAATCGGATCCACCACTATTTGCCAACTTAGTAAGGACAGTACATAAAATGTATCATAGCTTTTAGTTTGGCCATTGGCTTGTGGATGTTTAGGTGATTAACTTTTATGAGGGATCATGAACTAATCAATTAATTATTCAGTCACTTTGTTAATGAAGTGCGTTCCTTGATCACCAACTATTTCAATGGGAAGCCCAAATCTACTAAAGATTTGTTCAAAGAAGAACTTTATTATAGTTATTCATCACACCTTTGTGTGCATCTAGCTTCCATACATTAAAGTTTTCCATTATTATTAATGCACACTCAAAGTTTTCCATTATTATTGTGCACTCTCACCATTGATGAGGCCCATCAAGTGTGCTATATCACATAAATAAGACGAGCTTCCAAAACCATAATGATTTTCTTCGTCTCTCTTTTTATAAAAAAAGTATCATTGTAAGTGTAGGGTCGTTTTTTCATGGGCTTTGCGCTAGTTTTCATAGGGATCCTATGACACTAGATTTCTTGATCCACACATTTTAGATATTTATAAGACCATGAAAAAACATCTCTATATTCTCTTAAGAGCAAAATCAAGTCACTTTCTTCTTCTAGGCTAAGATTATTAGCAATTTCAGTACAAAGATCTTCACTATTTTCATGTGTGACAACTACTTTCTTAGTAGATTTCTTGTTATCATACGATTCATCCACATATTCTTCTCTTTAGGAATATCAATTATCTTTTCCTCAGTTGTATTATTTTTCAAGTTATCTAGCACTTCAAAGTAGGTTTATTTTTCTCTTCTTCCTCTTTAAATGAAATGGCTTCCTTGCTTGCTTACCTAGATGACAAGCATCACAAAACTCATGTAGACCTTGGCCTTCAAGATTTGGTAGTCTCTGCACTAAACCTATTTTGCACATGCTTTTTAACTTGGGAATATTGATATGTCCTATCTTCTTCTGCCAAAGATCAATCTATACAATTGTTTTGTTACCAATCATCACATAACATACCTTGTTGTGTGTAGGAGCAACATTTAGTGTGAACAATCTGCCTTCTTTTCTTCCATTGGCAATGTCCTTGCCTCCATGCTTCACAATGCATCCTTTTGCATCAAATATAACCTGCATACCTCTTTCTACCATCTGTCCTATAGAGATAAGGTTTTTGGAAATAGATAGAACATGAAGCACATCTTTAAGAGTCTTGACAAATTTACCTTCACCTAGCTTCACATCTCCCACATGTGTAAGGGGATGCTCAATGTTATCTCGTGTCTCCACAACCTTTTGAGTGTGGGACTTGTATATGAACAAAATATTCCTCCATACATGACATGTGATTAGAGCATCCAGAGTTTATGTACCACTTTGTGTCATTTGGATCACTAGTGTAACTATGTCTCATGGCTAGGAGGGTCTCCTTCTCATCGTCCTTCTTAGAGTTGTTAGCATAGTTCCCTTGCTCCTTCTTCTCCTTGCCTTTGTCATCCTTGAATCACGAATTTAAAGAAATATGATTCTTCTTACGACATATAAAACAAGTTTTACCTTGATGAGGGTTGTTCTTCCTTTGCCATTCTTGCCCTTCCTTGAAGATGATGCCTTGCTATCTCCTTTTGAATCTCAATCTTCTTCCTTGGAATGCTTCCACTTGATTTTTCCTCCTTTCCCCTTCTTTCCACTCTTGCCTTTGCCTTTGCTAGCATATAGGACCTGTGAGTGACTATCCTTCTTGGATGTGTCTCCTACGGAAACCTCTTTTACCACTAGGTGTGGGATCAACTCCTCAAGAGTTGGTAGAGGATCTCTATACAAGATGGTAGTAATAAGGGGTTTCCACTTGTGTTCCCCTCTCAAACCATTGAGAGTAACCTACACAAGGTCTTCGTCATCTACTTTGCAGCCAATGGATGCCAATCGCTCCCTCAACTCCTTCACCCTCAGGGTGTAGTCCACAATAGATTGACCACTACCCTTCAACAAAGA
This sequence comes from Ceratopteris richardii, assembly GCA_020310875.1. NCBI lineage: Eukaryota > Viridiplantae > Streptophyta > Polypodiopsida > Polypodiales > Pteridaceae > Ceratopteris > Ceratopteris richardii. Next base: position 188,192,038 of record CM035408.1, on the reverse strand, counting down.
GTGGAGTTCATTCTTAAGTTGCATATTTCTACTTCTTGTGCAAGTGGCATATATCTTCTCTAAGGCATCCAAGGCATATCTATCATGATCAAACTCTGATATATGACCAATCATGGTGTTAGAGATTACCTATGACATGTAGAAGATAGCTGTCCTATTCCTTTCCTCCAAATCCTTCAACATCTTCAATTCTTGATTGATGATCTTTGGAACTTAGGGATCCACATCGGGCTTATCTTCATCTCCACACACAATAGGCCATAAAAATTTCTCATGAGGTAGTTCATGACTCCAAACCTCCATGGCTACTAGTTTACTTTGTCAAGAAACTCCACTTTTGACCTAGATTTTCCATAATGAGTGGGAAATTAGGATTACACTCAAATGTACCTCTTAGCCTTGATGTCCAAGAATTTGTGCCCTTCTCCTAGAGTCTTCAAAGGATGTCTCCTACTTTGATACCAATAGATGGAATTCAATCCCTCAGATTTGCACATTAGAAGTGAAATGAACCCAATACCTAGGTCCCTTCATACAAATTTTTTGCTATGCTATAGAGAAACTCTAATTCACTTGCCTTACACTACTCCAAATCACCTAATCATTTAGGCACACTTATTATGGTTCATAAGCTTTCCAAGAAGCTATAGAACACCTCAAATGGATCTATTTAGGTTAGTTAAGAGCTCTATACAGTACAGACTATGCAAAGATGTAGGATGCACAAAAATTAGGGTTAGAGAAACACACCAATTTCTTTGCACATAAATATGAGAATCCCTCTTAGGGAAATTAAGAGATATATAAGCTACAAAATGCATATTAAATCCCTTGAGTTGGATATGTACATAAGGAGTTACAACTGTTATAAGTAGACTATGTCTATACCTACAAGAGAGTAGAAGGGGTGTGGGCTTGATAGCTCCTCCTTACTCCTCCTTTGTGCATGTAAAGCTATCTTCTACATTTTTCCTAGATTGGACAGCTGCATTTTAGCTCATTAAGCCTTGGATGACTCTCTCCTTGAGCCTTCTTGAGTATATGTCTCTTAGTCTTCAATGAATTACAAGACTTCCATGCATTTGGTATCTCTTCACCTCCTTTTCTAGCTTTTGGATGCCTCTCCTGCCTTTTGCACCACCTTATGATTGCTTTGCCCAACCTTGCCTAAACTTGAGACCACCCTAAGTGATTTGAGTTGTGAGTTTTGTCACCATTAAGGTCTTTTGGGCCCATTGTCTACCTAGAGCTTTCATAGTTCACATTTTCTATGTAGAAAACACACTAAAATAGATATGCTATCTAGCCCAAGAAAAACTGTGGCAATTGAATACTCCCATGATGCGTTTTGACCTCAGAAAACTAACCCTTTGTACACCTTTTAGAGGGTGACTTTTGTTGCAATATGTCTGAACCTTTGGGCTCTTTTGACCTACCAAATAATCTTCAAATGACATGAAAATGGGTGAGTATGTTAAAACGTTAAACACCTACCATGCTGCAAAATTTGATAAGAAATGAATTTTTCTACATGAATTCATGGACACAACAACAAGCAATAGTACCATTTCATTTTGAGAAAAATAAGTTCAATGTACTTTAATGATTCTTCCTTTGCATTTGAACTATTTTTGCCTCTAGTTGAAACATTTTGATGGAGTGGTATGCATGAATATATGAAGCAATATTAATCAAGGCATGCCTTTGCAATAACTCATTAATCAAAAGGATGTTTTTTGCAAAATAAAATCATACATTGCTTCCACAATGCCAAATCACACAGAAAAGAAACTAGATGATTGACTCAATGACCTAATAATTTTGAGTATGATTTGATTTTTGGTGCATATTCTTTAATGGTTTTATTTTCCTTTCATTCCCAAACAATAGTTACTTCATTGTTATCAATGCATGTATTGATTCATCTTGTCATAATCAACCATTTATAAAGCTATGTGTATCATTAGATGCATAATAAAAATGCCTTTCAGAAAGAACTTAAATAAAAGGGCATAAGTAAATTCACTTCAATAATTTCCTATGTGTATCTATGGTACATAAAAATTCATTTATGATAGATTAGTTGCATGGGGAAGAAATAAATCATTCAAAAATCTATTTCTTATTAATGGAAGAACAAACTAAAAAGAAAGATTCTTTTGTGAAATTAAACTTTGAAATCTCATCTCTAATTTTCTTTTTCTAAGATCAAATCTAAAGGACTTTAATTAAAAGTCATTTCCTATAAGATGCAAAAAGTTCCTATAAGAATCTATGGAAGTGTAATGAAGCAATTCAAGCCTCAAATATTTTCACAATCCTACTCAGTTAGCTTGCATGCACTATATATAATGTAATATCTAGTCAAAACCTATACCAATACTTTCCTGAGGAATCTCTTGAAGCATGTAATCCATTGGATTTTAAATTTCTTGATTTGGATAATCCTAGCTCAAGTTATGGCCAATTTAGTGAATGTAGGTAGGTCAAAATTCCTCCAAAAAGAGAGCACATGTCTCTTTTCTCACTTCATCTCCTCTCCTCATCCATGAATTCGAATGGAGCAGCCTACTTATCCCACACATTCGAGATTTCACCCAACCGAGGCCTTTATATAGCACTATAGAAGCCTCATATGTTTGTATCATGAGGCGAGAGAGAGCTCAAGAAGCTCTTATCTCCCTTTTCCTCCCGTGAGTGGGTAAAGATATTGTCGATGGTTGGTCCCTCTCTTCATGGGTAGGTAGATGTGAGAGCATACCTATGATGCACGTGATGCATTTCCAATTTCCCATGAATTATTTCCTCCCAAAACACACTCAAGAGGATGATGAGTTGGCTTGTTCTTAATGACTTTCCTCACCTCTCACTCAAGCTCTAATACCAAGTAAAAGAGTCTTCTTTACTTGGCACATCTAGAGTCTTCTGTAAGGTCAAACACTCCTTATATGGCCACTCTGAGGAGATGGACTAACCTTGAAGCCTCTTGCTAGAGCCTTGGCTCCCCTGAGATCTCATCCTTGACCCAGATAGGGTCCTCGAACAAATGCAAGTAGACCAATGGTAGACCATGTAGGTCTAATTAAATCTAACACTACCTTGGTTTCATGAAGCGTATCCATCATGTGTTGTGATTCATCTAGAATAGGCCATTTGAATCTCAAGAATGCAATTTTCTTACATTCAAAAGTAGTTTTCCATGTTCCCATATACCTTGGTAGAGTATTTATACTCGAGTTCTCACATGCAAAGATATCCTCATTGATATTTCCAAGAATTTGGACATCTAGACTACTTTGTAAATGAGGAGTGTGAATCTCAATTTCCTCAAAGGAAGGTTTAATTGATTTCCTTTTCTTGCATTTTTCTTCCATAGGCTGTCTTTCCACAAGATTTCAATTCTACTTATCAATTTTCACAAAGTGTCGATTGATAAGTACTCTTTCTAGGAATGTCTAGTGGTTCTTTCTTATGTGATTTTGGAGGATTCTCAAAGGAAAATCCTTATGACCATGATTGATCTTAGCATGCAAGGTAGATGGTTCTACTACTTCTCTAGTCTCTAAAGGTTCTTGAGCAAGAAACTTTTTAGGAGGAGTATCTCATCCTTGATTACTTGATTGTCAATGTAAAGATTGTGAAGTGACTTAACTATTGGTGATTCCAACCAAGCCTAGTGCTTGATCAATCATAAATATAAACATGACTTATGCACACTCTCAATGAGTGAGCCATAGAAACATGCTCTTGTAATTCTTAAAGAGTTATTACCTTGAAAAGTAAAAGTCATTGAAGAAACTTGCGGCCATGTTAGGCAAAACTTATGAGCTGAGTTAGGAGTGATTGTTGGCTAGGTGATTCCTCAACTTTAAGGGAACTTTTTTGTACAATCCCTACAAGATTTGAATTCAAATGTCACTATATAAACACCTATGTATAGTCGCTATTAGAGCAGCACTTAGAGCTACACTCTAGAGATATCGTGGTCAAGCACCAAGCCACAAGTGAAGCACACATTGTGCTCCTCATTCCCAAGCTTCATGTCCATTCATATCATGTACAATATGTTCAATACATATTGATTTTCTAACTATACTTTGAAGTTGTTCTCATCTGCTGCTATATTTCAGCCAACTTCAGTGAGTGAGTTCTCTATGTATACATGATCTTTTGTTGAGCTTTAAATAGGTGTAGGTAATTTGATAATTCTTTTTTCATCATACTAATTTTCATCATCATTTGTTTATTATTGTATGAGCTAGAAATACTAGCAGTTAACTCCTAAAATGTCGGGATGATACGTGTATATTACTAACTTGATTTCTCTCAGTATGGTTCATCAAAAGTCATCAAATTTGTTGCTTTAGATTCATTATCTATCTAATTGTAAGTGTGGAAAATATATCTATTCATTTTTTAGCAGGTTGTGAGCTCTAAGTTAATTTCCAGAGTGCTATCCACCCCAAAATAACAAGTTTTACTTCATCTATTTAGTATCAAGTAGTCTATCTTGATGATTGAATTTGAGATTGATACTCCAAAGCACTAGGATGGTCTATATGAATCCTTTGCAAGCACAAGGTCTCTACTTATCATCGTTGAAGTTATCTTGGTAGGGGTAGAGCAGGTTTTTGTAGCATGAGGCACATCTTTGTAGTGTATTAGCCATCTTTCTTCATACTGGTATCAAAGCAAAGATAAATCAATATGGGAGATGGATTTCCTTCCACCATTGACAAATTGGATAGAAATAACTACTCCTCCTGGTCTTTGAGGATGGAGGCCTACCTTTAAGGGAGAAATCTATTTGGATACACATCTAGAGATGAACTCATGCTAACAATGAGAAGCAAAGGACAACCATCACATGAAGAGCAAGAAAGGCAAAAAACGTAGAGCTCAAAGGATGCACTAGCCAGGTCCTACATCTTAAACTCAATCTCTAATTTTCTCTTACCTCATGTGAAAGGATTCAAGACCTCAAGAGAAAATTTGAAAGCACTTGCTTCCTTCTTCTCTTCAAATATTAGAGCAAGAAGAACCAGCTATGGATGGAGTTTACTACTTTGAAGAAAAGTCCCAAGCAGTGTGACTAATTATGTCACCAAAATGAACGAGATCTCGGATTAGTTAGGAAGCATTGGAGAGGTAATTGAAGAAGAGAAAATCATAAGGCAAATCATCAATGGATGACAAGTGGGATTCCTTCACAACTGCCATGGACCTATACATGGACATGCATGTGCATGACCTCAACATTCTTATGGGCTAGCTCTTCACACATGAAGCAAAGATAAGCAAGAATGGTGAACCCTCAAGAGGTAATCAGTCTTGTGCCTTATACTCTAATAAAGCTAAAGCTAAGGATAAGCCAATGTTTAAGAAGAATGAAGATGAAGGTAGCTCTTTCCAAACCAACTTCATGGGTAGAGGAAAAGCTAGAGGAAGAGGTAGAGGAGGAAAGCAAGGTAGGGGGAGACCCCAAGAATTTCAATCTTGTAGCATTTTTGGTTACCCTAATCATACCACTGAGGAATGTTACAGGAACCCAAATTTGAGATGAAGAGGATTCAATAGAGGTGGCTATGGATCAAATAGAGGCAGGTACAATGGAGGATACAACAACAACTACTTCAACAATAATAATCATCAAAATGGATATATAGGAAGAAAGGATTACAAAAACTACACTCAAGATCAAAGTCAAGAAGACTCACTACTCCTCATGAACCTATCATTGAAGCAGGGTAGAGATGATGATCATGGTTTCTTTATTGACGCATGGTGCTCAAATCATGTATCAGGAAATGTAGCATTACTCTCTGATTTAGAAGATTCCAAAAATAAACATGAAGTGCAAACATGTGATGATACAAGACATTCAATGGAGAAAATAGGTAATGTCAAGACATCAGATGGCAACATGAATCTTCTAAGCAAGGTTTTGTATGTGCCTACCATAAGCAAAAATTTGATAAGTGTTGGACAAATTGTCAAGAAAGGATTGCAGGTTAGGTCTACAAGGCATGGAGCCTATGTGGAAGACCCCAAGCAAGGATTTAGAAGAATTGCCAAGGGAGAAAATATAGGAAGACTCTTCGCCTTTGAAGTGTAAGACACCAGGAACATAGCATTATTTAGCTATGGATCTCAAACACTCTCTGAATTGGAGGAATGGCACAAAAGGCTTGGTCATATTGATGAGAGAACTTTGAAACAAATTTGTAGGGATCAAAGTGTACTTGGATTGCCCAACATCACAAAACAACATATGATATACAAGTGTGGAGCTTGTCGACTTGGCAAAATTCATACAAAATCCAATAAGCTTTTTTGAAAGTAATCTAAGAACTCCATTGCTTCTCACTCTTTGTCTTGCTGTGTGTGCACGTGTGTGTGTATGTGTGTGCATGTTTGTGTGCTTCTCACTCACGCACTTGTGCCTCCACTTGCTCGAGGTCTTCATACCATCCTCACGTCTTCCCGGATTGACATTAAAGGAGGTGCTACTCATCACTGAGCTACAGATACTTTGCTGCCTCTTTTTACAGGTGGACAGTCTAGTGCTGGTCCTAATGAGGCAACTTCTCAACCTTTGCAGGTTTCATGTGATGATGCAAATAATTCCATTTCTGATGCAGATGTACATGATGCACTTATTGATGAGAGAGCTGATATTGAGCAGGCCAGAACTATGCAAAATGGCTAGTGCAGACCTTGCATGACTGCAAATTAGATGCATCTCTGTCATATCGTACTCGTTCAGGCTCTCATAGTGCCTCTTTTGCATCAGATTGCTATGCTATGGTTGCATCTAGTCTCTGTGATGAGAATGAGTCTGTTTCGTTTGATGAAGCAAAAAATTCAGAAAATTGGATGGCTGCTATGCAATCTGAATATGATGTATAATGAAGAATGGTACTTGTTCTTTATGTGACTTGCCTCCTCGCAAGAAGGCCATTGGCACTAAGTGAGTATACAAGCTGAAGCGTAAACCAGATGGTACAGTTGATAGGTATAAGGCTAGGCTTGTTGCAAAGGGTTATGCACACGAAAGAGGCATTGATTTTGATGAGACCTTTGCACCTTCATGTCGTATGACTACTGTTCGGAGTATCTGTGCACTTGCAGCTCATCATGGTTGGAATGTACATCAGTTGGACATTAAAACAGCATTTGTGAATGGTGACTTGCATGAAGAAGTGTATGTTTTTCAGCCCCGTGGCTTTGTGAAGAAAGGGCATGAAAACCAAGTGTGCAGGTTAAAGAAGGCATTATATGGTTTAAAGCAAGCACCAAGTGCTTGGTATGAGAAGATACATGCCTATCTGATTGCACATGGTTTTGAGAACAGTCCAACTGAAAGCACCTTATATGTTAAGTGTACTAATGATGTGCTTCTGATCATTGTTGTCTATGTTGACGACATGCTACTCATTGGTCCTATTGAGAAGCATATTGCTGATTTTAAGGCTGATTTGCATGCCTCATTTGAGATGTCTGATTTGGGGCATTTGCATCACTATTTGGGCATTCAGTTTATTCAAGTTGATGGTGGAATGGCTTTATGTCAAACAATTGACACATTATTGCAGAGTTTTGGACTTGAAGACCGTAAGCCTATTGCCACTCCTATGGAGACAGGTTTATGATTGAGTCTTCATGATGCTGGAGATGCATTTGATGTTGTTCTCTATCAGCAAGCTCTTGGATGCTTGATTTACTTATGCATTACTCGACCAGATATTCAGTTTGTTGTCTCACAGATGAGCATGTTTATGCATTGCCCAGAAGTCAAGCATTGGCAGGCAGTTAAGTGCATCTTTCGCTATTTGAGTGGTACTCGGCTACTTGGGTTGTTTTATCCCAAGGGGGGATCACTACCGCCAGATTTGCATGCTTTTTCTAACTCTGATTGGGCTCGTTGCTATGACACTCATGTGTCCACTAGTGGCTTTTGCTTCATGCTTGGTAGCTCATGTATATCTTGGTTGAGCAAGAAGCAGCCTACTGTGGCCACTTCCAGTTGTGAGGCTGAGTATAGGGTAGCTTTCACAGCGACTATTGAGTGTGTGTGGCTCAGACGTCTTATGGCGGATTTGGGTGTTGGTCAGACTTCTGCCACCACCATCTTCACTAATCAGAGCGCATTGGCAGTTCGAGGAACCCTGTATTCCATGCTTTCACTAAGCACATTGAGGTGCATTATCACGATGTCAGGGAGAGGTTCTTTGCTGGGGAGATCAACTTGGCATATGTGCCGATGCTAGAGAACATTGCAGACCTTTTCACGAAGGCTCTACCTAGGGAGAAGTTTAAAGCTTTCCATAAAGCTTTGGGCTTACTTCCTTTTGTGGAGTGATTTCCACATAGCTTGGAACTTCCTTATACATGAGTGCCAGCTCCTTGTTCACCGCATCACTCCCAGGGGATTTGTTGATATATTTAGGTAGTGATGTGTGTGAACACACTAGGACCACCGGGGCACTTTTTTCCCGCTAGGAGGTTTTTTTTCCCCGGCTTGTATATATGCCTATTGCCCTAATGGGCTACTTATCTTTGTACATTCTCTAGTAATACATTCAGTATTGTGTGTTGTGCTCCAAGCTTCTTCTTCTTCCTTGTGTTGTTCGCGTGCTTCTGCAGACATCTAACTCCAACAACTGTATCTCAGTACTGGCATGTGGTTTGCAGAAATCCAATTTCTAATGAGATTGTGAGTGTTAACCTTACCCTTTCAATTAAGGAAAGATAGGGTTCTTGGGTGGGATAACTTAGGGTAAACCTAAATCTTGGATTTTTTCTCTCTCTTTGGTTCTATGATTTGGCAATCACTCAAAGAAACTCCTATTACTGAACCAATTATCAAGCATAGAATTCTGACAAAATGTTCACTTTTGCCTTTCCAATTCATACAATCATTACTCGAACACACCACACACTTTTTCTTCACCAAATTACATAAACACCATCAAAACTACTATTACTTCTTTATTGAACAATAGAACTATTGGACCTGCACAATTGCAATACTTCCTTACCAAATTAAGAGAAGACAATCACTCTTGCGCAAGTACACTGCTTCCTTATCAAATACAATAGAGACTTCTTCATATTACTTTATTGACTAACAGAATGCACTACTGTTGGAACAAAACAATCACAAATTGGTGATTATAAAGAGTTTGGAGCAAGCTTATGATCAGATTAAAGTGGAAGAAGATACTTGAGAAAGTGAAGAGATCTCAGAAGTGAAGTTTGTATACATATGTACATTACAGTTGGAAATTCTTGTAATCTGAGTAGAGATAATCCTTAGGATGATAAGAAGTAATGTAATAGACGTGGGATAAGTCTAAAACCATATGTATATAAGTCAATAATGTAAAGAATTATGGAGGGAGAGTCATTTGAAGACAAGTGTCATGGATATAGATGTGTAGAGAGTCTTTCTCAGGAAATTAGCGACGAGTTTTTCTTTCACTTCTCTCAGTCTGATCATGTGGATCAGAAATCCTTTTGTACACATCTAATCTCAAAGCTAATGAAGCTATGTTCAAAGTTTCATGGTCTAATTCCTTTCGTGCTATGAGTATGATCAATAGGAACATGTGTGTGTAAAGTCTGGAGTTAGACCTCTTTGAGTCGCACATTTTTTGTGTCAATGTTTTGCTTAGATCTCAGTGCACAGTGTAAAGTTTTTGATGAATGAGCATTCAAAATCTAAGTTAGAAGGCAAGGAAGCTATGGCTAAAAGCATTTAGCAAAATGGGATATGTGTTGTGAGAAATCAACCTTAGAAGTTACCTATGTCAAAGTCACTTATTCAAGAAGACAGTTTCTGACATACTTTTGATCTTAAGAATCAAATTGAAGTTTAATGATTCTTTTGAAGGACTAATGATTTATATGATTGCGCGAAGGTAGCTTGGAGGTATATATATCATTAGTTGAAGAAATCTGAAGATATGTGTAGGTAATGAAGTCAATCTTTCAAGCAGACTTCTTGAAGAAGGAAAATTCTCACTCAGAGAATTGTTCATGAATGATTTGGTAAATCAAAGTAACATTTGTGTAAAGTTTGGTCTATAACTGATATAGAGGCGCTCTTAGATCAGTATAGATCAAGCCTTTGGAGATTAAGAGGTCTCCAACAGTGGTATCAGAGCTGAAGGTGCAATACAAGTGAAGTAAAGGCATTGGAAGTCCTGACTGCTGCAGATATTGAAGTTCTTTCTAATCGAAGGAGGATAAGAACAAATTCTTGAAGATAACTTGCAGAAGTACAAAGTACGAGTTCAAAGGATAAAAAAGGATTGAAGCTTCATATCAAAGGTACACTTTACTATCATAAATCATAGTAATTGCAGACACAGAAGATCAAAGATGGGAGAAAGCTTGCATATTGATAAGCTAGATAGGGAGAACTATCCAGCTTGGTCCATGAGGATGGAGGCACACCTCATGAGCAAAGATTTGATGGCATTTATTACACGAGAAGAAGAAAAGCCTGAGTTTGTAGATCCTAGTATTCCAACTAGGGAAGAGCTTGCAGATTTGAAGACTTGGATGAGAAATGATGCTCAAGCAAGGAGCATCATTTACATGGTTGTAAATGATTATCTTCTACCTCACATTAGAGGACTAGAAAGTGCAACAAATGTGTGGAATGCTTTGGAAGAGCATTTCCAAAACACAACCAAGTCAAGGAAGTCCTCACTTTAGGCTGAGTTCACAACTTTCAAGAAGAAGAACTCACAATCAATTTCTAATTATGTGGCAAGAATGAAGGATATTGCAGATAGCTTGGGAGCTATAGATGAAGATATTGAAGAGGATAAGTTGGTAAGGCAAATACTTACAGGTTTGAGAGGAGATGAGAAGTGGAAGCCCTTCATATTGTCCATAGAATTGTCACTTGATCATTTTACTCCTGATCTTAATCAATTGCTAGGACACATGCTAACTTTTGAGCACGACATTAAGGGAGACAATGATAGGAGTGCAAGTCAAGCTATGTACTCCAAGGACAAGAAAAAGAATGGCAAAGGGAAGCAGTCAACTGATGATGAAGGAACCTCAAGTCAAGCTAACTCTACAAAAGGAAAGATGAACTTCAGAGGTAAAGGAAGAGGAGGTAAGAACAAAGATAATACTAAAGCTTGTTGGATTTGTGGTAGAACCAATCATTTGGCAAATGATTTTTGGTATAACAATCAAAATGGTAGAAGCAATAATCAGAGTTTTAATCAAAGGGGTAGAGGAGGAAGAAAACAAAGAGGCAACTTCAAAGGAAGAGGTGGTAGGACATCATATGCTAGAGGAGGTGGAAAAAGCTTTCAACCTCAGTCCTACAACAACAATTATTATAATTATGCATCAGATCAGAAGGATCACATGACTCTCATCTTGAATGCAACTCATGAATCAGTAGGAGAAGATCAAAGGGTGTTTTATATTGACTCAGGATGTAGCAATCATTTGAGTGGCAATATATCCTTGATGACTGATATGGAAGCAAAGGTGAATGGACATATAGTTCAAACAGGTGACAATACCAAGCATAAAGTGGAGAGCATTGGATCAGTGAAGACAAAGAGTGGAAGTACACTTTTGAGCAAGGTACTTTATGTTCCTACTATTCCTAAAAATCTGATAAGTGTAGGGCAAATTGTGGAGAAAGGATATGAAGTCAGATTCACAAATGATGGTGTCTATGTGCAAGATCCAAATCAGGGATATAGAAACATAATTGCATGTAAAAAGGAAGGAAGGTTGTTTACTCTCAAGGTCCAAGGTAATGTGGGACATGCTTTATTTACTTATGGAAGTCAAAAGATGTCTGAATTAGACCTATGGCATAAAAGATTAGGTCATTTCAATGAGAGAGCTATAAAGGAAACGTCAAGGAATGATGTGGTGCTTGGTTTGCCAAAAATTGAAGGGCAACAGAGTGTGTACAAGTGTGAAGCTTGTCAGTTAGGTAAAGCACACAAAAATTCATATAATAAATCAGAATATAAGTATTCAAATATGCTTGAATTGGTTCATACAGATGTGGGGTCCTTCAAGGGATTATAGCATAAATGGATCGAGATATTATGTGTTGTTTGTTGATGATGCAACCAGATGGATTACTTTATATGTAATCAAGGACAAATTAGAAGTGTTCAAGACATTCAAGCATTATCATGCTTATGCAGAAAGGATTATAGCACAAAAGCTCAAGAGGTTGAGATCAGATGGAGGGGGAGAGCATTTCTCTAAAGAGTTTGATCATTATTTGTGGAATGCAGGTATAAAGAGAGAAGTAACTTGCAGGTACTCTCCTCAACAGAATGGAATTGCAGAAAGAAGAAATAGAACTCTTGTAGAATTTGCAAGAGCAATGATGAAGGAAAAGAATTGTCCAAATTACTTATGGGCAGAAGCTATCAACACTGCACCATACCTTGTGAATAGGTTACCTTGTAAAGCTTTGGATGGAAGAACTCCTTATGAAGCATGGTGGGGTAAGAAACCTACTCTTGATCATTGTAAGGTGTTTGGATGTTTAGCATATGCTTGTGTTCCTTCACAATTGAGACATAAGCTAGAACCCAAAGCAGAGAAGTATGTGTTTATTGGGTATGATGATAGACAGATGGGTTACAGATTGTGGAGTCCATCTACAAAGCAATTTCTTGTTACCAAAGATGTTACGTTTGATGAGCAAAGCACATGGTATACAGGGTCAACAAATGATTATGCAGATGACAAAGAGATACAAAGAAAAGGGAAGACAAAAGTAAGTGTGTATGAAGAAGATATTGATGATGTTGATTGTAAAAGAAAATTTCAAGATAATGTTGAAGATGGGCCAAGATTTGATCCAGAATCAAATGTGGTTGAGACTTCAAGAAGTGTAGAGGTCAGAAGATCCTCAAGGGAAAGGAAAGAGCCTATCAGGTATAGCTATGACACATCTTTCTTAACAACAAAAGATTATGTTTATATTGTGAACACAGAAGAGGATCCAATCACATATGAAGAAGCTAAAGGTAAATAGAATTGGGAGAAGGCAATGCAAGAAGAGTATGATGCTCTACTTGAAAATGAAACATGGGAGTTAGTGCCAAGACCAAAGAATCAGAAGGTCATTGGATGTAAGTAAGTGTATAAAACAAAAAGGTTTGCAGATGGTAAGGTGTCTAGATACAAGGCTAGACTTGTGGTCAAAGGTTATGCTCAAACTTATGGGGTAGATTATGACGAAACCTTTAGTCCTGTTGCTAAGATGTCTACAATTAGATCATTGATTGCTATTGCTGCTTGTAAAGGATGGAAGCTATCACAATTAGATGTGAAGAATGCATTTCTAAATGGATACATTGTAGATGAGTGTGAAGAAATATCAGAGTTTGGTAGGTAGTTTAATCTATGCTACCTTAACAAGGCCAAATCTATCATATGCAGTAGGTGTGTTATCACAATTTATGCATTGTCCAAAGAAGACTCATTGGATTGTAGCTCAAAGGGTACTGAGATATATCAAAGGAACCCTAAATGAAGGCTTGTATTATGGATTTACTTCTGATACAAGAATCAAAGTGTTTAGTGATGCAGATTGGGCAGGTGATTCAGATGATAGAAGGTCTACTCATGGGTATCTCTGTTATATTGGAGATAAGTTAGTTTCTTGGTGCTCAAAGAAGAAACATACAGTTTCTTTGTCATCCACAAAAGCTGAGTTTAAAGGAATGGTAGAGGTTGCAAAGGAAGTAATATGGTTAAAGACCTTGTTGAAGAGTTTTGGAACTGATCAAAGTACTCCAATTATTTTTGGAGACAATATGAGCTCATTATATTTGGCAGCTAATCCTGTTTTTCATGCCAGGACTAAGCATATAGAGATTCAGTATCATTTCTTGAGGTAAAATGCACTTGACAAAGAGATTGAAGTGATGTATACTCCAACAAAAGAACAACTTGCAGATATGATGACAAAAAGCTTGGATGGACCTAAGCTACAGAGATTCAAAGAGATGGAAGCAGTGAAGAAGAATGGAATAATCACAATTAGTGATTGAGGGGGAGCTGTCACAAATTGGTGATTATAAAGAGTTTGGAGCAAGCTTATAATCAGATTAAAGTGCAAGAAGATACTTGAGAAAGTGAAGAGATCTCAGAAGTGAAGTTTGTATACATATGTACATTACAGTTGGAAATTCTTGTAATCTGAGTAGAGATAATCCTTAGGATGATAAGAAGTAATGTAATAGACATGGGATAACTCTAAAACCATATGTATATAAGTCAATAATGTATAGAATTATGGAGAGAGAGTCATTTGAAGACAAGTGTCATAGAGATAGATGTGTAGAGAGTCTTTCTCAGGAAATTAGCGACGAGTTTTTCTCTGAGTTCTCTTAGTCTGATCATGTGGATAAGAAATCTTTTTGTACAAATCTAATCTGGAAGCTAATGAATCTATGTTCAAAGTTTCATGGTCTAATTCCTTTCATGCTATGAGTATGATCAATAGGAACATGTGTGTAAAGTTTGCAGGTAGACCTCTCAGAGTCGCACATTTTTTCGTGTCAATGTTTTGCTTAGATCTCAGTGCACAGTGTAAAGTTTTTAATGAGTGAGCATTCAAAATCTAAGTTAGAAGGCAAGGAAGCTATGGCTAAAAGAATTTAGCAAAGCGGGATCTGTATTGGGAGAAATCAACCTTAGAAGTTACCTATGTCAAAGTCGCTTATTCAGGAAGATAGTTTCTGACATACTTTTGATCTTAAGAATCAAATTGAAGTTTAATGATTCTTTTGAAGGACTAATGATTGATATGATTGCACAAAGGTAGCTTGGAGGCATATATATCATTAGATTGAAGAAATCTGAAGATATGTGCATGTAATGAAGTCAATCTTTCAAGCAGACTTCTTGAAGAAGGAAAATTCTCACTCAGAGAATTGTTCATGAATGATTTGGTAAATCAAAGTAACATTTGTGTAAAGTTTGGTCTATAACTGATATAGAGGTGCTCTTAGATCAGTATAGATCAAGCCTTTGGAGATTAAGAGGTCTCCAACAACTACAACACACTTCTTGTATTAATCAACTTCATTATGAAGTCCAACACAAATTTCACAAATTACATAATCCAAAAAGAACTACATAACAAGGAAACCAACACTAGATTGTAGGAATCCTTGTGCCTAAAGCACCGCAAGAAGGATATTTCCTTGCACACAGGCCATCAAATCCTCTCTAGCGACCCGCATACACTTTTTTTTTTTACATTTACCCGAAAAGTTACATGTTGTATAGTCCTAGCTTTTTGGTGAGGAGTGTTCACCAAAATTACAATGAATTACAGAAATATATGTGTATACAGAAATAATTCCAGTGGCCTAATAGAGGGATGGTTGTTGGGGGTGGCTACACATCCAAATCACTCATTAAGCAAAGAAAATTTCATAAATGCTACTCTAAATAGATAGATTTTCCAAAAATAGTCAACAAAGACAAAAAGTTGAGCCAAATGAAGATTGAGGCACTCAAGTACTTAGAGCCACAAGTAGATTGAACCATTCAACTACTTAGGCATAGAATCAACAAGAACATAATGGGACTCAGAGTCCCTTTCTCCTTCTTTGTTTACCTTCAAGAAAGAACTAAGGATGCTAGGGACCCACCCCTTTTTTCATAATAATTATAATATAAGGAAAAACAAGAAAATAAACAATAGATACAAAGAAATTCTTAAAAAATCCTCCAAACATTTCTAAAAATTATTACAAATGTTGAGTGAACATTTCCTACTCAAAAAAGAGAGTGATTCCATTTACTCATTCTAAATCCTCAAGAAAAAGTGCAACCAAAAAGAAAAAATTTAAAAAAATTCTAAAAAAAAGCATAAAAAAATATTTAAAAGATTGGCAAAATATTCTTAAAAAATTCAGCAAAATCCTCATGACTTAAATTGTTAAAGGGCATAAAAATTTCAATAAATACCTCAAAAAAAACATATAACATCATTTGATAATGGAAAAACTAATAAAAAGAGAAACAAAAGAGATATGTACAACTTGACAAAACTGTGCAAAATGCCAAGGGGAAAAAAGAGATTCAGTTGTTTTGATGATGATAGGCCTTGAGTCTTGAAATTTTTACTAGTGGTAGTGTCACTCTAGATAGAGTTTCCGATTTCATTGCACCTCACTAGAGCATTGCTCTGATGTTACATGGACCTTCTCAATGGTGTCTCTAATTAGGTATGTGTAAAAGAATGAGCATGCCAACTTATAATTTATTATGCCACAACTCTATTGTGAA
Organism: Ceratopteris richardii; assembly: GCA_020310875.1. NCBI lineage: Eukaryota > Viridiplantae > Streptophyta > Polypodiopsida > Polypodiales > Pteridaceae > Ceratopteris > Ceratopteris richardii. Next base: position 188,175,718 of record CM035408.1, on the reverse strand, counting down.
GTTCCTTTCTTTTGCCTTATGTCTCATGCAATCATCTTTCTACATCTAAAAGAACCTCCTCAAATTTTTTGAGTGATGAGAGTCTACTAGAAACCACAAGATCCTTCCTTTCATGAAAAAATTATGTCCAAGGAGAGCCACGTAGAACTAAAAAGGCTTGATCAGAATTACTCCATATGCTATTTAGAAGGGGGAGTAGCCCCTAGCTTCCTTGAATGCTAGCCTATAGACCCATAATGTGCCTAAATATGTGGTACCCCGAGTAGTGGGCCTTACCATACATTCCTTTTTGAGGAGAACTATAAATACCTTGCTGCTCGACTCTGCTTGTTTAGTTGCCCTTGGATAATAAGCATAGGAAGTGCTATGGAGAATCCTATACTTAATGAAAACTTCATACAAAATCATGTCGACTAATTTTGTCCCTTGATTAGTGCATATTTGTAATGGACAACCATATCTATGGAAGATGTTGTTGTACAAGAAATCAACAACTATTTGTGTCGTGCAATTTGGAGAAGCAATAGCATTAGCCCATTTGGTTGCATAGTCTATGCTAACTAGCAAGAATTGATCCTTCCTCAAAATGGATGTAGGATAAATAGGACCTATAAAATCCAACTCCCATTTCTCAAGGGTTTCCATGCACTAGAGACAACTAGTGGATGTTATCTCTACTTGGTGGGTTTCGGTCCACATCTTTGACAATCGCATGCTTGAGCTCTCTCTTCTACATCTCTAAACAAGGTTGGCCACCATATGCCAACATCTAGGATTCTCTGACTCATAATATGTCTAGGGAGGTGCCCACCACTTGGTTGTTCATGTGCAGTTTGGAGAATGTGCCATGCCTCTTCCTCTTCCATGCACTTCCTAGTGAATTATATTTTCCATATCTATACAATATCCCTCAATAAAGGTATTAAGTTTCCTTTTTATGATCAACTGCTTTCTTTGCATAGAGTTAGCTTTATTTAGATACTTCCCTATTTTCAGACATTACTTGACATCATCATACCACCCTTGAGAAATTACTATAAATAGATGAGCATCTGGGAACTCATCATGCACTCTAATGGCCTAGTTCTCTAGGCTAACTTTAGATAGATGATCAACCATAATGTTTTCTTTACGTGCTGGTGGTGATCCATAATGATGAAAATTTCACCCCCAATAGATAATGATATAATTTTTGTACTCCAAATACAATTGCCAAGCCTTATCTCTTAGTGGTACTCTTATTCTTCTCAACCTTAGCTAAAATTTCACTTGAATAGGACATCTTTACTTGTAAGCTTTGCAAGTGGTTTAGCTATGTCTGCATACATTTTGATAATCCTTCTTTAGTACTCTTTATGACCCAAAAAGCTTTGTATTTGTTTTGGTATTCTAAGCTTGGATAGATTCAATATAGCCATAGTTTTATCTAGATTAGGGGCCATGCCTTTAGTAGACACCACTTGTCCAAGAAGGCTACCCTTTATCACTAGAAAGTGACACTTTTTTGCGTTCAACTTCAACTTGGTTTTCGTGCATCTATTGAAGAAATGTTGCAATTGGGCTAGATGATCATCTAAGCATTCCATGGGATTACGCGTACAAGTACTTGAGGAGGAAAATTCATCCATGAAGATTTGAATGGTATCCAAAGGCAAGGAGCCAAAGATAAGATTCACTATTCTATTGAAAGTTGCAAGAACATTTCTGAGTATGAAAGGCATTTTCACATAAACATAGGTTCCCATGGTGTGATGAAGGCCACCTTGTCTCAATCCTCAAGATGGATGGATATATAGTTGTACCCACTAAATCCATCCATGAAGCTATATAGTGTATACCCAACCCCTTATTCAATAACCTATTTTGCAAATGGCATAGGGAACCCAACAGAAACTATTAACTTGTTGAGTGCTCTAAAGTCCACACATATCTAAATTTCATTCATGTATTTCTTAACATAATGACCATGGGAGAAATCCATTTTGAATGCTCCATTCGAATGATAATTCCAGCATCCTCTATTATTTGGATCTCTTTGTAGAATTCAACATACTTTGGATTCAATTTGTAGCTTTTACTCCTTACTAATTTGGCTCCTTCTATTAGTGGAATCCTACATTCCCTAAAACTTGTAGACAATCCTTCCAAATCCTTGTAATTCCATGAAAATACATCAGCATAAGTTTTCATAAAAGACGTTACCTTTAAAAGAAACTCAAGATATTTCCATAAGCCAACATTTAAATTAACTTCATCCATGTTGCACTTAAGGGGTTTTTTCTTCCCTCTTTTATGACGTGTCACATGATCATGCAATTCAACTTGTATGGTCTTTTCTTTTTCTACATGTTCTTCTCTACTTGTGTCATTTAGAGAAACTCAATATCAAGGAAATGAGTTAACTTTTTCTAGCCACACAAAAATGTCCTCTTCATCCTCGATATCCGATCTCGAGCTTTCCATCATGTTTTGTTCCATATAAATGCCAACTATTTTGCATAAGGCCTATTCACGAAATTTGGGAATTATTCAAGTCCCATTTATAACCTATTAACTTATAATTTCTATGTTATATTCTTCTTACAAAGATCAAGTCATGAATACATCCTCTTTTTGTTTAAATGTTTTAAGTTTTCAATAGACAAAAAATAATATTAGTTGATGAGCTTCTTTAAAAAAACACCAAGGAGAATATGAATAAACAAAGAAAAGCATTCAGCCTTGAATTTTTTTCAAAATATGAAGTCTGGTATTATCCAATTCAATAATAATAGGTCAATTATACACTATTTGATATATCAATAAATGCTCATAAAGTAAATATCATCCTAATATGACAAATCATCCTAACTTTATGAATTTAGAGCTCACAATTTAATATATTAAACAATAAATATATTCAATTTGGTCCCAGGTCACTTGTTCGGGTGGTTGGGCCACTCGCCTCTTGAGGCGGAGACGGTGTTTCAACCCCCATCAACACATGAAAAGTTGTATCTTGTTGCTGATGTGCCACCGTTTGTCCTTCTTCGCGATAGTTGTGATCGCAATTTAACCCAGCTATGTAAACCCTTATTCTTGTGGGATAAGGTGGGTCCCACAGATACTATGCCCTTCCTTATACAGTAGGCCCGGAGGAGTAGGCCTCGGCTGAACATCCATTTAAAAAAAAAAGCAACCACATGAATTTAGATCTAGTTTAACAATACTTAATAATATGCAATTTGACATACTAATAATTGTTCATTTAAGTGAATGATATGAAAATTATGTCAATACTATGTTGTTTAAAAATTGAAAAGATTATTTCATATAATTTTATAATAAATCTATCATACTAATTTAGAGCTTTGAAAAACAATCGAATTCAGTAATAACTCAAATATATGCAATTTAGGCTACCAATAATTTTTCACTTGGTTGAACAGTCCCAAAAATATGTGGTGTTTAAAAACACCAATAAAATACATGATGTTCAAATATTTTAAAATCATTTATATCGTTTCTTAATATATTGTTCAAGTACATAATATGTTTCTCTATCACAAGGTCTCTGATTTACAATTGTATTGCATGTATAAGAACGTCTGTTCTTTGAGCAAATCCATCCATAAAGCCAAGGAATCATTGTTTTGGATAAAAAGTTTTCCAACTCCTCCGATGATTGCCTCCACAGCTTCGATAGAATTACATAAGTGCCTTTCATATTCCAAATCACATGATATAATGTATCATAAAAAATAATGGTATTATTTCCATCCAAATGTGGAAAAATTTTCCAAATTGTATCCAAGTTTTTACGATGCACAAACTTATATCCGATACGGATATCAGTTTTTTGGCATGCACCTTGACCTGCTATAATATGAAATCTTTGATATCCAATTCTTCCATTCCTCATCATTACATAAAAGAAGATGTAAATCATTCTTTATAAATCCTTTTTGTAAAGTTTGCTCTGTAGTCTCTACAAAATTCTGCAAAAAAGAACATATAGTTTAAATAAATACAAGTTTTAAAAAATAATAATATATAATAACTAAAACATAAAAAATACAAAGAATATAAACATACCTGCCATGATATAAATTCTCTTTTACTCTGATTAACACCTGGAGGAGGTTTGGATGGACATCCATTGGCTTTCCATTGAGATCTAGCTTGTAAAAGTTGATCAACAAATGGTTCCTTCTGTAATGACTTTGCGACCATCAAATTAGCCTCTTTAGATATCTCCCTTGAAATTTTTGGAGGACAATTTACTATAATTTTTGCTTTTCTATATCTAAATTGTTGTTGTAACTGTAATGTCACCATCGGAGAATTAACAGTTTGTAAAGTTTTCGCTGCACTACTTGAATGCTGTCCAAATATTATCCAATACTCAACTTTATCAATATCATCATGAGATAAAGTTTTTAGAGGTATTCTGACACTTGGATCAATAGGCATGACAACTGCAAGAACTTCATTCTCTTTCGGAGCCAAGAGAAAATCATTCATTAATGTACGCACCCAATCTCTGTTTAATTTTCGATATACGTAATTCGATGGTTGGAAAAGTTGAGAGGCTCGAACTTAAGTTCGAACCTCTTTGTTTTTTTGCTCATATCATGTGACCAAACGATCCTAAACTTGATATGGTTGGAAAACCTGAGAGGCTCGAACCTCTTTGTTCTTTTGCACATAAGACACAACAATCCTAAACTTGATATGGTTGGAAAAGCTTAAAGGCTCGAACCTCTTCCTATGGCATAAAAAGCTGAAAATGCTAGAACTTAAAGTTGGTATGGCTGGTATGGCTGAAAACTTGGTATGATTGGCAAAGCTAAAAGGCTCAAACTTAAGTTCGAGCCTCTTTGTTCTTTTGCACATAAGACACAACAATCCTAAACTTGATATGGCTGGAAAAGCTGAGGCTCATATCAGGTGATCCAACAATCCTAAACTTGATATGGTTGGAAAACCTCAGAAACTCGAACTTAACTTCGAACCTCTTTGTTCTTTTGCATATAAAACATCAATCATAAACTTGATATGGTTAGAAAAGCTGAGAGGCTCAAACTTAAGTTCGAGCCTCCTTGTTCTTTTGCTCATATCATCTGACCAAACAATCTTAAACTTGATATGGTTGGAAAACCTGAGAGGCTCGAACTTAAGTTCGAGCCAGAGGCTCAAACTTAAGTTCGAGCCTCTTTGTTCTTTTGCACATAAGACACAACAATCCTAAACTTGATATGGTTGGAAAAGCTCAGAGGCTCGAACTTAAGTTCGAGCCTCTATGTTCTTTTGCATATAAGACACCAATCGTAAACTTGATATGGTTAGAAAAGGTGAGAGGTTGAAAATGCTAGAACTTAAAGTTGGTATGGCTGGTATGGCTGAAAACTTGGTATGACTGGAAAAGCTAAAAGGCTCAAACTTAAGTTCGAGCCTCTTTGTTCTTTTGCACATAAGACACAACAATCCTAAACTTGATATGGCTGGAAAAGCTGAGGCTCATATCAGGTGATCCAACAATCCTAAACTTGATATGGTTGGAAAACCTCAGAAACTCGAACTTAACTTCGAACCTCTTTGTTCTTTTGCATATAAAACATCAATCCTAAACTTGATATGGTTAGAAAAGCTGAGAGGCTCAAACTTAAGTTCGAGCCTCTTTGTTCTTTTGCTCATATCATCTGACCAAACAATCTTAAACTTGATATGGTTGGAAAACCTGAGAGGCTCGAACTTAAGTTCGAGCCTCTTTGTTCTTTTGCACATAAGACACAACAATCCTTAACTTGATATGGTTGGAAAAGCTCAGAGGCTCAAACTTAAGTTCGAGCCTCTTTGTTCTTTTGCACATAAGACACAACAATCCTAAACTTGATATGGTTGGAAAAGCTCAGAGGCTCGAACCTCTATGTTCTTTTGCATATAAGACACCAATCGTAAACTTGATATGGTTAGAAAAGTTGAGAGGCTCGAACTTAAGTTCGAGCCTCTTTGTTCTTTTTCTCCCTAAACTTGATATGGTTGGAAAACCTGAGAGGCTCGAACTTAAGTTCGAGCCTCTTTGTTCTTTTGCACATAAAACACAACAATCCTAAACTTGATATGGTTGGTCATAGGCTCGAACTTAAGTTCGAACCTCTTTGTTTTTTTGCTCATATCATGTGACCAAACAATCCTAAAATTGATATGGTTGGAAAACCTGAGAGGCACATAAGACACAACAATCCTAAACTTGATATAGTTGGAAAAGCTTAGAGGCTCGAACCTAAGTTCGAGCCTCTTTGTTCTTTTGCATATAAGAAACCAATCCTAAACTTGATATGGTTAGAAAAGCTGAGAGGCTCGAACTTAAAGGCTGAGAGGCTCGAACTTAAGTTCGAGCCTCTTTGTTCTTTTGCTCGCTAAACTTGATATGGTTGTAAAACCTGAGAGGCTCGAACTTAAGTTCGAGCCTCTTTGTTCTTTTGCACATAAGACACAACAATCCTAAACTTGATATGGTTGGAAAACCTGAGAGGCTCGAACTAAAGTTCGAGCCTCT